>CM060835.1:99712754-100312754 GCA_030762175.1 Metallyticus violacea | reverse complement strand
AGTTTAGGGTACCTCCCCAGCATTTGCCAGTTATGAAGAATGAGGAAAACCTGGAAAAAACTGCAGTCAGTGAGGACGGTCCTGGTGGGATTCGAACCCCAGACCTCCTGCCCACAAGTCCATGCCTTAACGACCTCCACCCATGGCGGTGGGATGGCTTGTTGCCAAAAGTATTCAAACAATGTTAAAATGCTTTGCTAACTATTTTACCTTATCTTATAAATTACTCGCTAGATGGTGAAATGTTCTTGATTGTTTAAAATTAAGTACAGTAAAATCTGGTTAACAATTACAGGCCAGTAATATTAACTTCTGTTTTTGGCAAACTATTTAAAAAGATTTTGTTAGTAGATTAGTAGATTTCGTAAACAAGTATGATAAAGGTATTTCTACTATAACAGCAATATTAGAATTTATTAAGCACTTTTTTGACAATCTTGATAAGGGATTCAAAATATCTTGAATATTCAACACTGTCTCACGTAAGAAGCTGATAAATAAAACGGAACAATTAGGGGGAAACTTGTAAAACATTATCCATTCTTAAGCAATAGGAAGATAACAGAAATTACTTATAAAAAAGGTAAAAATAAAATAAAATATACATTTGAACCTAAATCTGTAATTGTAGGTGTGCCACAGGGTTCAGCTTTTGAACCTTTGCTCTTTCTGATATATGTTGATGATTTACAGAAATCCACTTCAAAGCAACCCTAACAACCCTAGCTATCCTATGCTGATATACTCAATGGTGTACCATAACGAATGCTTGATTCAGTTAGAAACTACTATTACATCTTTAAAAGCAGTATCTGATTAATATGATATGGATTTAAAGGTTAATCCTAACAAAAATAAGCAAATGGTATTTGATCATTAATAAAATAGTGACCATGATATTGTAATTATGTTAAAAATTCAAAGGTTAGATTTTTATAAATTTTTAGGAACATATGTAGACTATAATTTGTCCTGGAACTCACATGTGCACTTTATATGTAAAAAGATTTCCTGGCTTACATTTGCAAATAATTTAATGGTAGGTGCAATTACAATAATTAGATTGTAATGAGGTATTAATGAGATAAATAGATTTTGTGCAAAATGTGGGTTAAGAGTAAATGTTAAGAAACAAAAAATAGTGGTGTTTAAGAAAGGAGGTAAATTAAGAAGGGATGAGAAATTGTTCTTGAATGGGGAGCTATTAAAGAATTTGATTATTTGGGGCTGAGGTTTTCAAGTAGTGGAAGATGGGAACCACAATGGCAGAATGTTATTATTAAAGGTAAAATAGACATGATAGCAATTACAATATGTTAGAAGAAAATTCCAAATGTGTCAATAAATTGGTAGAAGAATTGTATGAAGTGGAATAAAAAATGTTATATGGCGTAGAAGTATGGGGAATTTCTAAAGGATGGCTGAAAATTGATTTAATTCTTAGGATGTTTTGTAGAAAGGTATTCGGATTGCCTTAAGTTTCAACGAAAGGAGTAGCTTTAGCTGAGTTAGGGAGGGTAGGGAGGAAGGGTTTGGTGGTGAAGATTTAATATTGGTACAGGATGGTGAATTTAGGGGACCATAATGTTCTAAAAAGTGTGAAATATCAAAGGGAACAAATGAGAGGTAACAGCTGGATGGGAGAAGTGGGGGAAGTATTGCAAGAAATTGGAATGGGAGAATTTGGGCATTTAGAGGTAAAAGTAAACAAAGATTTTGGAAGTAAGGCAAAGAATTGAAGATATGGAGAGGCAAAAAATTTGGGCTAGTTTTAGAGATTAAAATTGTACAGAATAATTAAAAAGGGGTGGGGGAGAGAGAGAAATATGTAGATTGGTGTGATAAGTTTGGGAGGGAAGGACTGGCCTAGATGCGAGCAGGAGCATTGTTTTTAAAGGGTTTCAGAGGAGATGATGGGGAAGTGTGTGTTATGTGCAAAGAGTCTGAAGAAATATTTCATTGTTTATTAGAGTGTGAAGGGATAGAGAGATGGAGGGTGGACATATGGGAAGCAAAATGGGATAAATTACAGAAAGAAAGTATAGCATGTAGAATGTTGACTGATATGGGGACAAAGAGAAATAAAATAATTAGGGAATATTTAGAAAAAATAAGGGAGAAAAAGATTAGAATAGTTAAGAAGGACGAGAATTAGGGTATGATTGAAAAATATTGCTAACATTAGAAATATAAGTGCGGAGTTTCATTATACAGATAACCTCGGGGTTATGCATAAAGAGATTTATTGATTTATTTATGGACGCTCTTTAACATCTCAGGTCATCAGCGTATGTATAAAGAGGCCCCATATAGTTGGATGTTAGCTTTATTAATAATATAATGTAGTTAAATATGTTTATTTGCTAAGTATTCATAAATAACTACAATAAAAAAAAGGAAATAATAGCGGTTTGTTTTGTTTGCATATATTTATGAAATTTGTATGTAACCAGGTCTTCAGAAATTCCAATAAATAATCACTGATGAGCTGAAGGCCAGTGTATGGTGGAGTGGTGAATTTAAGATTGTTAACTGTTTATGTAAAAGATATTATTGGTAAACAAATACAAATTCAGATGTAAAAAGATGATTCTTTAAGGCATCTAAGACCATTTATTTAGGCCATTAATTCTAAAAATCATATACTATGAAACTGTATATCCAATTTTATTTTATGGCATTGAATTATGGGGGAGCTATAGTATAAATAACCTGAATAGAATATTGTTACTACAAAAGAGGTATATACGAGGGTAGGTTCATAAGTTTCTGGTCAACCATTTTCTAGGTATGATAAAAACAAAAACTTATTTCACTTATCAATATAGTTATCCTTTATTGCAATACACACTTCTCATATCTTTGAATTAATGTTTCAATCCCCCCCCATCAAAAGTCAGAAGTCTTGTGTGCAAAATGGTCATAAACAGCATCCATCACTTCTTCGTTAAATTTAAATTTCCTTCCTGGAAGGTCCTTCTTGAATTTTGAGAATAGGAAATAGTCACTGGGAGCTAGATCTGGACTGTAGGGTGAATGGTCGATCTCCTTGAAGTCACATTTCTTCACATCTTCCTTTGCAACAAGAGCTGTGTGCACAGGTGGTTGTCGTGAAGAAGGCGCACACCACTCGACTTTCCCTTCCCTTTTCTCATTGATGGAAGCACGTAATCTGTGCAATAGGCCAGCATAGTACTTCCCAATTACTGTGATGCTCCTCTCCTTGAAATCAATGAAGATTATTCCTTCACAGTGCCAAAAGGTTGTGGCCATGATTTTCTTGGTTGACGGAGTGACCTTGACCTTTAGAGGCGGTGCTTCACCAGGTTTACGCCACTTCAATGATTTCATTTGGACAAGGGATCATAGTAGAGGACCATAGTTTCTTCTCCTGTAACAATGGTATGCAGAACTTATCTCTCGTTGCCACAGTAGATTCCAAAAATGCCTGACAATAGATGACTCGTTGCTGCTTTTGGACTGAGGAAATAAGTGGAGGCACCCATCTTGTACTTACTTATTCATTTTAAATGTTCATGAATAATTCAAAGGACTGTTGTTTTAGAAAGGCCCAACTTTGCTCTATTTCTGTAACTTTGAGCCGCCAGTCTTCCATAATTTCTCCTTCCACAAGAGCGATGTTTTCAAGAGTGAGCACCTCTAAGGGCCAACCTGCATGTTCATCTTCAAATCATTCTCAACCCATTCGAAAAAGTTTGGCCCATATGGCAGAATATGAGGGATATTTCCCCATGCACACCATCAAATCATTGTTAATTTCAATTGAAGTTAAGTCCTTCTTTTGTAAAGAACTTAATAACAGGCCGATACTCCATTATGAACATGTCACAATCTTCTACACATAGCCTTCTTTATGCAGTTATAACTGAACACAGCAGAGCAGAAGTTACAGCTGCAATTATTTCCTTAATAGATAAGGTATGAAACCAAATGAGGATTTTGTGAAGGTGATAATCTTTATTGGCCAGGCTGGAAACTTATGCACCCACCCTCATAGGTTAAAACCGAGAGGCTCCTGTAATTTTATATTTATTGCAATTTCAAAAGACGAAAACAACTTAACTAACCCATTAGAATTTATTACCACTCCATTGTCTACAGCTACCTAAGTACAATTTAAATATCTTAACCAATAATAATTTATATTCTTATAATACAGTGCAATCAGTTTTGTTTTCCAAAGGAATGTTTTACTTATGGGTGAACTCACTGTTCATTGGCTGGTTAGCGGGGTTCTCAGTGATTAGCGGGAGGTTAATGCAATAAAACAAGCCGCCATACAACAATACGCAAACCAATTTAAGGCTTGCTCATAAAAAAAAACTCTGTGCTGTGGAGGACAGCATCACTGATTGCATTGCACAAGAGGAAACGACAATTATCATAGAATAATCCTAAATGTGAAATCAACAAAGATTCTAATTATATATAACATTTAATTTCGTGTCAGAATGATTACAGTGAAGTGACTATTATGTTCTTCATTATCTATATCATATAAACACGATTTAGAAATGGAAGTGAAATTATTGAAATTCATAGATCGACCCAGCTGGGAATATGAGAAAAAATTTATATAAAAAAATATTAGGTTAAGGTTATGAACTTTGAGATCCCAACAGAAGACAAATTAATCCAGAAGTTCATAAAATGTTTGTACGAGAGCTACACCAAGTCCTCCAGCCAACCAACGACGAAGCTGACAGTGGACTCACAATTGAGGATGCAGGCAAAAGCCCACGAAACTAGTTTTGCATAATTCAATAGTAAGTGGAGCAAAAGCCCACAAAACTAGTTTTGCATAATTCAATAGTAAGTGGAGCAAAAGCCCACAAAACTAGTTTTGCATAATTCAACAGTAAGTGGAGCATAAGACTGACTCACTAGATAATGAAGAACATAAAAGATTATAAATTAAAGATTTATTTCATAACAAATTACCTTGGACTCTAAATGGCACTTGAATTGCAGTTGAAAGAACTAGCAATTTAAATGAAAGTCAAATAGTGCCAATTCAAGCTCATTTTTTCCAATTTGTTGCAAAATAATAAACATTATGTCAATTTTGATAAATCAGTATATAATAGTAATATTTACATTTATAAATGTTCCTTATGTATGTTTATCATCAGAGAAAATAACTTTATACTTCATATATTTTCATGGCTAAATCCTCATAAAAATTAAAAAAAAGATATTTTTTGGAATTTTTCTGAGTGAAGAAATACCATAAATCATGAAAAATTAATGGCTTTTGCATAATTCTTTTTTTTTTTTTTAATGATCTCTTAACTTATAAGCTGATTTTTTGATAAAACACAAGGCTGCTAGACAAAACAGTTTAAGGAAGTGTGCATTTAATTGATATATACAGGTGTCCTTTAACTTTTGGTAGGGACTGTAGTCAATCAGCAGCTGATGGTAAAAGCTAATGCTTTTGAAACAAGTCCTAGTTTTATGTAAGTTATGTATATTATGGAGTTAGTGTGAACATGTTGATTACATTAGTGTAAGACAATGAGATGTTGGCCAAAGTGAGAAATGGTAAATACAAACGAGAGCAGAATGTTGTATTGAAATTCTGTTAAAGACAAATTGCTACTGGAGGCATAACAATGTACTGCCACATTCAACAGCATTTTGGCAGTTTAAACTGCTTCAAATAGGTCATCAATCAGCAAGCAAACAAGGTAGGCCAGGCAGTCTGGCTATGGTTCATAGTGAGTTTCAATTTGCACTGCTGCCATTGTTGTATGTGAACATTGATGAGCTAATGAGACACTGCACTAAACTACCAGGAATTTTTACTCCTTTTGTTTTGGCAAGACAATGCTAATTACATTCTTTAATTACGTGGAATGATATACCAATATGTGCCGCCTTGTAAAACTGTCACAGATACATTCCCTGCATGAGATAAAACAAAAAAAAGATGGGTACTCCATCATGATTACACTAGATCATATACACCCCATACTGTGATTGAATACTTAGCCAAACCATGACCCACTATAGTTACCAGACCCCAAGGCAGATATTAATAGAAGACAAAATGTGGAATATGTGGTCCATGTGTTAATTACTTTGTGTTAATAATTTGCAATTTAAGTTAATTAAGTTAATGATGGTTTAGTGAAATTTTGTTTAATAGAAAGTATTAGTACCATATGGGTTTTCTCTTGTATGTCTTTATTATAGTAGTGCACAGCATAATACCATATTACATTTCCTAGCAGTAATTAAAGGAGTGGATAAAGAGTATATATCGTGTAAATTTTGAAGTTAATGATGAAACTGTACTGTGTATTAAACCTATCATACCAAACTTTGTTGTTAGGGAGGACATATTCCCAGAAAATTTCTCTAATCTACTATTGTATGTGACGGTGTGATTAGCAAAGAAAGAAAAAAATCTGAAAAAGCATATGAAATAGGGTTTGGAACGAAATGATGAGAGTTTTAGTGAGCCTAATGTTATAACATGTTTCATTTGCAAGTGAGGTTATCCAGAGACAGGTACACTCGTGTGAAATCGTTTACGTTGCTGCTATTAAACACATGGACTTGTTTATTTGATTTGTTGAAGTTATGTTGTTTATTACAGAAGTTTATAGTTGGAAGTAAATAAACAACACTATGGTAGTTCTTTAGTTTGTTATTAAGTTAAAATTGATTTACTGAAATCCACTAGGCAGAGCTTGTTTAATAGAAAGTTTTTAGTATAACACGGGTTGCTCATGCACATCTTAATTATGGCAGTGCACTACATATTACCATGTTTACATTTCCTAAATAGAAATAATTAGGAGTGAAGGTATACACCATGGAAGTTTTGAAGTTAAAAAATTGTAGTGTGTATTAAACATTTTGTACTAAAATTTGTGGTTAGGAAGGTCATTTTCTTTGTGAAATTTTCCTTAATCTATCTTATGTGACAGTAAGGATTTATGAAAAGGAAAAATCCAAAAGAACGTATGAAGCAGATTTTGGAACAAGATGAAGAGAGTTTTATTGAATGGTGTGAACGCGATATTATGTTTCAATTCCTTTGAAGGGAGGTTGAAACAAAAGGTACATCCATTAATAACTACTGCCAAGGAAGACTATGCCCTTTTACTTAAAACAGACGATGACAAATTCCCAATTATGTCAATTAGCTTTAAGTTGTCAAGTTATTTGGAAATTTGTACATTTTATAGAGAGTTGTGCTTACCTATGGAGAAGTTTTAATTCATATTATTTTATATTTTGTTTATGAGATATTGTTTATAAACAATTTCAGATTCTAAAAATATCATCAAAATATTTTCTAATGATAAAGAATGTTATTTGTAAACATAATACTGTGTAAATGTTTGGTTTCCTATTGGAAGTACAGAACCACTTCAACCACTCCCCCCCCCCGGTTTGGTAAATATAGTTGGTCTTGGCCAAACACTAACCCATAGCCTAAGTTTGGCCCCTTATGATCTTTTTCTATTTCCACCATTGAAGAAATCACTTATCGTACCTATCACTCAGAAAAGCCTATTAACAAAAAGTAACAACCAATTTTGGAGAATCTCTCTAAAGATGTTCTTCACGCATTTTTGAGCAGTGACAGAGTAGATCAAGTGCACTGCTGTTAATGGGAACTACTTTAAAAAGTACAACAGCCACTGGAACAATAAATAGCTCTAATAGTAAATTACTGTAGTAGCAGAATTTAATTTTGAATTCTACTTTCTTTTACATGCATTTTGAAAAACAATCTTCTCCATAATCCTTACCTCTTTTCTGTTCTACTGCATGCTCTTTTTTTGTATGCTTGTTTAGACAATAAGTACTGCAGAAATCTTTTGTTGCCCCATCATCCTGTTCAAGTCGAACTGGAGGGTCTCTGATTACATTGTCACATTGTACACAGGCACCCTAAAACAAATGTATTAAATGCATAACATACATTTAAATAAATTAAGTGTTACACCTTAATATATGTATTTGTGTATGCATGTTCTGAAACTTAATGTAATGCATGAAATGTTCAATTACTGTTCTGTCATGGAAGTTAATATTGAGGTTCTCTCGATCACTGTGCAAAGTTATAGACTTTAATCTTACGAGTGTACTGTTCATAGGCATATGGGAAAGTTTTATCAGAGAAATATGTCACAGCTATAAACAAGAGTTCACACAAGGTTTTTAAAGAAATCTAAAAGCACTACAATGGAGCACTTGCAAAATTTTCTCTTAAAGCCTATTTCATTCCAATTTTGAGCACCCTCTTTGGAGCACACAGTTTATAATACTGAAATGCAATAATGCCATATTTGCAACCCTGCCACTTGTCTCATTTCCTACAATCACCTACATTTCCTTGTAAACCACAATTATACAGCTTAGTGGCAAAATTAGCTGGAACGGGCATTTCCTACAATCACATACATTTCCTTGTTAACCACAATTATACATGCTTAGTGGCAAAATTAGCTGGAATGAGCAATAGTCTGCTGAGCTTATTATCAGAATAAAGGCTGGGTGATATACTTTCATAATATTTGTGCTAGCTTAAGAATATTTTTAACAAATCCAGCAACAAAACTTTCTATAGAATACTCATTTCAAAAACACAAGTTAATCAAAAATTATTTACGACAACAGTTTCTCAAAAATGTGCTGTGTCTTGGCCAAGCTAAGTAATAAATCACCTACATACCAAGTGGAGAAATTAAAGGAACATAAAAGAGTGTTAAGAGGACATGATCCCAAAAACACACAAGAAGAAATAGCAATAACATATGCTCTTGATACTATCTGAAATTTTAACAAAAAGGCAGACCAGGAAAATTATTCATTTAATCAGAAAAAAATTAATAAAAAGACTATTCTCTTTTAATAAAAATAATCATGTCCTTTGAGCAAACGAACTGCATTATAAATTGAAAAACTGTTTTATTGAGAATTCTTTCATCTTATTTTTATTGTAGAAACCAGAGCCAATGCAAATGTGCTTTCTCCTTGGACCTTTAAATTTTATGTGAGGAGTATGCCAGCATAAGGTGTAAAATGCAGAAAATCAACAAAGTACTGGTTAGCAGATTATGAATGGCTTTTTTTTTTGTATCGGGGATTTTCACAGTAAAATATATTATAATATGACAAATTATTGTTTGAAATCACTCAAATTTCACTAATTTTGTTCCAATTACTTGTACATGTTTCAAAGGCGATTGCCTCCATCTTCAGCTTGGTCCCACTGGTTGCTTCTCAGTGTGGTATGAAGATGTAGCTCTGTGACTTTAACAAACTTATTGATGAGGTAGCTGTTGTTTGAGAGATCAAAGTTAAACAAAAATTCTTTGTTTTTGTTTATAAATATATTTTCCCATACTGTCAATTCTACGGGTTTATGAATAGCTTTTAATAGTTTTGGTTCCTTTTGGAATTTGTGATTTTTTTTGCCAAAAATGGTCTGCCACTGCTGATTTTTCTGTGTGTTTATATTTAACATTTCTCATGTGTTCCTTAAAACATATGGTAATATTGCTTTTTGTTTTGCCTATGTATTTCATGCTACAGTCTTTGCAACCGATTTCATAAATGCCTGATTGTTTTTCTGGTGGAATTTTGTCTTTTTGTTGTTTAACTGGTTTTTTAAACTGAATTTATTTACTGGGGCCAAAATGATGTTTGCCTCTCTAAAAATCTTCTGGAATTTTTGATATGTCCATGGGTGGAATGTGAATTTTTTATATATATGATCTCCTTTGTAGCCTTTTGGTGTGGTGATGTCCTTAATTTGTTTCTTCTTTCTGAATTTCTCTATTTTCTTGTTGACCAGATCTATTTGTAGCCATTTTTTGTGCCATATCTATGATTTTTTGGAACTTCAATTTGCATTCTGTCTTGCTTATTGGCAAGTTTGTTAGTCTGAATGTGAGGCTGTTGATTATGGCTAGTTTATGTTGTTTTGCATCCAAAACAACATAATGTATGTATGCAGGAGGAAATTGTACCATGTACAGTTCAAGGTCATTCATCTATGTCCCTGCATGTGATTGCAAGCGTTCATATCATACATACAGGTGACTTCAGAGGATACTGTGCACATACCTAAGAGATTGCATCACAATGGATGAGAGATGCGCATTACAAAACTGAATAAAAGATGAGGTTAAGGCAGTTATCTGTCATGAATGGGCATGTGACATTAGTGGTACAGAAATCCTTAAGCAGCTTGTTATGGTATATGGTTCAGATGTGATGTCTGAGCAAATGGTTCAGTGATGGGCAGGGACTTCTGCTGGCAAATTTATGTTGACTGTGTTTTCGAACTTAATGGAGTTCTTTTGCTCCACTTCCTTTGTGAAGGGAAGGTGGTAATGATTATTGTTAAAGGGGGCAAAACAGTGATGGTCAACAGCGCCAAAAAACTACACCAACAATAGCTGGAAACAAAACAGGTTTATAATGCACTAAAAGAAAACTGTAACATATAAAATTAAAAAAATCATACCTTGCTCCAGAATCATGGAGCACTTACTCTACAGCAACACCATCCACAAGAATTTAGAAAAGTCACAGCAACTAAAATGATAATGCTGAATTTGCAAAAACGCTAAAATTACTTCTTCGCAACCAACTGAGTGAGAAGAAGTTAACGAAATAAAAGGGGCAGATTTGCATTCCAGAAGTTTGTCATTACAGAGCAAATTTGATTCTTCATGCCAGTGCAATAAACTCCTTTATGTAGAAATTGCCAAAAATCCCCAGAGTAAGAACACTGCTGAAGAACAAGGGCTGATTTCACTGCTACATCTGCAGCCTCAATGCCTGCAATTCCCACATGACCAGGAACCCATAGCAGTATTACGCTGATGCCCATATCAACTAGCGCAAACACTGTGTCCTAGAATTTCTATACAAGAGGATAGGAATTGTACAGATTACAAAAACAAATACACATCCAACACCTGTGTCCGTTTTCAAGCCGTCAGTATAAATAAAATTGCATCTTACAAATGCTGAGACTATCGCACTAAAATGTCCATGAATAATAGAAGCTGTGGTGGAAGACTTAGGACAGGACATACACTGAAGATGAATTGGGGCCTATGCTAAAAGTCAAGAGGAATAACAAGCTTCCCCAACTAAAAAATAGCAGGCACCTCTACATCCAAATCCTTAACAACTCCCGAAAGCTGGGAGACTCAGGAGTCAGAGACCGAGCAGCATAAAAGCTATTCAGCAAAATATTAAAAAACAGCTCATTTGTGGGATGCCCAGGTTGGGCAACCAATCTGCAACCATATCCACCAAGTAAAATGTCCCTGTGATAAGGTAGAGGAGGTAAACCAGACTCCACGCATAGGCTGGATACAGTGCTTGTAGTAAATGTTATCATGATATGGACTCCAAGATGACAGATTATTGAAGGTCACACTGAGCCATAAACATTGCAGACATAACTGACCTTGGACCAGATTATATATCAGTAGAGAAGTAAAAGGACCATCTGGTCAGTATCCCAGGATGTGCAACCAGGATTGCTGTCATCAGAAATGTGCATCTTCAGACCAACACAAGACCCTACACAGAGGCAGCTCTATGGAGCTTTGGTTGCGAAAAGATCATTCCCCTACAGTCACAATTTTGAGCTCAGTGACTTCCACTTGTTCCCAACTTTGAAGAGAGAGCAGTCTTGGACACTATTACAGCAGCAACAACAATATGGAATGTACTATTTCCACTTTTTTCTGGAATTCTATGAGAAGGATTTTTAAAACTCATTAAAATGTATCATCTCAACATTTAAGGAAACTATGTGGAAGAATAAACAAAAGATGTCTCTTTCTATCACCAACCCTGAATTTGATTTCCTCAATATAGTCAATCTTGGTGATGTAATGGTAACCATACTTGCCTCCTAAACTCAAGATCGCAGGTTCCATCCTGGTCAGGATCGAAGGATTTTTTCGGGTGTAAAAATCTTATGTATGCTTTCCTTCAGAATAGAAATAAAGCCTTGGGTTTCATGTCATACATTTATGGCAGAACCTCAAGTTTGAAAGAAGAGGCCTCCGCGCAAAACTGATTGGCCATTTCATGCCCTGAATTGAATGGGAAGCTGATGACCTGAGATATTAATGAGCATCCATAAATAAACCAAATCAACAATAATCCTCAATAAAGGTCCTGAACATAACACACTCATGAAACTTAATTTTGGAACTACCAATTTCTTTTGTAGTAAAGCTGATGATTTTGAAGAAATGACAAACAAATTAATATCAGGTCCACTCTGAAGAAATTAGACAAATATCAAGTTACATGATTATTTCAGAGGGCAAAACTGCAAGTTCATTAAAACCCAAACACACTAAAACTGCGCAACAATAAAAATAACTAATGATCTATCTATACTAAAATACTTTGCAGAAAAAAGTGAAGTAAGTCAGCCAAAACAAATAAAAATCCCATCAACAAATAACAAGGGCAAAAGAAATTCAACAATGTACAAAGCACATATCATAAAATACACCAGCAAAGATGGAAACGAGAAGGCCTAAAATGCGCTAAAAGTAAACAATCACATATAAAACTAAGGAATCCCACCTTGTTCCAGAAACCACAAATACACATAAAATGGAGCACTCCCTCAATAACGACATTATCCACAAGAACTTCAAGAGAAGGATGGAAACCCTGGGAAATTTTAAAAGATGCCGAATGAAGAAATTCCATTAAAAGATGAGGCACTGTATAGGGGGGTGGTCACAATTTGGGCACACTGGAGGTGACGGTGGCGATTTGATTTGATTTATTTATGGACACTCTTTAACATCTCAGGTCATTAGCATCCCATTTAATTTAGGGCGTGAAACGGCCGACAAATTTTGCTTAGAGGCCTCTTTTTTCCAGGCTTGAGGTTCTTTTCGTGCCGTAAATGTACTACATGGGACCCACAGCTTTACTTCCCTTCCAAAGCAAGCTATACTTAGAATTTTTACGCCCCAAAAAATCCCTTGAGCCTGGCCGGGATTGAACCTGCGAGCATGGTTACCACTACACCCCCACAACCGACACGGTGGCAATGACTAAAATGAAAATGCCCAATCTACAAACATCCTAAAATTACTTCTTCACAACAAACTACACAAGAAGAGGTTAACCAATTAAAAGGAGCAGATTTCCTTTCCAGAAGTTGATTATTTCACAGCAAATCCATTCTCTGTGCCAGAGTAAGAGAATATAGTTATAGAGTCCCCCAGTTACTGCTCAGATACATATAAACAACTTGAAAAATAGAATAAAGTTTCACCATAAAAATAGATGTTACAGAGTTAAGACCAAATGTAAAACTAGAACCATTAGAAACAAAGGCACATCCAACACCTGCTTTTGAGTCATAGGTACAGATAAAATTGCATCTCCCAAATGAGGAGTATAGCATTAAAATGTCGACAAGTAATGCAAGCTGCAGTCAATGATTTGGGACAGGAAATAAGCCCAAGATGAATTGGGGCCTCTGGTAAAAGCCAAGGGGGATAACAAGCTTTCCTGGCTAAAAAAAAAAAGCAGGCAAACCTATGACTAAAGTCCTTAACATTCTAAAAGCGATACCCGGGAGGCTTAGGAGCCAGAGACCTAGCAGCATAAAAGCTTTCAAGCATTATATGAAAAATTGGCTCATTTGTGGGATGCTGAGGTTCAGTAACCAATGGGCATCCGTATGCAACAAGTAAAATTTCCTACTATAAGATAGTGGAGGTTCACCAGATTCCGAACAGGCTGAATACAGGACTGATAGGAAATGCTCCAATCACAACATGGATTCCCCAGTAGTGAATTGGGTTAAGATGAAGCGCTGAAGGTCACGCCAAGCCATAAACAAAGCAGCCATAATAGATTTTGAACCATGTAATAAAATGGTAGAGGCTCAAAAGAACTGTCTAGTCAGCAACTCATGATGCACCATTTAAACCATGTAAAAGACATAACATTCACAATGCCCTTTTAGTTGTGCTAAATGCGATGACCAGCAATTTCCTATCAAAAATCAAGTCAAGGATCTGGGCCAAGATGGAGAGATGGAGAAGGATACTCCTTACAGCACCAGAAATTCATGCTCACAGTCTTCTCAGCAGAAAAACAATACATATAGTGGACACTCGAAGCTTAGAGACTGTCCACACAGCATTGGAGGTGGTGTTCCAAAAATGTGCCGATATGAAAGAAAGATTGCAAAGTCGTTGACAAACAACGATGATTTTATCCCTGGCGATTAACACTCTGTGATAGAATTGATAGCAATGGCAAACAGTGTGCAGTACGTATCGAGACCTGAGACACTCTGTTCTCCTAATAAAAGAAGACTAAAATCCAGCCTTTCATAAATTGCTGAATAAAAATTGAAAGCCTACCATGAATATGCCATTCAAAAATCATGCAAAGGATACCACTTCTCTAGCAAGTATCATAGGCTTTCTCCAGCAAAGAAGATGGCGATCGTTTGGCACTTTCGTAGAAAAAGGTCATAATATGAATAGAGAGAGACACAAGATGATCGACAGACAAGAGATGAAACCCACATAGTACGCTTGTTAGAAGGTGCTATTCTAACCACCACAATAGCTGCCTATTAATCATGTGTTCCATCACCTTGCATACACAACTGGTGAGAGAAATAGGATGGTAAATGAAAGGAAGATGGCGATCCTTTTCAGGTGTTGGTTTGGTACAATGGTGGCCACTCGCCTAACGCATGGAGAAATGCCGTCACACCAGATGTGATTAAAAATCTGGAGTAAAAATGCCTTACCTTCTGCTGATAGACGCTGCAACATAACAAAATGGATACCATCTGGCACCGAAAAGCAATGCCAAGAGGTGCAAAGTGCATGCTCCAATTTCCTGACAGAAAATGGGGCATTATAGCACTCCTGACTGTCGAAGGCAAATGACGGTACTTTTGATTCCATCTACATCTTCTTGTCGTTCCTGGTGGTATAGTAGTAACCATATTTACCTTCTAAACCCAAGATCGCAAGTTCAATCCCGGCCAGGATCGATGGATTTTTTCGGGCGTAAAAATCCTAAGTATGGCTTTCTTCTGAAGGGAAGTAAAGCTGTGGGTCCCTGTTGTACATTTACGGCACGAAAAAGAACCTCAAGCCTGAAAGAAGAGGCCTCTGAGAAAAATTTGTTGGCCGTTTCACACCCTGAATTGAATGGAACGCTAATGACCTGAGATGTTAAAGAGCGTCCATAAATAAATAAAATCAACAATCAACTCTGTCTTAATTGTGCAAAATATGGGAATTAGCTGAGATCAAAATATCAGTGAAAGTGCACCCTAATTTATTGGTAATGTCCATAGGAGTATAAAATAATGTATCTGGAGAGGGGGTATGGGCTAAAGCTAAGGCTTACCTGCAATGCGGCATAACTTATTCCACAGACGAAGTTGAGCAGTCGAAAGAAAAAGCGAAAACGATACAAGATAACTTTTTGCTTTCCCTCAGTACTCCAAGGTGTTTGGCAGGCACCTGTTTATAACGAATCATATTTTCCAAAAGGGTGGAGACAAAAAACTCTGAGGTGCACACAATGCATCCTGCATTCATCGGTCCACCTAAGAACTGGAAAGTATCTGGGGTAGGAAGACGACATAGGGATAGCTGAATTAAAAAGACTCCAATTCGCCTTGTTGATAAACCACTTGAGCGTGCGCTGTGAATGTACATGGGAACACAATAAGGATCTGACATGGAAAATGATCACTGAGTATAAATAAGAGAGGACATTCAAAGTAAAAAGAACAGAAGGAGATGCAAATGAGAGAAATTGTTTGTACTATCAGATAGAAAAGCTAGCTGACCTGTATTAAGTAAAATTATGGCAATCCAAAATTCTCGCTACAATGCTACCCCTCGCACACACTGTAGATGAACCTCATCGGGGATGTTGCGCATTTAGTCCCTTAAAGTAGAAATGGGGAAGGTAGCTGGGAAATAAAATGGTCTAGATCACCCACTGAGAAAGTAGCAGATGGAAGTATGTAAATATTACAGACAGTAAAACTAAGACCAGAAAAACAAATGGCAGCAGCTGCAGCCTGTAAAGGAGACTGTAGACTCAGTGGAGAACTATATATCAACTCTGTTTAGAATTAAAACTTCGCCATGCGTGGGAGTGCCATCTTCTGGCGGAAGGTCGAATTGCACCAAAGAGTAACACAAAGGACAAATGAGTCCTGTGGTCGAAGCTTGGTCTCCTGGAGACATACAAGCGGAGAGTCAGCTAACTATAAAAGTAGGTGCAGTTCACGTCTTCGACTATGGATTCCAAGGATAGCCACTGTAAAAGTCTGGAATAAGGAAACAACCAATTTACTTTTTGGCGGTGCAGGACGAATCAGCCATCCTTTCTTTAGACGAGTGGAGCTAGGTGATTTATCAGGAGCAGGCAAATGCTGTTCCATGACATTCTCAGAGGGAATGCTCTCCCACTGAGAGCGGTCAAGGTGTTGGAATCGGTTGGAGATGTAAATAGGCAGTGAGGGCGACTGCCTAGTGGATTTGCTCCTTGAATCATCAAAGGAGCTTAACCTCCAAGGAAGAGAAGAGCTGGAATTCTTCTTTTCAGCAGCAGTGAACGTTTTCAAAAAGGCAGTCTTGATATATGAAGTTTTAAATTTAATGCCCGGAACATCTAAAACTACCAGTTTGGACTTCACGGTAGAGTGCTTGGCAGAATCTGGTGCAATAGGGACCCCAGTAAAGACAAAGTAGCAGGTCTGCATGCTGCTGTCACACTTCTGTATCACAGAGGAGGCTACAGAGCTGTATATGCTGGTCTTAGGTATCACAGACTAGCGAGCTTGAAAGCATTTCTGGGACTCAGAAAGGAAAGCTTTTCCTTCACCCAGAGCTCCTGGATACAGTACTTTTCTCAATAGTGAGGACAGTCGTGGGATGAAGCTGGATTATTTCCACAGCAGTTGTGAAGATGGAAGAAGATGGACATGTTCCTTCATGACTTTCTTTACCGCAGGTTGCACAAACAGAATTAGCCCTCTTACAAGACATGCGAGTGATGACAAAATGTTAGCAATGAAAACATCGCATGGGGCTGGGAATATATGGGTGCACCTCTATAACCTCGTATCCAGTTTTTATCCTCTGCAGTTGATCAACCCTATTAAAAGTGAGGAAGAGAGTACCGGTCGGCTGCACTTCACCATCTTTCCTTATCTGTATGCAATAAACACATGTGACGCCTTGTTTCTCCAGATAACTCTTAATTACTGTCCCAGCATCTCTATTCAAAAGATATCGATTTTTCAATTTTATACAGGGTTTCACTGGGCCAGAGATATTATCTATAAATTTCTGTATGATAAAAGTGTTAACACGACCAAATGATTGACCATCTTCTGTTCGGCTTATTTAAAATGGTCAATCACGCTATGCGTGAACCTGTAGGAGCAGCTTGGATGCCTTAGGGTCACTATGCCCCATACCCAGTAAGTGGGTCCCCGAGAGTATCAGGTTAACAGAATTTGAAAAAGCAGAGCATGTGCTTACTTAGGGTAGACAAATGATAACGGAACAAATTGCCTCACACCCCTCTCTTGAACTTTAGCCAAACTGGCTTATATATTACAATAATCTGTTTCTTTTATAACTAAGCACTTTTTTATCACACTAATTATTTTTTACTTAAAGCTTCATGCTAAAAATTCAATTTTCTTACCTTGATGTATGCTTTCCTGAACTCTGACATACAAATTTCAGAACAAAACTCCTTCTTGCAATGCTGTGTTGGTAGCACATATCGCAGTGTCTGTGTATTTTCTCCACACCAAGTGCAGGACTGCTTGTTTTTTGCTGGACGGCCTGCACCTTTTGACAAGGATAGAGAGCTATTGACCACAAAATATATGTTTGCAATTCAGAACTGCAAACAACCAAGTTACTGCAAATAAACTCAAAAGTTTATGATAAAAATAAAAATAGCAAATGTAAAATGAATAAGAAATAGATTCATAGCTTTTGTATATGTACAGCAAAAAACAGATAAACTGAACTACATAGACAAGTAGCTTGGATAACCAAACATGTATACACAGTACAGAATGTATTGTAAACTTTGAGAAAGCCTTTGACACTTTAATAGGAAACACTGTGGGTAAGATCAAGAGAAAATGGAGTGAGTGCATCATTTACAAGAGCCTTACAGAGAATGCATGAGAATGATGAATTCTGAATGAAGATAGGGTAACAGATAAGCTGCAGAACATGTTGTAGTCCATTTTAAATGGTGCTCCCTTTTTTTTTGGGGGGAGGGGGAATCAGTGTTTAATGCCCATTTTTACTACCGAGGTACCAAATGTGGTGAACACTGATGATACATAAAATAAAATGATAAAGTGGGGGAGTGCATTTTTTTAAGGAAGAAAATGTTCCAGTACCTCTACAGCATTTGCCATTTTATGAGGAATGGGGAAAACTTGGAAAAAACCTGTCGGGTAGCAGGGTCATGGTGGAAATCGAGCCTGTGCATTAAAGACCTCGGTCACCCATGGTGGTATGATGGATGCATTGTCAAAAGTTACAGATACTTAAGCAAATTTTTGTAAAGAATGAGGTCTGAAGATAAATAAAATTATGATGTTTAAGGTGGGGGGGGAACTCCAAAAAGATGAGAATGGACAGTAAAAAAAATTGATGTGGTAAGAAGAATTGATTATTTACGAATAAAATAATTAAAAGTAATGAGGAATGGTCTGATCATTAAGAAAATATGTTAGCTAAAGGGAAGCTATAAAGGCAAATGAAGCTTGTTTACAAAAATCCTGGAAATAAAATTAGATAGGTTAGAAATTTTTATTGTGGCAGTGGAGGCAAAAATATTTTATGGAGTGGAAATTTGGGATCTTAGTGAAGGATGGTTTAATATGGATGTAATAAACAGATTGTTCAGTAAGAAAATTTTGAGTTTACCTAAATCCTTACCTAATGGAATAATATTGGCAGAATTGGTGAGGTTGGGTAACAAATATAAAGTGAAAGGGTACTGAGGTATAGGCAAAGGATAAGGAATCTAAACGATGGAGATATTGAGAAGGAGTGTTTAATTATGCAAGAAAAAGCAAATTGAAAAGGAAGTTGAAGTAGAAAATTAAGAGATCATTTAGAAGGTATTGGGATGGGGGATGTATGGAGTTCAAGAGAGCATAATGATAAAGAATTCTGGAAAAAAGTAAGGGTAGAAAATATGGAAAAGCAAGAAATATTTGGTAGTTTTAGAAATAAAAGTACCGTGGAATGATATATTGATTTAAAAATAAGAATGAAGAAGAAAAATATGTTCAAGCTATTACAAATAGATGGAAAACAGTGAATCAAGAATTATAATGGGATTGTCTACATTTGAAATATTGATCAAGCCCTTACCACTCCCTGTCCTTTATTTGCAACCCCTTTGCAAATTATAAACTAAGGGATATTAAAAAGTAATGAAACTGGTTTTCTGCATGGTTTTTAAATTGTCACAGTTTTATGTGCCTCTATATCTTCTTGCATAAGAAAATTTGGGCAAGATCACTTTAGTTGGATTCACTAAAAATTTAACAAATACTATTAAATAGCACAGTTTCCATTGTACAGCTAAAAGGAATATTTTATATATAATAAGCAGTAAACTTGCATGGCTATAAAGACTATGTTATTAATTTTGAAACAGTAACACAGGACAGATGATGGAAGGAGTTTACAAGGAACATGACCCTCATTATTTTTACATTTACCTAAAAGAGATACATGCAATTGAAACAACTACTTTCAAATTAGAAATACAATTTTCATAACTACTTCCAAGTACTTTTGAATGTAAATAAAACAGATTTATGCACAATTGTATTGAGGTGAAAAGTTCCAACTTTGCAAAAAGGATTGCTACAATGATGTGCTATTATTTTATTATATACATTTCTTTTTTCATGTGATCAAAGATCTAATGGCGCAAGACAATTTTCCCAGAATATATTTATTCCAGAAAAAGTATGATCCGTCTCCATTTCATTGCTCCAGACTATAAGCCAAAAATATTTCCAAATCTAGATATTAAAATTATCAAATTTTAAATTGCTATTGCTGTAATTTACCAACAAGTACCAGGGAAAATTATTTTCAAGAATGGCTTATATGCACCTTCATATCAAAAATGTCTACAAAATAAAAGAAAATAGTACTTACTGCCCATTCTAAATGTAACAGATATTGTTAACAATCTTACCTCTCACTTTTCCATGTGAATTAGACATTTTGTCTGGATATCGCAGATGTCTTCACAGATACAAATCTGGAAAAGTAAATGACATAGCTATTATTCTTAAGCCCATGCAGTAGGTAATAGAATATATTTCTGAAGCAGTATCAAGATCCTATTTTTTTCCAGATTACTTTTATATAATACCCTGCATTTACAAGAATTATGAAAAAATACACATATTACTGTAACTGCTTGTTACTTTCTCGAATAATAATAATGGTTTTATCAACCACATAATACCTAATCCTACCACCTTAAAAATCCTTGTTGCACATAAAATCCAAGAAGCTAAACATCATCTAGAATGGGAAATGACAAACAATGATTACATATATTTATTGTGTTAGTGTGTATATAGTTCTAAGGAAATAACTAACTTCCAAGTATAGGATAACAAACAGTTGGATGTAGTGGTCTGAATTAAAATATTGTTATAGAGTCACAATGATATGTATTAATTTTATATTGTCAGTATTATGGAATTGATGAAGACATTGCTTATTGTAATATTTTAAAATTGTATGTTGATGAAAAGGAAATAAATTCAATTCAATTCAGGTATCAGTGATGATTGATACATCTATTTAGCCCGTAGTTTAGGCTAATTCCTTTGTTTTAATCAGGGGTATGGCATTCATTAACAATAAATTATATTAATGCATACCTAAACTAGAGAATTACATTGAACACATTAAAAAAAATTAAATATCACTATAATTAATGCATTAGTATGAAGGACTATTCTACTATTACGTTGTAAACAGATTTGGGGTGGCATGTAAGCAATACATTTCAAATGTAGGCAAGATATGACAGCACCTTGAATTATGTCCTGATCTAGTGGCTGCAATTCAGCAGTCATATTTGGAGATATTTAAGTCGATCATTTCTTTCTTTTTATCCATATTTTGCTCAATTTGCTGTTAGAATTTCTGAAATTGTTAACTCATACAATATACAAACTATGCAATGATTTCACTCTAGCAATAGTGTATGTATGAAACAGGCTATTGCAACATAGGTGACCTTGGAAATGAGGTTCCATTTCCAAGGTCACCTTTCTTGGATGAAACTTTACAAAATTGGCACTGCGCTCGCAGCTTAGTTGTTGTACAACTCCAACAAATGTCTCTCATTTACGATGAGGGCCAGATGTTGATGTTACAGCTGCAAATATAAGCCATGTTCAAACCTATTTTACCTAACAGAAACACATTTTTCATTAATATGTGCTTTAGAATTGGCAAATAGAAGGAAGACCAAATAATTTTATGCTGAATCTCTTTGAAAGTGGTTATTTGCAGTTCTGAAACAAAGAAATTTGCATTGTTACATCATGTGCTGATGTCGCGGTGGTTGTTGGAATCACAAGATGCATCATTTCATGTGTATATAATGTTCATTATATAGTGGTTAAGTGGGCAAAGCAAAAAATGTATCATTATTGATTAAAACAGAAGTGCACCATGGTGGAATGCAACACCAGGGGAGACAACTAGGAATTGTTTAAAGTGCATCTCTTTTAAAACTATAGACAACATTAGGTCTTTACAATGTAAATGCTACCTGGAGGACAGGATGTTATTTTTGTACACTATAACCTTCCATACAACATTTATAATGGTACCTCTGTGTGCTTTAAATAAAATAACATGTACTGTTATTTGTTCTACATAGTAGTACATTGTTAATGAGAGGTTTATTTACTTACATTTTTACACTCTTCATTATATACAAATAGTTTACATTTTTAGGTTATATACAGATTGCATACAAAAAAATAACATTACATTTTACTTCATGTACCCTTTCTAATTTGCTACCTACTTAGAATTGGGTTAAGAAGATGAGTTATTGCCAGATTTTAAAAATGAAATCTCTGGTAAATCATCATATGGATGGGCAGTATAAGAAGTCATGTCTGGATACTACATAAGTTATCTCACTATTTATATAATTTGTTTTACTTGTATTTTCCTCTCTTTTTCGGACAAAACTAGTCATTGTTAAGCTTTCACCCAACTAAGACAATCAGCTACAGAACTGCTGATAGCCTGAAGAGTGAAATACCAGACTCAAAATCTGATTTGTAACAGCAGATTAGAGCATGCTATCCAGTTTTTTGTGTGTTTTATTTGACTCTTCAGGCTGTTGGCAATTCTGTTGCTGGTGTCTTGAATTTGATGAAAATTTAACAATGACTCATCTTCTCTGAAAAAGAAAGGAAACTACAAGTAAAACAGGAACAAATAAACAAACAAATAAATCTAGTAAGGCTTGCATTGCCGACCTCTCATTGCGGTAGTATTGACTCGCCCTCCTCGATCTTTAGTTCACGCATCCAGCAGGATGATACATAAATTGGTGCTCGATACGGTCACAGGTTATTAACATTGAGTTGCATATCTGTAGTAATTTGTGGTATGAAGCCTGTGTAAAATTTATCTTACACTTTTTCTACTCTCCTTGTTCAGTAGGATTAACCACTCCCTTTAGTCATAGTTCCTCAAATTCATTTACAAAGGCTCTGCATAACTCCTTCTCCTATTCTACTAATGCTAGTTAATTGTAGTCCATTATGAGAAATGCAAAGTATCCCTAACTCTGTCTAAAGGAAGTCAAAACTCATATTGCAGATAAGAAATAACATACACATATATTTTGTTCATACACCACAGACCATTGGTAGCTAGTCAAATGCTGATAAAACAACATTACAGTTATTAGAATTTCTCAGGGTGGACCAACATATAAATTTTTTTCAGAGTACAGGTTAAAATGTTGTCGGAGATAATGTGAAATACTGACTAAGTATTAAGTTAAGCTGGTGGCCAAAATATGCAAGATTGTAAGGTGCATTGCAAAATGATAAGACCACAAAACTCGTCATAAAGAGAAAAATTGAAATCAAACATATTTTAACTTAAGTACATTACTTTACCTATATAATCTTCATCATAAGAATAATTACAAACAAATGAATTCCTTTCAGAAACTGCAGAATACAAAACCAGTTCCATTGCAAAATGATAGAACACTATAATATAATTTTGCAATGATAGTGTTCTATCATTCTATAGTGTTTATAGTTCTATAACTATATAGAAGAATATAGAACTATAAACGAACCCTTTTCAGAATCTAAAAAAAATGTGATTCATCATACCCTCTCCAAGTTTCTAACACCAACATTTCAAGTTTATTCCATGTAGATATAATAGAGGTCTTTAATTCCTGAATACTGCTTTCTATTGCAATAAACTGACCTGCACAAGATTCCCCATATATTCTCCATAGGATTTAGGTCTGGGAATTGACCAGCCATTTTATGACACTGACACTTATGCAGCAAAACCCTTCCCTTGTGGATCTGGCAGTATGGATGGTTATATTCTCCTTCTGATATATCAAATTCTATTTTGCAATACTCTCTACTGCAGGTAAAAGGTGCTCCTCAAGCAGTGTTTGATAGTGTATGACTTTCATACGACCTGCAGGGAATGCAAAAAGTGCTTTCTCTCCATATGCAAGATCATCAGAGACTTTCATCCTTGCTGCCTCTTTGCAAACATCTCCCATTTTTTTTCTGAGGTCATGCCAATACTATGCCCAAACATCAGAACCATCAAGTTGAATTTCTTTTCATCGCTAAATATTATACACTTTCATTCTTCCTTCCACCATATGGCGGGGTTTTGTTTTTTCTTGTATTTCAATATGTTTGTTTGCCTGACTAGCCTGGCCAATATTGATTTGTGAACACTAATAATAGAATTATGAGCAAGTTGTCCCATCGATGATCCATCAAAACTGAGCTTTCTGATCACTGTATTTTGTTGAGGCATGAGTTTTTGAGGTCTTCCAAGCAATCTTTTCATTTCATAATTATTTTCTAGCTTCTGGGAATTATTTTTCACAATTATCACAATTGGTGATCTGCCTTCTTACTAATTCCCGAGACAAAAAATCCTTTTGTAGGCTTTAACTTCACTTCTTTTGAAGCTGAACAATCCTGCCTTCAGACCCATACTTATTAATCATACACTCTTCATAAATACAAGGCTGCTCACTCTGCAGCTGTAAGGAGCATTTGTGTATGTAGGTCATGAAGTATTCAACCTGGTTCTTATCATTTTGTAACATTATTTTCTGTCTTCCGATCTTTGTTTAATGAATGCATATGTTTATAACTAGCCCTACGATAAAGGTCATATAATTTGATGTACTTAAGTTCACATATATATGATTTCATTTTTTCTCTACACATAAGTTTCATCAGTTGGTCTTATAATTTTACAATGCACCTACTTACACAAAAAAAATGGATAATAGTTGGTTCCATAAAAAATAGACAAACTTAGGCAGAAGACCAAGTTACAGGGGAGACCAATTCATAGGTTTTATTGTATTAATTGGTATCCAAATTATATGTCTACGCTTCTATTACTCAAATAGTATCATTGATTCACTTCAAACTCACATGCAATCAGGAGTTTGTCACAATAAAACAATGATTCTTGTATTGCACTTGGCACAGTAAAGCAATGATTTAATTGGTGACAATAATAATACAATGCTGTTCACAAGCAAAAGGGTACATTATCATTGGCACAATGTGCAATACATCAGCACATTTAATAATCTTAAGTGGTGCAATAGATTACCAATCATATTAGACTAACCATTGGCTAGGCTATCAAAATTGTATTGTATAACATTTTTTTAATATCTGTTCATATTAAACTTCCTACTTAGGCAATTAAAATATAACTAAACTTACCAATTTTACAAAGATATAAGATGAAATGAATTCTGCATTCTCCAAAAAATGTCTTCAGTTGCTTCCAGCACACTTCTTCACTCTCTTCTCTAAATAAAGCGAACCCTGCAGTAAAAATCAATCAGTTACTTTCCATTTCCTCTTCCAGTTATGTAATTTTTTTGCTATATCTACAGAGGGCTATCTTTTTACTTCTATGAATATTGTAATTTTTCAGGAGGAAAAAAATACACAATGCCCAGCACATGAAAGTATAACATTCAAGTATAAAAAAAGTAGTGTGTTCTGTTTCTTCGAATAAAAGAAGCATCTGTATTTGATAAATATATTAAGTTTTTACTTTTTATGAGCTTGGAAACAAGTGTTAAATGTGGGAATGTGCGGCATGAACTGTTTCTAAACTAAAATATGAGAAACAAATGAAAATGTTTATTAGTAATGCAAAAGAAAGTATTGTATTAAAAATTAGTCAATTAATTCTTGTATTTTTATTTATTTGATTTATTTGCAGATGCTCTTTAATATCTCAGTTCATCAACATCCCATTTATCTCAGAGTGTGATAATAGTCAATAAATTTTGCTCAGGGCCTCTTCTTTCAGGCTTGAGGTTATTTTTACGCTGTAAATCTAAAACATGGGACTCACGGTTTTACTTTCCTTCTGAATGAAGTCATACTTAGGATTTTTGTGCCTGAAAAAATTCATCAACCCCAACCAAGATTGAACCTGAGATCTTTGGTCTATGAGGAAGTATCATTATCACTAGACCACCAGGACTGATGTAAATTAACACAAAATTACAACACACATTAATAGCTTTCTTCCTCACTGCTGTTATCTGACCAAAGGATATTGAAAGTATCCCTTTGGGAACGAGTTTAGATATTTTTAAAGAACTGGCAGCCCTGGTGGTCTAGTGGTAACCATACTTGCCTCATAGACCCAAGATAGCAGGTTCAATGCTATCACAAATGAATTTAAACAAGCCTTGGGATTCCGCTGAAGATTACTTCCACCCTGGAAGCTTCACAAGAAATGTATCAAAATGTGAAGGCTATGATTATGGAATATCATAGTGCAATAAACCTTTTCGGCTGATGTATGGGAAGTTGACAAACTCCATCAAATCCCCCATTATTAATGCAACATCATTGTCATGGTCCATGTAATTGACCTGAAGTAGGCATTTCAGCTGGCATTTTTTACATCATTTCTATTTGATATGAAAAAAATGTATCCCCAAAGCTGACACCAGAAAAAAATATGTTGCCAGGAGTTGAGTAAGAACTTGGACCTCCTTCAAGAAAATCCTGATGGCATTTTCTCAAAGACTGTTACTGGAGATGAAACATGCATTCATTGCTAAGACCCAGAAACTAACCAAGAACCTACTAATTGACAGCATAAGGGCTTCACAACCCTAGGAAACCCACATGCATCGGACAGGTGGGAAAGTCATGGCAACAGTTTTTTGGGTTATAGAGGGCATTTTGTTGTTAGCATTCAAGCCACGTTCAATCCACCATCATTATGGAAACCTATGCTTACATATAGATGAAATAGTTACATGAGGCCATAAAGAAATGATGCGGTAAATTAATAGCAGGCATGTTTGCTTCACAATAATGCACTTGGCCACAAATTCCAAAAAGCAAGGTCTGTTATCAAAGATGTAACTATTTGTAGTTTAACTATCTACTCTTAGTCTAGATCTGGCCCAAAGTGATTATTCTCTCTTTCAAAATCTTAAGAAATTCCTACATGGACAAAAAGTTTTACACCGTGATACCATGAAGGAAGTGGTAATGGGTTGATTGGATAACCAAGAGAAATTCTTCTATTTCAAAGGAATTAAATCACTGTTTATTTACGGATGCTCTTTAACATCAGCGTTTAAATCACTGTGAGTGTCAGGACTGACGGCACTGAAAAATAATAAAACTATAAATAACTACAAATGGAAATTATATACCTTTTATGTAAGGATTTTTGGTACAATGGTATAGGAAATGGTCTACATATTCTTCATTATTTTGGGCTATGCTGTAGGATAAACCACATCATAAACAAATGAGTCATGATAGTACGCGAGTGGTTTCCCCAAGTAGCGATTATATCAATAATTTTATTTAGCTTTCTTTTATATTTATTTATTTACATGCCAAGCAAAATACAAAATAGATTAAATAAGAGTTCTGGACCTACTCACTATTCTTATAAATCAATAAAATTTCTCAAATGACAATGCAATTAATGAAATTACAATTTTTACCATATCTAGTTCAGAATCTTCTCCTGTGATCAGTGTTTGTCTTTGGCTACTAGAAGGCAGAAGCACTGGTCATCTTCATATTAATATTAATGAGGGGAGCTTCTCCTTCAGCATACCAGAAAGTGACCCTCCCCTCTCATCCATCTTTTCATACAGCTCATAGGCAAATCAATTGTTCTCTTTGGATCATTAAGTGCTTCCTTTTAATTTTGTGTTTAAGTACTCTATTATTTATATTTTATAATGATTCCTTCACTAGGCTAGACATGTCTTCATATACTTTAATATCAATTGTTACTAAGTTCATAAACATTTGTGTTAATACTATTGAGCATTTCTATTTCTGTTTCACTTTTCCTAGACATTCTTCTTTAATACGACTTCTCTTCTGTCAACTTTACTGTTGATTTATTAATCATTTGTCTCATTACAATGAAACAATATATGTACTTAACTTTCTTCTTCCCCACAAATTGGGCATGAGCTCTTACAAAATGTTTCCCCTCTCATCTTTTAATTTCCACATCCTATCAGAACCAGATAATTCCCTTCTACTGATTTTTATTACAGAATTTTATGTATTTTTCTTTGCCTGGAATCACCTGTGATTCTCTAAAAAGTTATCAGATCTTTTTTCTCTAATTTGGTAAAATAATCCCTGCATACCCATGTCTTCCAGTCTTCCTCTCACTTCCTTCGAATATCCTTTCCCCTTTATTTTTAATTTTTTTTTACGGGCACTCTTTAACATCTCAGGTCATTAGCTTCCCATTTAATTCAAGAAGTGAAATGGCCGGTAAATTTTGCTCAGAGGCCTCTCTTCCTGCAGGCTTGAGGTTTTTTTTGTGCCATAAATCTACGACAGGGAATCATGGCTTTACTTCCCTTCCAAAGGAAGCCACACTTAGAATTCTATCCCATGCTCAAAATATTCATACAAAATTTCCTAATCCCTTCTTAATAAACTGGGTTCTAATTTTTCCTAAACAGAATTAACTTCCAATTTATTTTTTGGATATTCCAGATACACCTTCAGAATATTTTTCTCAGGCAGCTGCCCTAATTTCAGCAACACTTTACCATTTGTACTATTCTGTGGTACTTTCAGATCAGTTTACAAAATATTTCTCCATACTCACCCATCCTTTATCAGATCCCCAGATTTTTACCCGATATATTCGGCTAGATTCAACCAAGGCATGATTACTAATTTCTAACTTTGTTATTCATAATGCTTTTCATATAGTTATAAAATTTTACATATCTTAATTAGGTACAAGGGCAAAGATATACATTAGAATAATTTATATAAAAATCAATTCATTAAAATGTGGTGTGATTGCACATTTCAAGACGGGAGGAAACTCCATTTTCTTAATTTTAGCCACCAATTTGTTTGATCCTGTAAATGCACGATTGTATTAAAGGCCAGTCATAAACTGGGAAGGCACATTTCACCAGAAGGTCGCAGATATGAGTTCAAAGGAGGAAGCATGTACTGTTGTCCAATTGTAACAACTGGGTACATGCAACCATATAACACCCAAGGTTAAAACACAGTAATCAGAATGATAATATATCAACCTTCCTCAAAATAGCAATAAATAGAAGTGATTAAGATCGTTAATAATTATTCCTTAAACTATGAACTAACTCCAGTTAATACATTTTATTTCTCATCTTTTTTCTTTATTTTTTAATTTTTTATTTATTTCGAGGGGGTTTATTTACGATGCTTTTTTTTTATTTTGAGGGGGGATTTATTTACAGATGCTCTTTAACATTTCAGGTCATCAGCTTCCCGTTCAATTCAGGACATGAAATGGCCAATAAATTTTGCTTAAGGGCCTCTTCTTTCAGGCTTGCGGTTCTTTTTCATGGCATAAATCTGTGACACAGGGCTTTACTTCCCTTCCAAAGGAAGCCATACTTTGGATTTTTATGCCTGAAAAAAATTCATGGACACTGTCCAGGATTGAACCCCAGATCTTAGGTCTATGAGACAAGTATGGCTACTTCTAGATCAGGACCGACCCCAGTTAAAACAGTATAGCCATCTTCATTGCTATGCAACACATTGCTTGATGTAACATGATATTCGGCTGTTTGGTTATGTAAATACCATGCAATCAGTTTTGTTTTCCTCCTGAGTTTTTGCCCATGGGTGAGTGTGCTGCTAATTAGCCTGTTAATCAGGAAAAAACCCTTGCTGCAGAGGAAAGTATCACTGGCACTGCATAATATAAGCCAATGTTGGCACGAGTTTAGATTCAATGACTCTGCAATATATTCTCATAAGCAAATGTAACATAAAGCAGCAAATTTCTATGTTTAAGTTGATTAATTTCTGCTTATATAGGTAGTACTGGCCATTTTATATCTCCATGATAATATTTATTGGATTGAAGGCAGCTATATATGAGCCACATTCTTGGCTCAGTTGGCAGCTGCAAAAAGTGCAAAGTGCTGGTTTGAGTCCTGCTAGAATTAACTGCCTGATTGAGTAATTTTTCTAAATTTGTTTCTTGCCTTAAAAAAGCAAGTCCCAGTAACTTTAAGTGTCAATGTAACTTGTTCATTGGAATCGATCCATACCTTTCATCCATCTCAGAGACCTTGGCTACTAAAATTAACTATTAAACAATTACAAAAACAATTATATGCAGTGGATATGTACTTGATGTCACCTGTGGACATACTTATGAGCATGATGGAAGGTGCTGCATTTAATATGAGAACTATGGTACAAAACTTTAGAGATTATTAGAATTATGTTTAGACTGCATCAATAGTTGTCATGCAACTCTCCAAAAATTGTAAATTCCTATGTTTTTTTTTTTCAGCATATGGTTACAAGAAAAATTAGGTCTAGGCAGCAAGCAAATGTTAACAGTTATTAAACTATCAATCTAACAGAAGTAATAAATCCAAGCAATTAATATGGGTGAAGCATGGAATGTACAGAGTTTCGTTTCAACAGTCCCACAGCACACTATTTTTGTTCATGTCTGTTCTAGCAGATGCTGCAACAGACTTCAAAACAGATCACATTAACAGTCTTATAGCACACTATTTTTGTTCTTGCTTGTTCTAGCAGAGAGTGCAACAGATTTCAAAGCAGGTCACATCAATGGTCTCACAACACACCTTTTGTTCATGTCTATTCTAGCAGATAGTGCAACAGACTTCAAAACACATCACATCCAACCAACGATAAATTTCTATCATTTACAAACGAATTTCTTAAATACTATTAGCAGAACATGGCTAGGCTTGGAGATCAAAGCAGAACTAGAAAGGATCAGCAACTTGCAGAATGATCGAACATATTTACTCGAATCAGTTAAACAAATTGGGTAAGATTATGGGATATTTCATTTGCCTTCCAATGCTTAAAGCTGGTGAAATGGAGGTAACTAGTATAGTAATATTCATATGCATAAGTATCCCTGATTTATAATGCAAAATGCAAACTTCCAACATTCCTTCGGTAATGGTTAGTCTATTAAACTAAGCAACGAGGAGAGAGAGCAATACATTCAACTAACCAAAGTCTGTATCAGTCAGAATTTTTTCAGGTTCAGTGGTGAATTTTACAAACAAGAAGCAGGTTTAGCTATGGGGAACCCATTATCGCCTTTTCTGGCTGATTTGTATATGAGTAGTTTAGAAATACACATCACCAAATCATTTCCATACATTTTCAAAGAATGGCACAGATATGTGGATGATATCTTTGCAGTGATCAACAAGAAACTCTTTGACGATGCTTTGAAATTGCTAAACCTAAAGATAAGGGAATTAAATTCACTTATGAAACAGAACAAGGCAATTTTTCCTTGACTTAAAGATTATAAGAACAGGCAATAATTTGGAATTTGGAATATACAGAAAGGACACGCAGACTGAAAATTGCATAAAGGCAAGTGCATTCAATCCCACAGCACTCAAACATGCAATTCTCAATAGCTTAGCACATAGACTCTAACATACCCATGAGTGCGGTTGAATACAGCAAAGAGTATTATCATATAATACAAACAGCAAAATTCAATGGATATGACCAAGAAATGGTACACAAGAAAATCAAGAAATTCAAACAAGAGAAGAGGTTAAAGTAGGTTACAACATTGACAGCAATAAAAGAATCTACCATTTTCCTTGGCCACCAAAAAACTCCAAAAAATACTTAAGAGAGTTTGGGATTACTTTGTCCCCAGTGAACAAGTTTAGCCTAAATAAAAATCTGTTCAATTCTTGTTATTATGATAGAATACCTGAGGAGAAGAAACCAGGAATATATAAAATCAACTGTTCAGAATGTAACAAAGTTTTTATTAGAAAAACAAAAAGAAGCATTGGAATTAGGCTGAAGGAACACTGGAGAAACATCAGATACAATCAGACAGATAAATGAGCGGTTGCACACCACTTTTTTTGGAGAGATAAACACGATATAGAAATGGGAGCGAAATTAATGAAATTCGTAGATCGGCCTGTGGAGCTGGGAATATGGGAAAAAATTTATATAAAAAGTATGAGGATAAGGTTATGAACTTTGAAATCCTAACAGAAGACACATTAATCCAGAAGTTCATAAAATGTCCATGAGAGCTACACCAAGTCCAGTCAACCAACAACGAATCTGACAGTCGAATCGCAACTGAGGATGCAGGCAAAACCTTGTGAAACTAGTTTTGCATAATTCAACAGTAAGTGGAGCACAATATTATCAAATTGACTCACTAGATAATTAAGAGAAAGAAGATATTAATTTGTGGGAGAAAAGAGAAAGTTACTTTAGCATTTCACTGCCTAAAATTGTCTGCTCCAGAATATGCAGAATTAATAATTATTTTATATATATATATAAAACAATTCACATTGAAATATCTCCTTTATTGTGAAAAACAATGTTTTCAGCCATGTACAACTGACAGAATTGCATAAACAGAATAAATTCACAAACTTTAAGTTTAAGTTTATTCTAATTACTGCCATGTTTCCCATCTTGCTTTCATTGTTTTGCATGCATCTCCACAATATCACACAGTTTGGCAAATACCTTATACAAGTGATGTCTTTCTTGCATTGAAACCTGAAACCCAAGGTTGCAGGTTCAAACCCGGTCAGGATCGATGGATTTTTTCGGGTGTAAAAATCCTAAGTATAGCTTCCTTTGGAAGGGAAGTAAAGCTGTGGGTCCCATGTCGTACACTTACGGCACAAAAAAGAACCTCAAGCCTGAAAGAAGAGGCTCTGAGCAAAATTTGTCGGCTATTTCAGGCCCGGAATTGAATGGGATGCTGATTGCTGATGACCTAAGATGTTATAGAGCATCCTTAAATAAAACGAATCAATCACTGAAACCTGTACTTTCTGAATAGGCCAAGTTGGTGCTAGGTAATTCTAAATAAAAATCAATGAGGTTCTATAAGAAACATATGCTTTATGTCCATGCTCTTATATGAATTGCTACAGTATACATATGCAAATATTGCAATAATATAAATCTCAAAATCAATTTAACCTTATATTAATTATAATTTCACTAATGTTTCAGGATACGTTCAATTTTTAATTAATTGATTTTCAAAATATACTACTTATTAAGCATTAAACTTTTAATTTATAGCACAAGTTCAGAAATTAGAAAAACTGTGATGAATGGAATGAGACCATGGGGGTATCAACATAAGGGTGGACACTGTGGTTCATTATAAGAAGATGTGATTGGAAACAAGATTAAGCACATGCCTCCATAACTGTATTTGAATAATTTCCATTACAATTTTTTGTTTTAATGATTTTGATTCATGCCATCTTTAATAAATTCCACTGCAAAATTCAAATATGGCTAATATGTGTTTAACTATGAACCTTGTAATGGTAGGTATTGATTTTCTCACTTCCAGATAGAGGGTTGGTTGCACATATGACAGCTTATTCTGCATTACATAGGTAATAACCAAAAAAAAAAAAAAGATACCATTCTGTTTACTTATTGAAACAAAAGTTGCACATTATCATCTTCACTGTTACTTTCATACAACAAAGATTGAGCAGAAACTATGTGTAATTTCTGTTTCTCATAAACTATCTGAGGGTATTTCTATAAATAATGATTGGAAAAAATTGTTTACTCTCAACTTCCACATGCGATCTCTGTTACCACTAAACATGTACTGAAAGAGACTGCACAGATATGACCAAGACTTGGATGTTGATGATTATGTCATTTTCTATCTAAAATGTCATAGGTAATGCTAATATTACATATTATATATGCATTAAATTCTGATTGGAAATTTATGAATGTTAAGTTGTAAAGTGATCATTTTAACAGCTTCCTGGCCCCCCATTTTCTGACTTTTAATTTATTTTAGGTCACTTTTTACAGTTTTAGTGCAAAATTGGTCTTTTTGTTGTTGTTGGATTTTTAGCGATATACTTGATTTCTTTTAAAATTTAATTTAATTTTGTTCTATTCTACAGTACATTTACCTTCCTGGTTTAATCGAAGCTATGATAGAAATTTTAAATGAGACATATCTTATAACCTCAATTTTTTTAAAGTGTTTAATGTTCATCTTCACTACTGAGGCACCACGATAGTGGTCATTGATGACAAGAGATGAAATGATAAATTTGGAAATTTTTTTAAAGGGAGGAAGTGTGGCAGGACTAAGTTTAGGGTAACTCCATGGCATTTGCCATTTATGAGGACTGAGGAAAACTTGGAAAAAACCTCAGTCAGGGAGAATGATTCTGGCAGGAATTAAACCCCAGACCTCCCGCTTATGAGTCCACACCTTAACGACCTTTGCTACTCGTGGAGGTACAAGAAGATATTAATCCTTACCTATTAAGTTCACCACTTTACCTAATAACTTGCCAAGAAGCATTATTTAAACAGCCAGTCACAAATTCTCAGAATTAAAAGAATAAGATATACAATGGATAACCAGCATCTCCCATCATGTGACCATTGGTTCATGTTGCTGCCAATGTTAAGTTATGCCAGGTTAGGTGACTAGAGATGACTAGCTTAATGCATTGCAAGACACTGTTGTTTTTATACTCCCCTCCATTTCAGGTAAATAGCAATAGCAAGCCTAAGAAAGCAGTTACTTAGTGGCCTGCAAATTAGCTGGTGCAGAAGGATTCAGATGCACTCTAGAAATGTTAAAAGAAAAGCCATGTAAATAGAATTATTTTAACCAAATGGTTTCTGGGTTTGGTGAGTATGTGTTTGCAAGTGCTGATTTGATATTACTGTGTGCAAGGTATGTGAACCTAAGTTGCACATGAGAAGAGATTCACAATCTAATGCAACAAAAATATAAATACTCTCGAGAATGGTGCCAAAAAAGAAACATCAGCACAGCTACTGTTCACACAAGCTGCAGTAAATCATCAGTATTTTTCAAAGAAATGTGTGATATTGTAGTTTTAGAGAATATTAATCTATGGAAACTAAGTAAATCAAAATTAAGGGACTTCCTGCAATTACTACATGCTACAATTCCCAATGAGATGAATTTAGAAGAAATTATATACCTCAGTACTTATGAAGACACCATAAGAAGAATTAAATGAGCAAGGCTAACAAAAGTTTTGTCTCTTATCAACACATCACAATAGTCTAGGTCAAGTGTTTCTGCCGAATGCCAAAGTTTTGGAAGTAATTAATCATTCAACAATCTGTCAACTTTTCAACCATTCCATGCATCTACTGTGGCCTGAAGGAATTCCACATAGCAGCATCTTACTGTTTGTTGCAACAATGTACATGGTAAAAGGTACTAAAGCTATTACAAGCTTTTATCCAAAGATGATGCATCTAACTTGCTTTGCACAGTGTGCACAGGGTCACAGAGGAAGTTGACACCCACTTTCCTAAAGTTGACCAGTTTTGCGACTCAAAGAAAATCTTTGTAACAGCTCCACCAAGAAGCAAAGTATTCAGATTCATAGCTCCAAGAAGTGTTTCCCTGCCACCAGAACCCATCGTTACACGGTGGGTCTCCCTGATCAATGCTGCTGTGTACTACTGCACATTTTCCCAGCTGTAAAATCCGTGGGTGACACTCTGAATATGCAAAAATGCTAAAACCATCCAGCAAGTTTTGACTTTTTATATTCTATAACTGCAAAACTTCAAGGAAGTCGTATGAATCTTGAACTTGTCAATATAACATTGCAGATGGCAATGCAAAATTTGACTTCCTATGCTCTGCAATTGCAGAACTTCAAGGAAGTTGTGAGAAACTTGAACTTGTCAACATAACAGATGGTGATGCATGAGGTGAAGTTAGTGAAATGGTAAAAATTAAATGAAAAGTATGGTAGATAAAAATCTGGGGTACTGCTCCATGTACTTTATTTCTGAGGTGCTAACTGGTGAATACTTCAAACACATTAGATTTTAAAGAAGTGACATCTAATAACTAAGTACATATACTTTTAAAAATGCTCCCATTATAAGCGCTGATGTTGAAAAGAGGTTTTCAAAATATAAAAATCTCTTGGCGATAAATGGTATTTCTTTAATTTTGAGAATCTATATATTAACACTGTAATTTATTCCAATGAAGAATAAGGTAACGTAATTTACAATGTACTTTTCAGTTCGTTTTTGTTTACTACAAGTGAAAGTTAAACATACTATTTTATAAAGATTAGCAACTTATATTTAATAAAACAATGATGCACACTAACCTACATTACTTTACATGGATTTTCAAAAATTTTAGGCTATTTATGGGTAATTTTTTATAATTTTCAGGTCATTTTAAGGTTATCAACATTCACATCCTGAACACTAATGCTTTCTTGAGTGATTTCTGATGCACCTCATTCTTTATGCATATCTTATCAATGTAACATAAATAACTGAATAGCTGCCATCTCAGTTCCATAAAAAAAAGGACATCAAGGCTTGTCTCACATTATACCTTAACAGTTGCTTATTTTTTTGTATATTAACACAAATTATATGTTGGATGTCACAACAATTATAAGTTGGGGAAAAGGAAAGAAACCTACAAAAAGAACACATTTATACAGTTTTGTTACTTTCATTTTGCTACAGTCAAAGAAAAAAAGGCTCCACCCACAAATGTGACATTACAGAATGTCAGCTTCCGTATGTTGCATGAAACTCTGAAAAAATACCAAGAATAGTTTTAAACCTTGGATCGTTATTATTCCTTTCTTGACTCAAAATATATGAGCAGCAACCAAGTTAAAATCCGCATATTTTTAGGGTCAGGTATGGAAAAATATTTTTACCTAACTGTGGTATACATGGCTCATTAAAAGTAAGTCCTTTTTTGCATTTATGAATTTAAAAACATATTGCCAATTTTACATATGACATCAATATAGATGAAATACAATTTTGTGAAACAACATAACAAAAATCTTATAACTTTTAACATTATTTGTGGTAAAAAAAAAGTTTATCTGAATGAAGCAAGTCTAGATTTTAGATTTACCTTAGAGTTTACCATCATTTTATTAGGGTACAAAACAATGTTAGGTTATGTAGCAAAGAAGCTAGGTTTATATTTTAATTTATACAATGGAGGTAAATTTCTTACACACTTCACTTACTGTAGATTTGGTTTTAATAATAATAAATCAAAGTGTGCTCTTTGAACAGAGAGAAGTTTTAAGCAATATTTCACAATCACTGTCCTTGCTGTATGCTATTTACAAGATATGTCTCTCACAATATCTGTTGCACAAAGTACACATGCAGTTTTTATCTAGAGTATAAGTCTCAGATGTTCCAAAAAAGGCTCTCTGGTCTATGTATATATCAAGTCTTGAAGATGGAGTTTGTGAGAGGCATAGTACTCACTTTAGATAAGTCACTTTGACCTTTTCGAACTCTGCAACATTTCCTTTTATGAGGTTTGTCCTTATGGTTTCCATGCCATAGCTCTGAATTGAAAGAATTTTTAGTTTGAAAAGATGTAAATGATTTCTCCTTCACACATGTCTAGTAAACATCATTTTGTGGCTGCAAGGTGATATCAAGATAAAAGAAATGGCCAGAATACGACAGGAATTGCTGTCACTTGCTCTTGTTTTGCTACCTCTCCTGAAGATCACTGTTACGTTTTCTTTTCATTGATTTTAGTGGTTTCCATTGCCCATTTACAGAGGTTTTCAAAAGCATTTTGCAATACAATATGCGAGTCAGAAAGAATGGCCACATCATTGGCGTAAACATTTAGGTATTTTATTTTTGTTCCTTTTCATGATGCTAATGGTGTTTATGGTTGTCAAATTATAGATCAATGGACAAAAAGAGTCCCACTGTAATAAACAAGGTTTGTTCTATGGGCCTAGATGATAGATTTAATGGCAATATGGTATTACTCATATAGTAATGCATTATCAACATTGAATAAAAGTCAAGATGCCTTTGGTGTTTTTTTTAATGGTGTTTAATGCCATTTTTTACTACTAGAGGCACCACAGGTGATGAACATTGGTGATACATGAAATGATATATTGGGAAAGGATTTTTTTTAAAGGAAGGAAATGTACCAGACCTAAGTTTAGGGTACCTCCCTGGCATTTGCCAGTTATAAGGACTGAGGAAAACCTTGAAAAAACCTCAGTCAGGGAAGACAGTCCTGGCACGATTCGAACCCCAGACCTCCCGCTCACAAGTTTGCACCTTAATGACCTTGGCCACCAGTGGTGGTGGTGCCTTAGGTATAAGATATAAAGCCAAGGATGAACAATATGCTTTAATAATAAAAATCTTTTTCCTACTGAATGATTAATTTTATTTCATTCAGTGCTATATAAGACTACATTAAAAGGAAATTAAGTTCATGCATGATTGAGTCGAAACTACACCTCTCTCCTACACTAATTCCACTTACTTACATAACACTAGGACATGTTTTGGAAGTCCTGGCTTCCATCCTCAGCTGTTGACCAACACATTTCATAGACAATCGCCTGCATCATCAGCTAACCATTGATGATGCAGATGATTGTTTGTGAAACAAGTACTAAATTTAAACAAGTGGAGTCAATAAGAGTGTGTAGTTAGACTTAATCATACATGATCTTAATTATATGATTAGTTTCACTACAAGTGTTTCAGTTAATATTTCAAAGAAAAAAGATATTTTTAAAGATATCTTAAAAAGCAATTTTGTAATAAGGAGCAACAGTATACGCTAGATAGAAAATAAATATTGTAAACAAAGTTATTAATGTTTCCCGGAGATACCATTTGTTGGTCTCATGGCTACTAGCTATTAACCTCCACACATGATCCCCACTTTCTCACCCTCTGCATGCATTTCTCATATAGCCACAAGCTCCTCCAACCAGTCACAAAAGCAAAGTGGGCAATATAAACCAAAGAGGGCTGGAATTTTAGCAGGTTTCTATTGCCTGGATTATTTTAAATTTTGACGTAAAAAAAGGCTGGTTATGGCAGATATGTTTCCACATAAACACCTTAACTCAATCAAACCTAAGCAAATATTTGTTTTGTAAGTCCCTTGTGAAACTTAAAACATAACCTAGTGGGTTACATTTTAGGTCTGTTTGATTACACACGTGCTTAAACCTAATTTGGAAGATCATTTTACACATTTTTCTGGCTTAAGATTTTTTTAATTGCCATAAATACTAAAACTGCTTGAAGAACTGTAGTGCCTTCTAATAGCACAAATCTAAGCCTCAATTGAATAGCTTGGTGCAAAAGAATATTACTTGCTATGCTTAGATAAATATTACTTTTTTAAGTAAACACAATAATTAAAAGACATTATTGCAAGTGATGAAAATACAGAAAAAATTCATGCAAGATTAATTTTTGAGAGATAATGTACTGTAGCCTGTTAAAAAATAGGATAAATGTGTAAATATAATGATTAAATGTGTTACATTTATACCTTCTATTTTTATTACATTACAATAATATTCTTTATTTCTTGTATTTTAGGTATGCTTTTGATTTCTACTACATTACTATTCCTTGCTACATACATGTAATGCTTATTTCACTACCATTCCTATATAATTTTCCTTTCCAAATGTATGCATATTTTTTGTTTAAACTACAAAAAGGATGACATTATTTCTGTTGATGTCAATTTCCTATTTTGGTCACCTTTCACAGAACACATATGCTGGTTTATAGTACAGGTATATTAATTTTACATGGAACAACAAGAATGTAGTAATGCTCAGCAAGGTGTAAAATATTAAGAAAAACAGTTCAATTTAGTCATATTCTCCGGATTTTAAAGATTTACAGGATGACAACTTTAATGCATTTTCATACCGGTATTAATAGCACATATTGGTTTTAACATAAACACTAATTACGATTCGGGCTGATGATTTTACTTTCAATTATAAACTGCTATATAGTTTCCAAAAGCTGTACGATAATGGAAAGTTGTGGTTCCTATTGGATTTGATGCATCCAATTTTTACGAATTTCCAAGAATAGGATTTTAAATCTATAGCAAACGCACCCAAAAAAAAAAAAAAAAAAAAAACTTACTTTCATAAAAAGCCTGAATTAAATACAAACACTTTCACATATTTCTAACTGACAGCACCTAAAATTACAAAATTATGATCTGCGACTGAATAGGTAGCTCAAAAAACTAGCATTATTTAATTACGTCCATATTTAAAAGTAATTATCCTATTTAAAATGAGCTTGTTAATTCACCTAACCGGCTAACACTTTCTATGGCACAGCAACCTTATCAGTGATTTCCCCACTAAAACCTATAAAATATTATATACCTTAATTATAAAACACCAAATATACTCCAATGGTACGCTCTATTCCATTGAAATAGATTTCTCACCCGTAATTACATTATACAACGCAATTATTGTTATACCAATTACCAATCGCCATGTTAAGCGTCATAAGTTCTACCTAGGATGACTAGCAAACAGTAACTCATGATTTTTCCCTAAATGTCTGCGTAATTTCCCATTTAAATGTAAGTCAATTGAATGTCAAGAGAGTACTTATAAATCATTTATGATCAACCGTTTCTAATATAAAAAACCACCAATATTGTTTAATTAGCTTAAAACGTGTTTTAAAAATCTATGAAAATATAATAATATTTCACATATATTAACTGCATCCATCCACCCACATGTCGGACAGAGTTCTTTCCAACCAGAGTAACCAAACATATTTTTATTACTAAAGAGTTTATTAAACCGGTTAATTTGTTGTGGCAATATTCTAAGGCTCTACTCTCCAAACTTTTAGGAGATACAACCACTTTTGGGAAATCTTATCTTTACCACCCCCTATAAACGTTTCGAAAATAGCTATAGTTAAAAAAGAAACTACAAAAAAAGTCTTTTGTGATGCAAAATGACAAAATATTTGCTTTGCAAACGTATTTTTTCCTAGTAAGAAGTATTTTTGACAAGAAAATATAAAGAAACACATTTGTGGTGATAAGACCTGCAAATACCTAATTAAGTATAATTAACAGCCTAGATCCATTTTCAACGTGATTTAAACTCAAAGAGAGAATTTTGTTAAAAAAAAACCGCACCACTTACATTGGCAATCTGCATCGATAATGGTAGCTTCTTGGCAGTACTTTTGAGACAAAGGAACTTTTACAATTTTCCCTTTGTTTATTATTAGTCATTACATTTCTATCAGTTGCATCACCACCGCTCTCAAGTACTAAAAAATTTGTATTTATTAATGTTTCAACAAAAAGTCATGCTTAATCTAAAAAACTTGAGGGTATCACGAAACTCCAAATGAATGGAAACAAATGTCTTGTAAGATGGCGGCGTTACGAACGGTTACCAGAACAGCTACGTGTGGGAATTAATATATATCTTGTGTAAATTTAAAACATAAAATATCCAGAAATAATAGAAATTGGAAACCGCGTGGATATTAGTTTAGTTTAGTTCTCGGAGCACTCAGTGAGTTCGTGAAGCAGCCACAGAGACCTACGAACATTGAACTTGTCAAACAAATGCCACAGTAGTTTTCAATCTGTATATACAATAATTTGTTTACATCTACATAAATAATTACAATAAAAATAAAAAAGAACACTTAGAACAACTCAACCAACACCAAAAACAGACAAATCAATTATACAACTTTTATTAATACATATTTACATATACATTCATATGTTGTGCAGTACACTATTGTCACTCATATATTCCTTTACAGAATAATAGGCCTTTTTACATAGGTATTTTCTAAGAGCAGATTTAAAGGAATTGTCATTGTGTATTAAGGCTTTTAGGCTAGAGGGAAGAGCATTGTATATTAAAATGCACTCATAATAAACGCCTTTTTCATGGCATGAAAGTGCTGAAATTGAGCGATGTAGATTTGCTTTTGGTCTAGTATTCTTGTCATGTATATTTTGATTTTGAACAAATTTTTGTATTTCTTATATAAAAGTTCATGAGGGATAAAATATATTCGCAAGGAAGAGTTAAAATTTCAAATTTCCTAAAGAGGTTTCTGCATGAATGTCTACTGTTGTACCAGCAATTATTCGTATGATTTTTTTGTGTAACAAGAAGACACGTTCACTTTTAACTGAATTTCCCCAAAATATTAGACCGTACTTCATTATTGAGTTGAAATAAGCATAATAAACTAGTTTTAAAGTCTTAATTGACTCCAACATTACTAATGCACGTATTGCATAGCATGCACTGCTTAGTTTAGGTGTAATAGGATCAATGTGATCTTTCCAGTTCAGATGGTTATCAATTATTAAACCAAGGAATTTAATATATTTGGTTTGTGAAAGTACACTGTTATAATATCCCATCTGTAATTGTGGATCTGGAGATCTGTGAGTAATGAATTTCACAACATTTGTTTTATCTAGATTTAGAGACAATTTGTTTGCTTTGAACCATACACACAAGGAACTGAGAACCAAATTTAGTTTAATGGCACAATCATTAAGGCTCTTTCCATTTATCAATATGCTTGTGTCATCTGCAAATAGAACAGCATTTCCTACATCTTGGATAGATAAGGAGAGGTCATTTATATATATTAGAAAAAGAAGAGGACCCAGAACAGATCCTTGAGGTACTCCATGGTTAATCATTCCCCACTCCAATGCATTGTTTTTATTTTTGAAGGGACAATTTATAACTACTTTTTGTTTTCTTTTGTCAAGGTAGGATATAAACCATTTTAAATATTGGTTTTTTATTCCATAGAAAGCTAATTTATCTATCAGAATTTCATGATTGACACAGTCAAAAGCCTTAGCTAGCTCACAAAATATTCCTCCTACATGTGCTCTTTCATTAAATGCAGTTAAAATTTCATTAGTGAGTTTATAGATTGCATTTTCTGTTGAAATTCCTTTTCTAAAGCCAAACTGATCACTAACTAGAATATTGTTACTTTCAAGGTAATGGTAAAGCCTATTGTACATTACTTTCTCAAACACCTTAGAAAATGTAGGTGAAATAGCTATAGGTCTATAATTAGAGACATTACATTTTCTCCCTTTTTGTAAAGAGGCCTCACTATGGAGTATTTTAGCCTCTCAGGAAATACACCCAATGCTAAAGATTCATTACACAAGTGACTAAGGGGGGTACTAATTTCCTTTGCACAGGCCTTTATGACTTTGCTGTTGTTCTCATCATAGCCAGAGGAGTTTTTTGATTTTAGTTTCCTAATGATATTACTGATTTCTAGTGGGATAGTGATACCTGGTTTGAATTCATTATTATGAGAGGGAGTTGATGCTTGTAAAATTTTTAAAGCATCTCTTTTATCACCAGAATATAAATTTAAATTTTTTGTTACATTAAGAAAGTAATCATTAAACTCTTTTGCTACGTCTGCAGTGTATTGTATCTCTTGATTGTTAATATTTAAGATTATTGCATAATCTTGTTGCAGATTTTTGCCTGTTTCTTGTTTTATTATATTTCAAGTAGTTTTTATTTTGTTTTTTGACTGATTGATAAGTGTTTTGTAATGGAGGTCTTTCGCTGCTTTTATGACTTTCCTAAGTATTTTACAATACTTTCTAAAATGTGTTTTTAATTTAGGGTCTTTACTGAGCTTTTGCTCATTATACAATTGTCTTTTATGTTGACAAGATTTTTTAATTCCTTGGGTTAACCATTCCCTGCTCATATTATAACTTCTTTTTTTTATTTTTAGTGGGAAATATGCTAAAAAATTCAATTTAAAAATATGAAAAAAATTGTTGAATTTACTATTAACATCATTTGCACTGTAAACACTATTCCATGATTCTTGTCGAAGAGTCTCCAGCATTATATTGAGGTTAGCATCATTAATATCTCTATATTTTATATATCTATAACATTCTTTGAGTTTTATTGTAGAATTTTTTTTTTTCATTTTTACTTGAGCATCATGGTCAGAGAGACCGTTGATCAATGAAGACACACAATATAATGACAATTTGTCTAAATTTACAAATATATTATCTACTGCTGTGCTAGAGTTTTTATCAGTCCTGGTGGGAAAGTTAATTGTATGAACCATATTATATGCAGTTAGAAGGGAATTCAGTCGGTTCATTCTTACACTTGGCATTAAGTAATCAATGTTTATGTCTCCACATATAATTATTTCATGTTTAGGCTTAAATAAAAAGTTTAAGGTATCTTCAAGCTTCATCAAGAAAGTTTCAAAGTTACCTAATGGCGAGCAATAAATAGCAATTAAAATTATTTTTGTATTGTTGCTATCTAATTGAATTGTGCATAATTCAATATCCTGTTCTGAATTAAATTTTGATACGTCTAATGTTTTATATGGTACATCCTGCCTGACATAAATGCAAACTCCTCCATTATTTAGTTTTTTTCTTGAAGCTCCTGCTCCCAAACAATAACCATGTAATGACAATTGTAATAATTCCTGTTGTTTCAAATGATGTCAGATAGGCAGATAATATGTGGTTTTATATTGTCACTAGTTAAGCTGTTTAATAATTCATCTGTTTTGCTTCTAAGTCCTCTAATATTTTGATGAAATATGCAGAGATTTTTTATTGCTTGTTGAGTACTCTTCAATTTTACTTTATTTTCTGTGCTATCATGATCACTGATATGACTGCCATTTGATTTAACATTAACTATTATTAAGTTTGATTTGATGAATTTCTGGCCAGGACCAGGTGTCTTTATACTAAAAAACGGGACCTTGAACTATTTATAACAACAGGAATCTTACCCTTGATTCTGTCAGCAATAAGGAGCGAAAGCTGCTTTTTGCCTCTAGAATTCAAGTGCAGGCCATGTACAGTAAAATTATCTCTACCTAGGTGATTTACATCTATCATACAAATGTGGGAGTTTCTGGGTGTCATCAATGCACGCTCAAGCCTCAGATTCATACTATGCACCCTCCTATGAAGCTGAGGCCTATCATGCCTATCTAACAGTCCCAGAAACTTCACATTGGTATGCCTGCTTTTGGCGCTGATGTCACCAAGATCTTGCTCAATCTGATAGGTATTATCTACATCAAGGCTATTACCTGCACCACCAACAATCACAACATGATCCTTCTTACTGAAATCAGCAGTTAGTTTTCCCAAGTTTTTAGTGACATCAGCGAGTCCAGCACTTGGCTTAAAAATGCTCACAACATCATAATCGCTACCCAAGTCGTCCTTCAGTAGGGATGTTATGCCCCTCCCATGACTACTACCTAGTAGCAAAATCTTGCTCTTCCCCTTAGGCTTAGCATCTTCTACTGGAGGAGGACTTGTGCTCTGGTGAGCTTCCAATGTCCCAAGTACATTGAATACATATCACACAATGCTGAAAGAAACTTCAGAACATGGATATATATATAGGCGTTATAACTATGAGATAATGTCCCCAATGCATTTTTGAAACATTTAGGTCTTGACACTGTTCATGCGTATACCATGTTCTGAAGTTTCTTTCAGCATTGTGTAATATACACGCGGTTTCCAATTTCTATTATATAATATATAATAATTAATGTATATAAAAGCAGAATATTTCTTCCAGAAATATGTTTTCCCTTCTGATGTATCAAGGAGACCAGAAATAAGAGCATAGGAACAAGACGGAACAGTGAAGAAAAACGTAATTCGAAATATAACAAAGTAGAACTTCTTCTTCCCATTGATGCTGCAGACCGGAATCGGCCTGGGCCTGCCATAGCGACCTCTGCTTACCTACCTCCGTCTTACGACTTCATTGAGAGAGGGCAGTATTGCAGGGGGCATGTGATTAACATATCCCTCAGGTCGCCTGCTACGCGGCTTCCGAGATCGAAGAACATCATCTCTCCATCAGATAGGTTCCCAATTTTCCTCACGATGCTGGGTGGACGTTGCAGACTTCCACAACTTAGAAAAATTCCTAAGCAGGTACCGATAATCTAACCCCAGCCTCCCACAGAACAATCAGCAATGCCACTAGACAAGGAAGAACCAGTACAACTAGACCTGCCAATATGTACCAAATTTTAAAAGGCCTAAATTGGAAATAGTCATGCTAGAAATTGTATCTATGCGTCGTAACATTTACGGTACAGAGGTAATGCCTGTAAGTAATAGGTAAAGTATGTATATCTGGACATTATAACTGCTGTAACAATAAAGGAAGAGAGATGTTATCTGGGATAGGATTCATGCTACAGACAAGAACAGTACTAATTATGAACATAGTCATTATAGAAAAAAAACTTAGGTACATTGTTGTAATCACTGTTCCTCCCATGTTTTACCTAAGTGTTAATGCTTATATGAATAGTGAAATTACAAATATTTCACAAAATTAAGAAAACAATGGCTATGCATAATTATGCAAACATTATCGAATTAAATCCATGCAGAGTTCACGAGATGTGATTTACACATGAACCCCATAGAAAAGTAAGGAAGAAAAAACAAGAGAAATAGCAGGAAGAATGCATATTAACACAGGGCAGCAATGGGAGTCTCAAGAGAAGCACCATAATCAGACGCCACCAAACGACATAACTCATCAATTAAAATCTTGATCTATGGGCGTCGGCAGGGGATCCCACATTTGGAAATGCCAAGTACTAAAGTAGCCCATTATTACGTGTGCAGCTGTTATCATCATCATAATCGCCAGCATCTTCATTATTTATTTATTTGTTTATTTATTTATGGACGCTCTTCAACAGCTCAGGTCATCAGCGTCCCGTTCAACTCAGGGCGTGAAACGGCCGACAAATTTTGCTCAGAGGCCTCTCTTTCAGGCTTGAGGTTCTTTTTCGTGCGTAAATGTACGACACGGGACCCACGGCTTTACTTCCCTTCCGAAGGAAGCCATACTCAGGATTTTTACGCCCCGGAAAAATCCATCGGTCCTGGCCGGGTTCGAACCCGCGATCTTGGGTTTAGGAGGCAAGTATGGTATCCACTACACCATCAGGACCGACTTCATCTTCAACGTTACCACCACCATCGTCGTGTATTATTGTTATAATAATAATAGTAACAACCATTATTGTCTACATCATGGATGCCATAGACTATTTTATAGTTTGTAATTTCAAATGTAGGTTTATTTTTTTGAATACAGAAGCTTGCTATTTCTTTTCTTAGATCGTGATTCCTAATTATAAGTTTTTCTTTATGAGCTGCTCAATGATTGTTTTTACTTTTCCACTTTTTCCACTTGCAACACTCCATCAATAAGTATGGTGCTTAGATGAATGTAATTTGTTGTTATTATTAAAGTAATGAATCACAAATTTTGTGACATTTTACACAACAATTCTATCGAAGGAAATAAGCCAGATAAGTTTAATCCGTGATGACGAGGAGTACTCAGTACAGCAGGAAATTACAATAGCAATTAATTGCGGGTTTACACTTAATGTAAAGTTTTCTTTTCCTTTGTAAAAATCAACAATGAGCAGCTTAAGTTTCAGACAATCAAATATATTAATGGAATGAACGAATTTAAAATGTGCAATTAGAGTCTCAACTTCTTCTGCATCCACATGTGAAGCTGGAAGTAATAGACGCAGTCGAAGAGTTCTGCGATGAAGAATGCCTTCTTGCCAACTCTTTGCTAAAAAGGTAGCATTACAATTATAATCAATCACAGGATCACTATGTTATCATATTTTTTAAATTTGGTTTATTTATGGACGCTCTTCAACATCCCAGGTCATCAGCATCCCATTTAATCAGGGCATGAAACGGCCGATAAATTTTTCTCAGATGCCTCTTTTTTCAGGCCTGATGATCTTTTTGTGCCGTAATTGTACTGCTTTATTTTCCTTCCGAAGGAAGCCATACTTTGGATTTTTAGGAGGCAAATATGGTTACCACTACACCACCAGGACCGACTATGGTATCAGATAAGTGTTTATTCTCGCTGAGGCCTGAGTCACTGTTGCCTTGCTAATTCTGTTTATTTTTAAAATAAACAGAATTTAGTCTTGTGCGGAGGATCAGGAGTTGTGTCACGATATTTACCATAATTGTTCAAGTATTTTTATTTATACGTCTCGTGATCATTATCATGGATATTAGGATTTTTTTAAAATAACAATGTGTTTAGGCGATGCTTCGCCGGTTTCTAGTGCTACAGCCACCACAACTAAGGATGGTCCAGTTTCTGTTAACCTGATACCATAAGAAGGATAAGTATATTAATCAAAATCAATGCACGAGGATAACAATTACTCTGCAGGTAGAGGTGTTAATGTTCTGGATGTGGGGTGTTATTTAAATAGTCAGCCAATATGCAGAGACTTAAGGTATGACCTTACCAACAGTGCTTAGGCACCTTCTACAACATATAACTACAAATCAGACATAGCAGTAGGAAAGCGGGCATTTTGATATCAATGACTTATTAACTACTTATATTGATGAGTGTATATAGGCAGATGCTGTGTGTCGATGCAGTGTGATTTTTCAATAGAAAGTTTATTGTAGTATTCAAGGTATATTTATAATGCGTGCTTTTGCTAAATAGGTCGAACAATTTCTTGTATGTGATTAAAACAAACCAATAGTATGGCACAGCATACAGATCATAATTGCTAAAAAGAAATTGAAGAAAGAGGCAAAAGTATATTCTATAGTTTCTTGCGTTATTTTGTGGAACTCGAGATTTAACCTTTCTCGTAAGAATTCGTCCTCTAGCGTGTTCCATGATTTGCTGGGTTTTAGAGTCGATGCAGGGAAAACTTACTTTAAAATTCACTTCGATACTGTAGCAAAAATGCTCAATATACTTCTATTCAAATTCAAAATTAACTTTTAACACTCTACGAGGAAATTTTCTGAAGATGCTGGTTTTGTCTCTCAATGAAAATACTGCATTTCTAGCGCTAGTTGACCGTTGAATCCAGCCGCTTTACTCCGGTGACATCAAATTTCAAGGGGGATGTCATGGGCTACAATTAGTATTTGGTAACACTAATATTAATGACACTTATATTGTGCTTTTAATATTTTTGAACGCTCCTTTATTTCTGAATGCAATTAATTAAATATAATTAGGTATAATTATAATTAATAATGAAATTAAAAGATTCAATAAAATAATACTATCGCTTGCAATAACTCAATTTTAAAGAAAGCTAATGCGTGAAGGCCTTCTTACTAATATTTGTGGACATCATCAATGAACATTTCTGTGGGTTCCTTATTCCTTTCAGTCAACACCTTCACAAAAGCCTGAAGAGTATCCTAACTCCTTCTATTTCTTAATGTTGTCATCATCCTATCGATGATGCTAAAGAACCTTTCTACACCTACAGTGAAACGCAAATGCACAGTACATATTCAACGATTGTCAAAGATTCATAGATATATGGACCCTTTAGATAAAAGACGTATCTTCTGATTTATTACAAGCAACGAAATTTAAAGAACGCAAGTCAGCAATAACAGCTTCAACGTTTTTAATCCTAATGTCAAGTACAGTTCTTAACAGTAACTTTCACTAAACTCTTGAAATGTTTTAAAACTCAAAATATACCCTAAGCTCTATCGCTTTCACAGCATTGACATTGAAACTTTACTTCATTTTCATTTATTATTCTTTCCTTACATTACTCACAGGGTTTATTTAGTTTTATTTATTTTTTTCCCCCCTTCCGTAAAGAACAGACTTTTGGCCTCTGTTGCTTCTACGTATGTTTTCTCTGTCTTTCTCTCTCTCCAAATTAGTGTTTCTTTTTTCGCATTGTGTTTATCACAAAGGCAGTCAATGTTTTTTAAAAGTTCCAGAAATAAGTATAGGGTATTATGAAATGTTCAGTGATTGTTTTCGCAGAATTTTACTCAAGTTTGAGACGGCATTTAGTGTTTCTTCCAAAATCACTAAATCCACAACGAAAATGTAATTCATTCTCTAACAAAATCCCTCCTGCTAAACTTGCTAGAACCGCAACTTTTTGTGTATATATTCACATGCCATCATAATGGACTTGTAGCACAGGAATCATGAACTCTACAGTACTCAACTGGTGGATTTCAACTACTTCGAGTATTTTTAAAACGGTTGTTTTAAAGTACGCTGAATTTCATGCAATATGGTTTATATTTAGGAAGAAGCTGGAAAAAGTTTATAAATGTCCTTAACAATATGTAATGTGCGTTTCTTTATAGGATATATATTCATAGAGTTGGTTACCGCAATCGAGGAAACATGTGCTTTGCAGCAGTGAATGTAATGCAACTCTTTTCTAACAACCGAGCTAGGGTCCTAGTGACAAAATTAGCACCACTAAAATTAGCACCATCGTATTTATTATTATTATTATTATTATTATTATTATTATTATTATTATTATTATTATTATTATTATTATTTCTTTTATATTAACTTCACTATCAATTGCTGTGAAGATAGATTCAAATGTAATACATAATTCAACGAGACATAAGATCCTTTCATTCACTTCAAAAGACGGAGGTGGCACAATATAACGAACTAGCAGCAACAGCTCTCTTAGTCACAAACATTTGTAGATTCGTCTATCATCATTACGGAAAAATACGCATAATGGAGACTTGTTTCATTCTGATTATCTAGAGCTTCGCCAATACAATATACTAATTCTGAAGCAGTATATTTGGATATTTCACGGTGAAATTTAATCCACTTTTCAAGGTTAATGTCGCTTTTTAGTATATCTTATGAATTAGAGGTTCATATTTTCTGTGTGGGGGATCTCTTGCTCACCAAGAAAATGCACACTTCGAAATAAAGAAGACAGCTCGCCGACCCAAAGTTTTCCAGATTTATTTTCTGAATAATATATGCATAAATCGAAGCGTTTAATTCCCGTAATCTATCATTTTCAAATGAAATACTTTTGCGTGCTTTTCTTGTTTCCTCCAGCTTCTGGTAGCTTTTCTTAATTTAGTGAAAGGCACAAAAATGAACACTCCACCTGTTTTTGTAGAGTTTCAATATTATATTTAAGTGCATTTTATATAATTTGCTAAAAGCCGCACCCTGATCACGTTCAAATTACAACCAATTATACCATGCCAGGCCTTAGATCAAGTATGTGCGTAGTTTGCTTGCACTTCAATGACCTCGATATTATTCCACTTGCGCACTAGCGGTGAAAGATCCGCTCACGACCCCGTTTATTAACTGTGTTATACAGTGTCAGTTGCTGCCTCCTGTTAAAGTTGTAAATACTCGAGTTTGTCCATTGTGCATCACAAAAGTGAAAGTTTATTCAAGATAACTATATTGTATGTGAATCACATTAAATTATTCTTATTAGTCGACTGAAAAGCCTACGGAAAAATTCAAGCTTGAACAACTTTTTTATGTGAGATATATATATATATATATATATATATATATATATTTATGTATATATATACATAAAACTGAATAATACAGACAATTAACCGCCACAGGTGGCCGAGATCGTTAAGTGCGGAATCGTGAGCGGGAGGTCTGGGGTTCGAATCCCACCAGAACCGTCCTCCCTGACTGAGGTGTTTTCCAGGTTTGCCTCAGTCCTCATAACTGGCAAATGCCGTGGAGGCACCCTGAACGTGGGCCTGGTACGCTTCCTTCCTTAAAAAATATTATTTCCCAATATATCATTTCATATCATGTATCATCAGCATCAGTGTCCATCGCCTGTGGTGCCTCAGTAGTAAAAACGGGCGTTAAACAGTACTCAAAAAAATACAGACAATTTCAGGGAAAAAATTCTGATATTGCAGGTCTAGGTACAGAAATTGTTGAATATCCATTTAATAAGCTTAGGATAACGGAATTGCTAAACCCGAGAAGCGAAAAAGAAATGCTCTAATGGAGGAATGCGTGTGAATGGAAATTTCATCCGAAGATGCCAGGAATGTCTGAATGTAGATGGACACCACTTTCAACAAGGCTAGTAATCATTACATTACGTGTTACTATCACTCATGAGTAAGTAACGCAGGAGTTTAAGAACGCCCCCCCCCCCCCCAATTGTGTTAGTGCGCGGAGCACGCATACGCGACGTCCACGGCAAGGCAATATAAAGAACACTCTGTACTTACACTCTCATTTGAGTCACCTGAGTAGAGCATACGCTTCATCTAGAGAATCAGCTTTGAGACATCCAGCTCCGTCTATAATACACCTGCACTTTCAAGAGACAAGAGAGACACTAGAAGTGCACTTGGAATGTCTTCCCTAGTTTAGGGAGGAATTCCATGCTATTGCCATGTCAGGACTAAGTCCTTTTCTGGCAAAGGGACAGGGATGTATATAAGAGGGACGGTGGGATATTCTAAAGGAGGTAGAGTGTGGTAATGGAGTTGGAGGTTTTGAGTAGATGAGTGATAATGTAGTTTGTATTTAAGTATGTAACAGTAGTCTGGGACGTTTGTAAGGAGCACCAGGATCGATATCATATTCGCCCAATCCGCGAATTAGGGAATTGAAGCTCTTTGGAAGGGAAGAGAGAAGGTTTTGGATAAGTAGAGGATATATTCGGTGAGGGTGGGGAATTGTAGGTCTTTGTGTATGTTGGCGTTGGGGATATACCATCCTGATCCAGTGGCGGTTCTCAGGTAACGGTTTTGTAGAACCTGTAGACGGTTGAGATGCGTCTGCGATGCCCCAAACTTGGCATGCATATGTTAAAGCAGGCCGAAGCACTTGCTTATAAACCAACACTTTGTTCTCGACGGACATAGAAGAGAATTTAGAATAAAGCGGATACAACATGCCTATCCTACGGTTAATTTTGCTGGCTAGCTCACTAATGTGCGCCCTCCATGTAAGGCGCTTATCCAGCCTGACTCCCAGGTAATTTGCCTCTTTGCTCCAGGGAACTGTTCCTCCTGCTATTCGAAGCTCAGGCACATTTTTGAGGTAGCGACGAGTAAACGTTACTGCTTGTGATTTGGAGGAATTTACTGCCAGTCGCCATAATCCAAACCATGTTGTTAGAAGATCTGCATAATTTTGCAGTCTTTTTACTGCTGTATGATGTCGTGTGGAGCTTGTAGATATCGCCGTGTCATCGGCATATAGATATAGTGAGCAGCCAGCGTAGGACGGCAAGGTATTTATATATGTTAAAAAGAGTACCGGGCCGAGGACACTGCCTTGAGGGACACCGGCATATATGGGTCTGACTGAGGAGAGGATTTCTTCTATAGAAACGGAGAAGGTTCCATTACTGAGATAGGAAGCTAGGATGTGTATTAGGTATGGAGAGACTTGGTATTTGATTAGGCGATATAAGAGTCCCTCGTGCCAGACAGTGTCGAAAGCCCGCGTGATGTCGAGAAATAACACCGGAACAAAGTGTTGGTTATTGAATCCTCGGATGATGTCGTCTGCTATTCGGAGTAGTTGATGGATGGTTGAATGCTGATGGCGGAAGCCAAACTGTTCCGGGCGGAGCACTGCATGTTGGTCTAGTGTCCTCTGAAGACGAGTTAAGACCACTTTTTCAAAAAGTTTGCTTAAGGCTGGTAGGAGACTGATCAGCCTGTGGTTTCCAGGAGCCGTTGCATCATTCCCCGGTTTTGGAAAGGTAATAATTTTAGCATGTTTCCATACTGCAGGGAAGTGCCCTAAAATAAGCAAAACATTGAACAGATGGGTCACCAGTAGCAACCAGGCTGTCGGCAGAGCTTTCAACGCTCCGTAGGATATTCCGTCATAACTTGCAGCTTTATAAGGTGCGCAGAGTTGAAGTTGCTGAGTGAGCTCAGTAGGCTTAATGGACTCAATTTCTTCATGCCGGTGGGGGATTTCCAGGAAGGCTCGGACATGGTTGTTAATTTGGTGCACATGATCTGTGTTCGGAGTATCGATCGGGCGGAACGTGTCTTCTCGATGTTCTGCCATCATTACGACCTTTTCTCTGGCCGATTGGGCTACCCTGTGGCCGGAAATCATCGGTTTACTGGTGGTAGGTAAACGCAGCAGGGCCTTGGACATTCGCCAAAGAGAAGCGTCTAGTGTGTCCAGTTCAGACAACCTGCGCTCCCACTCGTCATTGGCGTGATCTCGGAGTTCTGATTTTATGAGATGTTGTAGGCGGTTTAGCTCACTCTTGTGTTGGGGGCAGCGCGAGTGCTGGTATCTGCATCTGGCCCGATTCTTTTCCGCGATCAGTAGCCTTATCGAATGAGGGAGTGTACTCATCTGTTGCTTCGGACGAGTTTTAGGAGTAGAGATGCGGATTGCCTGCTGAATGGCAGTTATTATGACAGAGACTAGTGCGTCTGCATCAGTTTTTGAAGAGCACGGTGTGGGTTCCGGGGAGTGCTGGGCTAGCAGTGCAGAGAAGTACTTCCAGTTGGTTTTGCGAGGATTGGGTGTTGTACGAGGAGGTTTGGACATTGGTCTTGTTTGGAAGAGGAGTAGGATTGAGTAGTGATCTGAGGAAAGTTTTGGGATAGTGAAGAGGCGGGGGTGGCAATGTACGTTAGAGAGAATAGCAATGTCTATCCAATCCGGTGGGCGCATATCCCCGTAGGTTATGGTGGGAGAGTTTGGGGAGAGCACTGCTAGTCCCTGGTCGTTTATGTACTGGTACAGCGCAGCCCCTCTGGTGGTGGTGACAGTGGAGTTCCAGCTTTGATGCTTTGCATTTAAATCTCCCATTACGATGGTGGGATTTGGAGAGCTAAAAGGATTGTTGAGATCTCCAGGGAGAATTTGTTTCTGCGGCGGAATATACACTGAATATGTGTTGAGGCACTTTCAAGGCCAGCCAGATCTCCGCCGGACATCTGGTGACGGACCTGGGGGGAAACTCCGGAAGGCAGAATTCCCAAAGTAGCTTAACCTGAAGTAATCTACTTCATCTCATTCAGATGAGCTACATCCAACAACACATCAACAGCTTGTGAAATTTCATTGCCGGCAGCCCGCTGTCGGGTCTAATTTCTTCCAAAGAACAGCCACCACCGCGGCACGACACGGAAGGGTCTGAAAAGGCCCTAATCAACTAACCTGTTGCTAAGCAGCACTGCGGAAGCATCTTCATGGCAAGTCTGCTGACAGACGACTTTCCACCAGTTTGACGCGACTGACTGGCATAAGCAGTCATACAGAAGTGAAATAAGTTATAAGGGTTTGCCTCAAGCCAATGGGCGCACTCGCTCACATCTGGCCCGTTTTCCTGGTCTCTAGGAGGACGATCCCTCAATGTGGCACAAAAACTGCTGAAATCTGTTTCTTCTTAGACAAGATGTAAGTCTTACCCACGTCCTACTCCTTCCCCACTCCCACACTTTCAAGGTAGGTTTATTGATATCGCGGCGACCACAGCTCAATTATCTAACCAAGCACCCCAATTGAAGGGAGAAGAACTGTTTCCCACTGTTGAAAGTGGGAAAATGACGATTAAAATCTAAATAAAAATGGAAACTGCTAATCAACTGCAGGCGGGCAACTCTAGTATCAGCCAGGAACCCAAAGATGCAATTCCAAGTCGGGAGATTCACGAAGAAGGAGATGACAGCTTCGCCGGTGTCTCCCATCAAAAGCGAAGGCGTGTGCAACCGGACACCCCTCCTACACCAAAACTACCTACTCCTGCACCTGTTCTGGCATCCAATCAACAGATTACGCAGAGAGGCAGGAAGGTACCTCCTATTTTTGCGGATACATTTCCGAATTATCTCTAGCAGTCATGCGAGAGCTGGCTGCTATTACTAAAAATTGTGTTGAAGCGGTGCGTGGCAGAAACAGAACAGGCCTACAAACTTACTCCTTAGAACACCACCATATTGTTACCGATTTCTTAAAGAAGAAAGATATTTGTTACTACACCTAGCAAGTTCAGAAGGTAAAAGAACACAGGAGAATGCTCCGAGGACTTGGTCCAGAGACCACACCTGAAGAGATAGGCATGGCCCCAAAGGAAAAGGATATCAAAGTAAAGGCTGTGCATTAGATGGCCGAAAACATCCCACAACAGGAAGGAAGACCTGCCACTAAAGTAAAAATGCCACTATATATCGTAGTGGAGGCGGCTACTCTAGGGCAGAGATGCCAGCGGGATGACATACGATCCATTTATGGACGAGAGTGAAATGGGAAAGAGTGAACTCTAGAGATGGACCTTCTCACTGCTTCAGTTACCTTGCTTATGGGCACACCAGCATCAACTATACTAGAGAATTACGGTGCTTAAGATGTGGTGAAAACCACACAGCGCTGGACCACCCGTATGTTTCCATTGTAAACAAGAGCATATGGCAACATACAAAAAATGTCCCGAGAGGATAAGAATTATCAACAATCAAAGAGCACCTGACAGTCATTATGACACTTCAAGGTCCACATACAAGGATGTGGTAACTCAAGGAAAACAGGGACTTCCAAATCAGGCACAGAACAATATAAAGACTCAAGCATCAAAAGGGATAGGTCATCGAGACACCCAAGAATTAAATCAACTCCCAAACAACAAAGACTCCAAAGAAGATCCACCCAATGGAACCCAGGCTAAAATCTGCAGCTGCCAGGTAAAGAAAGAAGACAACAGCAACCGGGAACCAGATCCCTTCCCAATCCCCTACCTACTTCCCCCTCCAGAGAGCGCAGAATGCCAGAGAAAAGGCAGCAGAATGCGGAAGGGTCCTCATATGCTGCCAAAATGGCTGCTCAGAGGCCAATACCTATGGCATCATGATCGATAAGAAGTCTAATTATTCAAGGGCCTCAACTCCGTTGATTAACCCTGAACATATTATCCTACCGTCATTAGTTGTTCTAAAAGAGTATACCATGCATGTAGAATGGTTAACTCAATTAATTGGGGAATCACTGCAGATCCTTCGAGGACTTCAGCAATCAGCCCAGAGGGACATTGACCCCACATTAACATTTTCTGCACTTTCTGAAGGAGTCAGCGCCCTTATCCGCATATCCGATTTCTATTGGCACACACTAAACCTTTTCACTTTCCATGCCTAAATATGAACGGGATTTTAGCGCAGAAAGAAGACTGCCAGAGTTCAAGACGCAGCATGAACTTGATGTTGGGTTAATTTGTAAAACACATCTCCGCCCTTGGTTAAATTTTAGGATTCCTGATTATGTATCATACCGGAAAGATCCTATAGATCGCAGAGGAGGGGGAGTGACCATACTCATAAAATCACAATTAACACACAAAGTCATGCCCCTAACTCCAACTCAAAATTTGGAGGCTGTTGCTAGTCTTACAAGCATAGGAGGCAGGGAAACATCTCTAAATGTGGGATATCATCCCCCGGGTATCCCATGTATACAATTGGAGTACCAGAGTGTTCTGTAAGCCTTTTCAGTTGCGTTCTTAGGGGACTTTCATGCCAAACATAGACAATGGAACTGTGAAAGAGCCCACAATCACGGCACACAACTGGCAAACTTTGTCAATGCAGACGCTTCCCTTGACGTGCAGCGTCTGCGCTGCCCTACTTTTAGGCTCCAAAATGGCAGGCCGAGTGTAATAGATATAGTAATTACTAAACATATACCTTATTACTAAGACGGAACTACGAGTGATCTATACTGTGACCATGATCCAGTAGTGAACGAGTTGCTAAAATGTTCAATGGCCAACATTAGCAAAACCTGGACTTATGATGTGAATTGGGATGCTACAGTAGTGTTCTAGATAAAACGATCCATCCAAATCCTAGAACTAAGGCTGAATTAGAGGAAGCAGCTGCTGTATTTGCAGATACAGTTACCTCTGTGGTCAAACTGCATACTTACAAAACTCCAGCAGCGAGTAGCAACATTTACATTCTGCCACAGAATATTTATGATCTACGGAAACAAGCCAGAAGGGTTAGACGGAGGTCTCAAAGACTTGATGATCCAAATTCGTTAAGACTTTCACGGACGCTCTTGATTTTCTCAGGTCATCAGCGTCCCATTCTATTCAGGGGGCGAAACGGCGGACAACTTTTGCTCAGAGGCCTCTTCATTCAGGCTTGAGATTCTTTTTCGTGCCGTAAATGTACAACATGGGACCAACCACTTTACTTCCCTTCCGAAGGAACCCATACTTAAGTTTTTTATTTCCCGAAAAAAAAAACAACAATAGATCCTTGCCGGGTTTGAAATCACGATCTTGGGTTTAGAAGGCAAGTATGGTTACCACTACTCCACCAGGACCAACAAAGTTAAAACTATACCATGCCTTCCAATCCAGGACAAGATGTCTGATTAGACAACATAGAGCTAAGACTTGGGAGAACACGATTAATAGAATAGACCTAATCGATAAACAACCATGGAGAATTATCTGAAAATTAAGAGGGGAAAAAGATACTTATCTACATCCCTTTCAAGCAAGCACAGTTGTATTAGTGCACCACCCCCAACAGAAAGCCACTGCGTTGACTGATGGTCTTGAAAAATGGTACAATCATAGAGATGACCCCTGGGATGTCCTCCAGGCACGTGGGATTATAATGCAGGTCGATGATGTCCTGGACAGGGATCCGCGGGAAATGATGAGCAGAACAGGCTGCCAGTAATAACACCTAAAGAAGTGGAAGAGTCGCTCAAACTTTAGACTACTACAAAGCAGCGGGGGACGATCGGCTCACTCCTAATATACTAAGACGACTCCCAAAGCGGCCTATACTTCACCTTACGAAAAATTATAATATGCGCATTAATCTTGGAAACTTTCCACGAATATGGAAAGAAGCGGAAATTATTTGCATTCTGAAAAAAAGTAAGAATCCTGTCTTACCTTTAAGCTATTAGCCAATCAATCTGCTCCCAGCGGTGTCAAAGGTATATGAACGAACACTTTTGACTCGTGTGGAGCTTTATTTTTCACCACTGATTCCGGAGCATCAATTTGGATTTAAATCGAATCATTCCACAACTCAAGTTATTGAGGGTGGTGGAGGAGGCTGCGTTAGGATTTCGAGAAGGTGTGTATTCCGTTGCAGTGTTGCTTGTAATTGCCAAAACTTTTCCTACTACTTGGCATCACGGATTACTATATAAATTAATCAATTCATGTTACCAAGAGTAATTATACAGCAAATATTTAGCTTCTTATTTAACCGAAACTTCTGTCTCAAAGCTCAAGGACACTGCTCAGACACCAGAAGGATCCTGATTGGATTACCCGCAAACTTTCTCCAATTTTATTCTTGATATACTGGTCAGACTTCCCTACAAAGCCACAAATATTAATACATCAATATACGGATGATGTATTAATAATGGCAGAAAAGAAAAATTTAAACTTACTCAGATTCGCACATGCCTCCCCCTAAAGTAGAGGAATGGAGCGAGAGATTGCGTTTGCACGCTAGTGGGGAAAAGAATGAAACCATACTTATCACCAAGCGCCACAGATGACCCAACCCAGGGGTTTTACGTCGGCAAGAACAGGTCATCCCCTGGAGGAAACGGGTCAAATGTCTCAGCGTCACCCTGGATCAGGTTAACATTTCAACCCACATAAGAATACAAGAAGCAAAGGCACGAGCGGCCATCACAAAATTGAACTCTATATTTTCGATCAATTCTGTTCCACTACACATAAAGTTAAGAATATACAAAGCCATATCTGACTATTATGTTGTTTGCTTGCGAGGTTTGGGACTACACTGCTCCAACACGCATTGCATATTTGCAGAAGGCCCAAAATATTGCCTTAAGGAGAATTTTCGGCACAGACGTTAAATTTCCGTCAGTTTTTCTACAAGAAACTTCTGGCTTAGATTATATCAGTGATACCACCAGGAGATTAGCTGGTAGAGCCTAGGCTCGCTTTACTAGTCATCCCAACAAGCTGGTACGCGCCCTTGGAGACTACAGTCCAAGGCGTGGACAAAGTAAAGCAGCACATTGTCTTCCCAAGGAGGAGCTTGGTCCTGGATGATATTAAAGAGCCCCCCCCCCAAAAAAAACCGCTTCGACGGGCTTGGTACAAAATTCTGTTTAAAATCTTTAAACCACCTGAAGTCAACTTAGCCAACACCTCGCCAAACAGCTGACGGACTCCCGTATTTCCCGGGTTAAGTTAAGCTGCTTTGGGCGTGGTTGATACTAGGATGGATGTCCAGATGCCCACCCATCGCATAACAAGCTACACTACGCGCATTGGCAAGTAAGTGTTTGAGGCGACACTTACGCTCAATCTGCACCCCACATAAACTATGGATAAGCCAGCAGACTTAAGTGTTTGAAAGATATAGCCACATTGAGGCAGGTGCTTCCCTAAACCCGGTTCCTCTAACAACAGGGAATAGGCCCGAAAAGGATCGGGCGTTCCCGTTTTTATGGTACTTAATCTCGCGTTCAACACTTTTTACGCTCTGTTCAGGATGACGACTTGATGTGTCAGAAGTAGTGCACTTTTCATTGGACGACTGAGGAAAAATAACCGAAGTATCACTAAGCAATCCAACATCACTAGCATTCTTTCAATAGAGAGTTTTTTTTTGCAATACTCCGTCTTTTATTAGAAAGGCAATAAAATAACGTTTGTTGTTTAGACATCCTACTACACTTCTTTCACTAAGACCACACAAACACATCTCTTCCGGAATACTATTGACCGACTAATTAAAAAATTAAAATGCAACAAGTTGGAATAGATTATAAAAATGAAAACTTATTACATTACACCAGCCCACGCTCTGCATGAGCTCATTGTTGAGTTTGAACTTTAATGTTACAAGTTTGCAGTTATCAAAATGCATGATAATTGAAATTTATTCATTGGTTGAACTTTTAGTTATAATCTACAATTAAATCCCAAGTTTTCGGGGGAGTTTGCCCCCCCCCCTCCGAACATTTCAAAATTCCTCATTGAGTTCAATGTCTGACAAGTAACGAAAGTTCAAGGACATTCAAAATGATTGTCATCATATCAAACAATAATATGGGTTATATAATAGCTCTTACCATTAATTTGGAAAACATAGGGGAAACTTGCGGAAGTAATTCAAGAAAAAATGAATATCTATAATACCATGATATCATACTTAGAAAAACACGTAAATTTCAGAACTTAAAAGTCATTGGCCTCATTGTGGTAGCATGTGGTACTATTCCTCTACACTTTTTACCATCTGATAAAGGTTTAATTTACAGAAAACCAAAATAAAAGATATTCGATAGCTGCCCTATGCGAATCTTTATTTCTAGTTCACCACCACCTATACAGTCAATTAGAATCCTTAAAGAATAATTTTAAATGAGCTTTCATTTTCATAAATCACATTCTTTTTATACACATTTGATTTCTTTGTCACACACTTGTTTTCAATCTTCCCTATCTAATTTTTTATTCTAAATTTGATGCTCTGTCCATTGTGACAGCTTGCAATTGCTGGGAGCTATTATTGTTTTGCAACAAATATACATATATCATAAAACAGTAGGTATGTTTAATATAAAAACCATAAATTCTTTGAAATAAACTGAATGTTCCAGTTACCTACATTTAAATTATTGTAGACTCACCAAAAATTTTAATGAACAGCTTACAATTTACATATATACAAGTACATACATAATAAAATTCCCCAGCATATTAAATCATGTAATTAAGGTTAATTTAAGATATAATTTAAAAGTATATTACATATATACCACTTTAAATTAAGAAATAATATAGTATACCTTTGTAATAGCTATATAAATCATATCCTTGTACTTCTCATGCTGGCCTTTTTTATTTAAGTAGGTACCTGGACAATCTAACCAAGAAAAGTAGTACCAAGATTAAAGAGGACAGAAAGGTGACTGCATGCTACAGAGTTTCTCCAGAAAATAAATTTGCTGAAATATGCATTATTTTTTATCAATTTCTATTGCATCACACTAACCTAATGCATTATATTTTATGTACATCAGTTAAGACTTATAATTCCAAAAGCTAATAAAAATGAAATCTTATGTATTTTATGCAATAACCTAATGCAATGAAACTATAGATAATGCTCGTTTATTTTAATTGTATGTGTTATTTTTACTAAACTGTATTTTTTTCCCTTCAATAACTTGTCAAGCAATTTTATAAATATATATGTCATTCCTATTTCATTGTTGAATAATATTTTATAATACCAATGGAATGCTTAGGGAAGCTCATCTCAGATGAACAGCTTTAACCATAGCTACTAAGAATTTATGGAAGGGCTCACAGATGATAATTATATTGTTATTAGTCAAAAAACCATTGCAAATAGTCATATTGTTTTGCCATGGAATGATTTTCCTCTGATTTTATTTGCAAGTTAACTTTAATTTTTAATTATGAATAATTTGGGTTAGAGTATTATGTAGGCTTTAAGATGTGAAGTTTCCCATGACAGGGGTGATGCCAGCATTTTTTTTAAATATGTTTTGCGAAGTGATATGTATATGTATTTTACACTGTATATCATTTCAAACTAGTATGTGTGATGTGATACACGATTTAAGTTTTTAAAAATGATAATTTGCAGAATTGAAGTTGCAAATTATCATTTTATCTGAAACAATAAAAGATGTGCAATTTTTCTTTTGCTTTAATTTACTTATGAAGTTAAACTTTCATAAACTAATAATCACTTCAAATAGAAATTATAAACAAAAAAGTGATTTGCTTGAGGAGTTCAGTGGCTTAAGCAATTGGCAAAAGATAGAATAGCTTACAGAACATTAAATGGCAACTCCAAATGTCCTTAGTGCTGTTACATCACCATAGGATGAAGTAAACTGGACTCTTCAATGTCAGGTCACATAAATACATTTTTAAGAGATCTGTATTGTTTTAGAAATTTCATTCCGCAGCACTGTTTCTTGCATAATTGTAACTTGCAAGGCATAATGTTTATCCTTGCCAGTAATTACATCTTTAAATATCACTAAGAAAAAAGCTTACTCCTTCAGAACTGGGTAATCTGCACCAATGGCATCTGAATTTTCTACTTTCTTAGATCTCATCATCTTCAGATGTGCTGGAGCCAGTAGAATGTGATTCACCAGTTTCAGCCAAATATGATTCTCCATCTCTGTTCACAGAATTTTTACCTAAAGCTTGTTACTTCTGTGTTCTCTTCATTGAGAGTTATTATTTCTATAACACACATCTCATATAATGTTTATGAAACTGCCCTTCATAGCCTCCACTACTGGATTTGTGTCAATGCCCTCATTGGGTAATTGTTTTAAGACTTCACTGTGGTCCAAAGAAATAATTCCTGATTTCCTGAAGCCACTTTTAAGGTTTTCTGCAGCTGTTTCTGAAACAGCTTCCACCAGCCTCTTAACCACTTGCTACTTCATTTAAGTGGACGAAAGAAAGCCACATCTAGTGGCTGTGCATAGTGTGTACAATACTGAGGCATTGTCATAAAAATATCATTCTCTGTGCATGCTGTTACTACATTTTCAACGTTATGATTGGAGAGATTATCTCCAATAAGAACCCTTGGCACAGCCTGCTTTTGAAGATAGGTTAGGGCAGTTCTAAAAAACAGCTCCTCAAAATGTTTTGGATAGAATCACCCACTTTTTGTATAGGCATACTTTATCCCTTTAGGGCCCCCAATTCTCCATGAATCATAAATGTTTTCAACTTTATAAACAACGTAGACGATAAGAAGTTGCCCATCACCACTACAAGAAAATATAAGTGAAACTTGACCTTCCATATTCAGTTACCCTCTCTGAATGCTTTTTTCCTCTTTCTGCAAATTATTTTCCTGGACCCAGGGTCATGTGTAAGCTTTATTTCATCATAATTGACTATCAAAATTTTTTAAAAATTGTAAATCTTTAAAAAAGTTTTCATATGGAACTAACATAGTGAAGCTCATGTGAATTGAATCTGTCGTCTTAACACTCTTCATGCTTCACTAACCTTAAAAATATACTGAACCGGTTTCAAAGATATGTTATCTCCATCTTCGGCCGTAGACGAATGGTGTGAAAGGTTGTTGTTGTGCAGTATCAGAAGCAATGTTCCGCTCTGGTGAAAACTTTATGAACTTAAAATTTATATTTTCTTCTTTCGGAATGTCAAAATTCATCAAATGATCCTTACGTTTGTAGATGTAAATCTTTTCCCAAATATCCAATTCTACTGGTCCCTGTACAGCTCTCAATAATTCAGTCGTCCACGACCGAAGACGGAGATAATATATCTTTGAAACCGGTTCTGTATATTTTTAAGGTTAGTGAAGCATGAAGAGTGTTAAGACGACAGATTCAATAATTGATTATACTACTTGGTTGTACATCTCTTATCATGTTTTGCATATTATAAACATATTTATTTATTGTTTCTACAGACACAGGCCTTGCCCTCTTTATGTTCTCAAACATTTGGACACTCAACTCATTCTTGTGTCTTTGCAAAAATGACAGCACCCAGTTTTGGCCCAAAAAATTGTTCTTGAACTTACAAATATTTCATCCAGTTATATTGCAGTATCCCTTGACAACAAGATGTTATTGGGAATCTCCACTCAGCAAGTCACCATTATGAAAAAATAGAAGAATAAATTAAACATTTTTTGCAACATTTGTGAATCAGAGCTTTCAATATATTGAGCTTCAGGCCTACCTTTGAGAAAAGATTGTTTATTTTCATTTAGAGTAGTTTTTTCTCCATATTTATTTTGTTTGAGGTTCTTGAGTTCTCTGTACTCTTTCATCTTATGAATGCCAGACTTTTCTGCAGCTACACTATAGGAAAGTTTTCCATCTTTAACTTCTTTGCATGCCTTTTCCAAAAGTTTTTGATTTACAGGAATATATGGCTTTGTTCCAGGCTGGATTTTGTATATCCTAGGCATGTCCTATCCTGTTACAATAAGAAATGTGGAAATTATTAACTTAAAATATATTCTGTGGTGAAGTGAGACACTGTACATCCCTTATTTAACATGAAATCCTCAGTAGCTTAACACTAAAACATGGATTGGCAAAAAAAATTACCAGCATTATCATATGTTATACAACATTATAACTTACCTGGTGGAATAACTGTACTTTTATAGTCACTGAATGAATAGGTTATATCCAAGGGGTTTCCAGACAAAAGAAAAACAATGCAAACAGCAGCCAAACTCTAATCTGAATATGAGGCTATTGATTATGGCATGTTTATGTTGTATTGGAATTTGGCATATTCAAAAAAAATACCCGCACAGATAATTACATAAAAAACAACAGCCTCAACCCAATACAACATGCCATAATCAATAGCCTCACATTGAGATTAACAAACCTTCCAATAAGCAAGACAGAATACAAATTGGAGTACCAAAAAAATCATAGAGATAGCATAGAAAAATGGTTACACAACAGATCTGGTCAACAAGGAAAAAAAAAAAAAAAAAAAAACGAATAAAAGATATCACCACACTAAAAGGCTACAAAGGGGATCATATATATAAGAAATTCACATTCCACCCATGGGCACACCAAAAATTCCAGAAAATTTTTAAAGAGGCAAACATCATTTTGGCTCCAGTAAACAAATGTAGTTTAAAAAACCTCCTAAAAACGAACACAAAAATTCCTTCAGAAAAACAATCAGGCATTTATGAAATTGCTTGCAAAGATTGCAATATGAAATATAGAGGCAAAATAAAGAACCATGAATTTCAAAAGGTACCAAAACTCTTAAAAGCTCTTCAAAAACCAATAGAATTGACAGTGTGGAAAAATATATTCATAAATAAAAACAAAACAAAAATTGGTTAATTTTGATCTCCCAAACAATAGTAACCTTATCACAAAGTTCATAAAATCCACAGAATGACATCTGAATACCACCCGGGGAAGTGGACATTGGGATCATGCTGACGATGAAGGCAACTACCTTCGAAACATGTCCAAGTAAGTGGAACTAAATTAATGAAATTTGAGTGATTTCCTCAATAATAATTTGTTATATTATAGAGTTATGAATTTTGACATTCCACCAATGCACTTCCCATTCTATTATCTAATGGAACCACCAGATGCCACTGCGTCACCTGCTAGAGTTAGTTCCCAGCTGAAGATGAGAAGGAATGCTCTGAAACATGTTCTGAAGAATTAATCAGTTAGTGAAGTTTTAGTGTCCCCTAATACTAACTCATTTGTTTATATAAGCACATACATGTTTAACACTTTATAATAAACTTAATATATATATCTTAGGTAGGTGTAAAAGACTACTTTGTAAGTCTTGAAGGTGTAAATTACAGAAGTTGTAGCAGCATCTCAATGCTTAAGTTTACATTGTCTACAATAAATTATCTAAAGAACAAAATAAAATGAAATACATCATCCATCATTTCATGAAATGCTGTAGAAGTAGGAGGCACCAATCATTTCCATAGCTACACACAAATTATTTGGTGATTGCAGCATTTTGCCAGTTTTTAAATCAGCTGCAAAATGAGTATTATTTTTAAACTAATTATGAAGATACAAAATTTAATTTGATCAATATTCCAATTTCTATAGTCTATCATTTTTCCAACTTCTTACACAATCTTATTCCTGATTGATGTACCTATAATGTTTTTGAAAGTGATTTCATTAAATAAATTAACTATGTCATACTTTGCAATATTTTTCCAACTGCTTACACAATTATTATTCCTGATTGATGTACCTATAATGTTTTTGAAAGTAATTTCATGAAACAAATGGACTATGTTATACTGTGCAACCTGCTTTCAATAAAAATTTATTCCAATTGTATGTCTACCCAAATGGAATATGAGTAAAATAATGATTAACCATTTATTCATAGTGGTCACATTTGAAATCTGCTCTGCTATTACTGAAATATTTTCCTCTTTCAGTTCTTGTACAAATTGTCTTAAAAATAATTTAGACAAAGCTTGTAAATATCATTCTATAGTTAACTTAAAATGTACTTCCTTTTCAGTTCTTTGTCTTAAAATTACATCAGATAGATGTGAGCTGCAAATGCAAATATCAGCTTTAGCTGTCAGCTAAAGAAAATTAAAATTCTTTGGCATTTTTCTTGATATATGATTGATCAATATGCTTTATTTTTTTTATTTTAATCAAGACTACTATTTCTGCAAATAATACTTTCTTTACTATCCTTTCTCTCATTAAGCCCAGAGATAAGTTTTCCCACCATTTGCAATACTTAATATTCACAAATCAGGCCATGTACCCTGAATCTTTTATTTATTGGTCTGATTTTTCTTTCAATCTAGTTTAGTTTAGTTCTCGGAGCATTCAGTGAGTTCGTGAAGCAGTCACAGAGACCTACGAACATTGAACTTGTCATATACAATTACCACAGTAGCTTTCAATATGTATTTACAAAAATTTGTCTGCATCTACATAAATAATTACAATAAAAATAAAAAATAACACTTAGAACAACTCAACCAAGCAACAAAAACAGACAAGTCACTTAATCATACAAATTTTATTACATACATGTTTACATATGCATTGATATGTTGTGCAGTATAATATTGTCACTCATATATTCCTTTACAGAATAATAGGCCTTTTTACATAGGTATTTTCTAAGAGCAGATTTAAAGGAATTGTCATTGTGTATTAAGGCTTTTAGGCTAGAGGGAAGAGCATTGTATATTAAAATGCACTCATAATAAACGCCTTTTTGATGGCATGAAAGTGCTGAAATTGGGCGATGTAGATTTGCTTTTTGTCTAGATTTCTTGAAATGTATATTTTGATTTTGAACAAATTTTTGTTTATTTCTTATATAAAAGTTCATGAGGGATAAAATATATTTGCAAGAAAGAGTTAAAATTTCAAATTTCCTAAAGAGGTTTCTGCATGAATGTCTACTGTGTGTACCAGCAATTATTCGTATGACTTTATTCTGTAACAGGAAGACATGTTCACTTTTAACTGAATTTCCCCAAAATATTAGACCGTACTTCATTATTGAGTTGAAATAAGCATAAAAACTAGTTTAAAGTCTTAATTGATTCCAACATTACTAATGCACGTATTGCATAGCATGCACTGCTTAGTTTAGGTGTAATAAGATCAATGTGATCTTTCCAATTCAGATGGTTATCAATTATTAAACCAAGGAATTTAATATATTTGGTTTGTGAAAGTACACTGTTATAATATCCTATCTGTAATTGTGGATCTGGAGATCTGTGAGTAATGAATTTCACATTTGTTTTATCTAGATTTAGAGACAATTTGTTTGCTTTGAACCATACACATAATGAACTGAGAACCAAATTTAATTTAATGGCACAATCATTAAGGCTCTTTCCATTTATCAATATGCTTGTGTCATCTGCAAATAGAACAGCATTTCCTACATCTTGGATAGATAAGGAGAGGTCATTTATATATATTAGAAAAAGAAGAGGACCCAGAACGGATACTTGAGGCACTCCATGGTTAATCATTCCCCACTCCGATGCATTGTTTTTATTATTGAAGGGACAATTTATCACTACTTTCAGTTTCCTTTTGTCAAGGTAGGATATAAACCATTTTAAATATTGGTTTTTTATTCCATAGAAAGCTAATTTATCTATCAAAATTTCATGAATGACACAGTCAAAAGCCTTAGCTAACTCACAAAATATTCCTCCTACATGTGCTCTTTCATTAAATGCAGTTAAAATTTCATTAGTGAGTTTATAGATTGCATTTTCTGTTGAAATTCCTTTTCTAAAGCCAAACTGATCACTAACTAGAATATTATTACTTTCAGGGTAATGGTAAAGCCTATTGTACATTACTTTCTTAAACACCTTAGAAAATGTAGGTGAAATAGCTATAGGTCTATAATTAGAGACATTTATCTTTTCTCCCTTTTTGTACAGAGGCCTCACTATTGAATATTTTAGCCTCTCAGGAAATACACCCAATGTTAAAGATTTATTACACAAGTGACTAAAGGGGGTACTAATTTCCTTTGCACAGGCCTTTATGACTTTGCTGTTGATTTCATCATAGCCAGAGGAGTTTTTTGATTTTAGTTTCCTAATGATATTACTAATTTCTAGTGGGGTAGTGATACCTGGTTTGAATTCATTATTATGAGGGGGAGTTGATGATTGTAAAATTTGTAAACCATCTTTTTTATCACCAGAATATAAATTTAAATTTTTTATTATATTAAGAAAGTAATCTTTAAACTCATTTGCTACGTCTGCAGGGTATTGTATCTCTTGATTGTTAATATTTAAGATTATTGCATCATAGTTCTTTTGTCTCATCAAGTAAAGATAAATGTTAACATAAACCAAATGTCAAATATTGGATTGGTTATACTGTGAATTCTCATAATTTCTGAATTGCAGTGTGCCTCCTTTGTTTCATCCCCTAAAAATTGAAAAAATAAAAGCAGAACATGTCATGTAACTAGATTTATTATCATTTTAGTAAATAAATAAAACAATAGGCAGCATCCTTTGATATACTTTACTCCAGCCATTTGTAAATTTGAATAAATTTTTAATGTAAGGTTATTTTTTACTTAGCTATTTCTCTGGTTAGTTTTCCCATAGATAAGATGATAATGGTCCATGTTGGGTATGAATTAACTGTTCTGCTTGGGTCTTCAGAATATTTATTTTTTATTAAGAAGTTGTTGCTGAATGCTTATGAATTTGGTTGGATTAAGTTATTAGCCATTAGAATTACAAAAAAATTTGTGGCATTATCAGGAAGTAAAATTATACAAAAAGTTTATACTTTGGTTTCTAATGGCCAACGTTGAAAATTTGCTTCATTTGTCTTCTTGCATCCCAATATAGTTCAATTATATTATTAGTTAGTTATTATTATTTTGCTTTTGCATTATTTAATTTATTGAGTCTTTTATTCGACATATTTCATAGATTATTGAGAGGGAATATTTATTGGATTCTATTACCCTTAGGGTTGATGTACAATCAGAGGAGATTACTGCTTTGTTAAATGCTTGCGATCAAAAAATCATTTGTTGTAGTGCATTGTAAATGATTTTGATCTCTCCATGAATGTATTCAGCTTGTTTACACTAAGCTCCACTTACATAAAACTAAGATGTGTTTCAGGAGCATGCACTCCCATCTTCCCTGTTTGTCTTATTTTCACCAATTGCTATATAATGAGAAAATGGTGTTGAAAACACTTTGGCATCTGCTCTTCCTTTTTTTTTTTATGAATAGTGTTTACAACTGTGGCACCACAGGAGGTGGACACTGATGATACTTGAAATGAAATGATAAATTGTTTTTTTTTTTTTAGGCATTATATATAATAATAATTTATCTGCGCAGATGCTCACTCATTCTTCTGGCGGATTTCTTTCTGCTAATGTAGCTAGTACTGCTTGTTTGAGCAATTCTGGGGGAGTTTCTTGTTTCTTGACATTGTCTATTAATGTTACATTCATTTTGTATGATTAGGAATGTAATTAACCTAGCTTTTTGCTGATTGGTTCGATTTAGATAAAGATAGATAGTAATAGTTAATTTGAGTGGCAAGGTGCAAAGTTTATTTTTACATTGAACATTTCGAGTAATGGCAACTTAAGCACCAAAGTTCATCACTGAACAAAAGAGTATTTTCAGTCCCATTAAAAAAATTATCCTTTTTAAAAGGGATTTCACTTCCTGCGCTCCTAATGTACAGGGTTGTGTGTTTTAACTCCTGCTCCCTTCTACAATGTTTGATTTCACAACTGCAGAAATTTATAGAGCACATTGTGTTTTTATAATAATGGAAAATTGATGTTTAAAAGATCAGTGATGAGTAACACAACCAGTGAATCAGTTTAAGTAAGAGGGATGTTCAATTAAACCGACACAATTGGTGCTGTAGCTCACTGTCATATGATGCTAGTGCATGAGGACTTGCATTATTTTCTGATCTGTAGCATATGGTGTACCATATAGATCTGCCCCTAAGTTTAGCATTTAGTACCACACATCTTGTTGCATGTATGGTGCTACCTCTAATACTGTCCTTATTTCATCTTAGTTGTATAAGGCAATTGCAGCTTTAGCATAAAATTTTATTTAATGTGTGACCATTATTGCATAAAAACTATGCTGAAAGGTATCTAAAGGTAACTAAATTATTGTATTAACTGACTAATTCATATTTGTGGTAGATCACTTATTTAATGTACACAGCATTACTTGTATTATGCAGTCAGTACATAATTTAAGAGTAACAGCTTGCTCAACTTTAATGAATAAAATCTGAAAAGTTAAGCCTTATATTAGAATCTATTTCAGTTATGGAACATTTCCTATACCAGCTTGTGACAGTGTTGATGGCTGGACATGCAAGTCAGTCACATTTATGAGAATAATCATTATTTCTGTCTGTGTGTTCATTATAACTCAGCTTGTGCTTAAAAGATAGCCTTTGTGTAATTGCATGTTGTTACATGCTATTGGTACACCAGTAGTGTGTCATTGTGTAGTACATTGTATTGAACACCAAAAAAATAAGGTCTACAAAAATAACCCCCATACCAGAGAAACTTAAAAGAAAATATCAGGGCTGTAATTGAAAGAAATATGGAAGCAAAGCTCTTGCAACAGAATGCAAATTTCCTAATATATCAGAAATAGTGACTGCAGGTGGACACATCAAACAATTCCTATAATGAAAGTTAATACTCATCATGAAATTAAACTAATTTTGTGTGCATAATATTACGAATCAAAGTTGATAGAGTTAAATGTAAGTAGAACTTGGCAATTAAAATTTTTTAAAAATTGTAAATCTTTAAAAGTTTTCATATGGAACTAACACAGTGAAGCTCATATGAATTGAATCTGTCGTCTTAACACTCTTCATGCTTCACTAACCTTATATATCTTTGAAACCGGTTCCATATATATTTAAGGTTAGTGAAGCATGAAAGTGTTAAGACGACAGATTCAATTCAGAACTTGGCAATCTTAGCCCCATGCAGCTTATTCAGCTCATAATACAGATAAAAAATAACCCTCTGTATTATTCATAAAGATTATTAAATAAAGTAAAATCAAGCTAAAACTAAGAAAAATAGTACATAAAAGTCAATATTAATTTAATTTGCAATCAAACACAGTGAAACATGTATTAATAATCTCTTCTCAGTCAAAATGTTTACAGCACTCTTTATGGTTTTTCACTTACATGAGATTTACTCAGGGCATGTTTCGTGGAACAATTGTCCACATCCTCAGCTGTTAAACGACTGCTGAATTATTCGTTTAGAAGTTGGGTACCTGCACCTAACTCTTTTAGGTTCATAGAATGTGCAAGCAGTTTTGAAGCTAACTTGTTGCCATTATGAAGTAACACTGCCTTAAGACTTCGTTTGGAAGAATCAATAAAAAGACACCAGTTACTTGGCTCATATGCTTCCCTGCTCAACTGTTGAATAAGATTACACACATCCACACAAAACACAAGTTGATCTTCTTTTGCTTGGTGCTTGTGGAACTGTATTTCACGATTCCTACACAAGGAAATGTAATGCCAGGTGATAACAAATTCTTCTCCTGTAGTCTCAAGCCCAGAAATTCACTTTTTTGTTTTGTGAGTTCTAAATCCATCATTTAATCTTTTAACTCAAAATGATTAAACTGTTGGGGTGAATTGTCAAATTCTTCTGAATTAGCAACCAACTCATTGTCGGAAGTCACGGAACTGCTTTCAGATTCACTAAAATTGAGGTCTGCTGGTGGTGTAGGTATGGGTAGTTTGGGTCCATGAGGAATAGGCCATGTAGCCAAGTTCAGATTTGGATCAATTAAAACAGAATATATAAATCGACACAGTGAAACTATCATAAAATCTTGTTTAGACTAAAAGTAAAACAACTTAAAAATCATGTCAATACATTAAAACTCTCTTGACGTTCCACTTTTAAAAACTAATTTAAAAGTAAACTGCAACATGTTTCATGAGGCAATTGCTCACATTGTCAACCATTCAACGATTCAGTCATTCTCTATATTTGACTATTGATTTACAGAAGAAAACAATTTGTCTGCAATGGGTCCCTCATTTCTCAACTTCTGAACAGAACCATCAACACCAGGACATTGCAAACTTGCTGAAACATAATTCAACGTTGAAGGCCAAGCATTCTTGTGTTGAATTGTTGATAATGAAACATGGATTACAAACTTTGAATCAGAGTTGAAATCACAGTCCAATGATTCATCTTCCCCAAGGTCAAAAAATGTTTTCACAAGTGCAATTAAGGGTCAAGCATGATCTTTGCTTTTGATCACCAAAGAATCATTATGACTGATAAGTCGCATGTGAAACAAGTGTCACAGCAGTATATTATCATAACTTCATGCAAAAACTAAGCGAAAAAATGCATAAAAACCAACCATGGTTGCTAGATGCTGGGCCACTCATTCTCTATGCTAATTATCACTCACACCATGAAAGTTTTGACTAATAAGCTGCATGGATGAGATTTATTATTTCATCTGCTCTGCAGTTCAAACTTGAGTTGATCAGAATTTTGACTTATATCTAAGAGTTGAAAAACTGATACATGGATGTCATTTTCCTTACCTGAATTATTCTACAGGTGATCAGAAATGAATTTTGAATGGAACATCATGCCATTGTGAGGCAGGCAGATTATACTGAAGGACTCAGATAAATCACATAAAAAAAAAAATTAAAAATGTGTGCACTAGTTACAAAATTACTCTTTGTTATTGTACTTTTGTTAACATATTATTTTGATAATCTCTCATTTTTGGGAGGGAGCTCAAAATACTCAGAATTCTTTAACAACCACACCCAGGTTTCTAAAAGATTAAGTATAATATTAGATCTATGGTTCTTGAGGTATATTTATTGTTCTTGTATGATAACCGGCCAGGAGTTAATTAAGCAAATTTAAACTAAGTTCAAATACCAAATTACTTGTCCAAGAAAATGGAGGATCTTCTTTACATTGCATCATTGTATCAGTATTTTATGATGAATAACCTGTATATTGATTGGCAACATGGTGCATTAAAACACCATTTGTAAATATGTTAACAGGAATGTATATTTTACACATAACTGTAAATGTGCACAATTTTCGTACTTAATACACAAAGTACTGAAACTTGGAAACCATATTCATGATCAAGTTTTTGTATGAAATTCAATGATAATGCTTCATGCTATTCGATTGGTACAAAACAGTTTGCATCTTTCAGAAGATGTTCTTTCAATTTTGAACATGCTTGTGCTGTAACTTGATAAATAAATATAATATTGAATTTCCTCTGAAAATGATGGAAGAGGGACAAGAAAGGATAAAAAAAATATATATATTTTTTATGCACAATTATTTTTATTCATGCCATTCATTGCTGCTCCATGGATTTGCCATGTCAAGCAGCTTCACAAAAAGAAATTGCTAAATCTAGTTAACAGTCGTTCACCCAGCAAGTACAACAAAGTTTCAAGATGTTGAATCACAATAATAAGATAGGAAAATATGTATGCAGTTCACATATGATTCTCTTTTGATAACTATGGCTACTGCACAAAAAGTTCTCTAAATGAAATGTTACACATTAAGTTGTTCTAAACAAATGATATACTACATTTCACACCAATATGCTACAAAAATAATTTATAGAATGCTTAAATGCACAAATTGATTTGCTGTAAGATTCTCTACAGATACAATACCAGCAATATTTCCTTCCAACGTCTGGATAATTAATGAATGGAACTGCCCAAAGAGCAAGTTCATTAACTCCAGACATAAGTTCCCAGAATGGTGTTTCAAGAAGAAAGTATTTTAACTATAGTTTTATTTTGTTTAGTATTATTTTAGTTTCAAAATTTTTCTAAAACCTTTTTTGAGAACTATTACAAAATTAGTTTATAGAGCTGATTTAGGCACATTACATTTTATCCTTAGGTACACTTATCAATACAGCTGTAGAAATACTACAACATTCAAATTGACATGACTTTTACGATACATATAAAAGTGTGTGTATGTGTGTACTAAAAGCATGATTTTTCAATTAATAACCAGTAGAGCTGACAGAGCTTAACAGAGTTGAGATTTTTCTGCTAGGATTATCCGTACTGGTATGTGAAGCCCCTACAGAACAGTACAGCTACTTTTTTCACGAAATGGGTTGGCTTTCTGGGAACTAAATCCAACCAAAAGACAATCCTCTTGTTCATGATCAGTTATGTATTTCATTATATCCTGCACTGCTTGCGAAACACTTATACGTTTTATCGCAGCCTCCCTTCTAAGTTGCTCGGTAACCTGCCGCTGTTGTTGCAAATTGGAAATCATCATGTCCATAACAGCAGTATCTGACAGGCCTATTTTCAGGGCGTGGTTTGAACGATTTCAGGCTAAAACTCTGGCCGCTGGCGCTGGCCTCTGTAAATGCTGTTAAGCACGAGAGGAATCGGGTTGAAGTTACGTTATTTGTTTTTGATCTAGATGAGATGCGTTTATTTCGCACTGTAGTTTCCACAACCCAACTTTTTCACAACTTTTATCAACTACAGTAACTGCCTAAATGAGACACTTCCTCTCCGTTTCTTCGACCAACAAAGAGTTCTAACACTATACATATGTTTTCGAGCTGTACATAGAATAAGTAAAATTGTTCTATATTCTCTGCTATTAGCCAACGTAGAGTTACATGTAAAATAGTGAGAAATAAATCACTGATTACTGAATTACAATTTATGCACATTTATCATTATGTAATTCTTCTACTATCACAAAATAATAATATAGGCTACGACCAGAGGCTGTAACAGAGACTACACTGAGACGAGAAAGGGAAATTAAACAATCTATAGTGCTACGTTTGCCTTCCTGTCTGTCATGTTTAATTGGAATTATAAATAAACATAGTCATATGGTCAAATAAATGTCATATAGCTGTAAGGCTATAAGCAGACTGATTAATGAGTGGGTGCTAATATTGAGAATGATCTAGGTATTCCTACAATAACTGAAGAACTGAGTCTCCGTGAGCCATTTGAATATGAGAAAGGCAACGTGAATGTTGTAAAAACCGTAGAATGCCGTAAAGGTTGTTGACCTGCATATTTTATTGACTTTTCAATGGATGAAAATGGAGAGAATCAGGCTCTTTTAATGAAGGAGTTTGTGTCTGAAAATGAACCTTATCGTGGGGATGGTGGTTCATCATCTGAAGAATCCTACAGTCATTCAGATGGTTGGTGGGAAGGCACTGGTTCAGGTTCAAGTTCAAGCTGCAGTTCCTTGTACTGCTCTGCTTCAGAAGATGAAAGTGGGTAAGTGGAATTTGTTTATTAATGAATACATTTGTAATTAGCTTTTAGATCATAAATAACATTCATAATGCTTGCAGTGCATTATTTCTGATATAATATAATTTGAAGAAGATAATCGAACATTTGAATTCAACTGCACATAAGATTTGATCAATTTATTTTGGTACCTACTAACAAAGTAAATAAAATTAGTAAGGAAATGAACCCTAGATTTGTAAAGAATAAGCTCATCATGCAGAATATGTAATGTAGAATATTGTGTGTGTGTGTTTTTTTTTCTGGTATATACTACATCCTCGAGCTCTCGCCCAACTTAGGATCTACAGAATGATATATATTCCCAATGAATGATTTTGCTCAAAATAAAAATAACTATTGTTCTCCAACAATGGATTTTCACTAGCTAAACTTTTTCTTTTCATATTATTATGATTAGTAATCTTTTTTATGGGTTGTACTCTTTAAGCTTCCATTTCTGATGTAGGTTGAGAACTTTCAAATGTTATGCACTGATACTTTGAAATTAATTGTGTAGACCCATAATCCCAAAGAGTTCTGCATTGTTTTTACATAAATAAATAAAATATTTAAATGTAATATAAAATAAATATTTAAAGAGAGATACATTTTTGCATGTTTCAACAGTGTAGTCCTCCTTTTAAGCCACATTTGACAGTAATTTAACAAGCAATAGGAACAATAGGAGATGTTAGAATAGGGAATAAGTTGTGATAATATGCTTCACTTGTTAATATAAAAGCATAAATATGCATTGATTCTTTAATTCATGCAGTACATTTAGCAAGTAAGCAAAGCATGTAGTTCTATATATGCTTTTATAATGATGTGTCTGCAGTTGACAGACTTACCAGTGAGAGTGGCTTGTGTTTGTAAATGTATCAGTAGCTTGGTGGCCACATAGGGCAATGCTATAGCTCTGTGTCTCGAATATATCATGGATCTTAAATGCATATTTCTTTAAAGTGTCAATATTTATTTCAGATCAGAACTGGATTGGGAATTAGAAGTAAGTCCTCGTGGGGAGTTGTTTTATATTGAATCAAATCCCATAGAGGAAATCAGTCGCAGTACTGTAGCAACGGCTACGGGTGCAGTTGTGCCTAAGGATATCAACAATAAAATCACTAGAAACAAGCATTTCACAAAAGGTTTGTAGGCCAACTAGTAAGGAAATGCATATTTTAATCTTGTTGGCATCCTCTATTCATTATATATTCTTTATATTGTTCTCTATTCATTATACATTCTTTATATCGTTTTGTTTTCTCTTCACTCATAATTATCACATATAAAAAGTTTGTTTAAGAAGCTACTGTGAAGAGTTAAAATGGAGGTTAGTATTAGTTTAGTTTAGTTCTCGGAGCATTCAGTGAGTTCGTGAAGCAGCCACAGAGATCTACGTACATTGAGCTTGTCATATACAAATACCACAGTAGTTTTCAATATGAAATTTACAAAAATTTGTTTACATCTACATAAATAATTACAATAAAAATAAAAAGAACACTTAGAACAACTCAACCAACACCAAAAACAGACAAATCAATCATACAACTTTTATTAATACATATTTACATATACATTCATATGTTGTGCAGTATAATATTGTCACTCATATATTCCTTTACAGAATAATAGGTCTTTTTACATAGGTATTTTCTAAGAGCAGATTTAAAGGAATTGTCATTGTTTATTAAGGCTTTTAGGCTAGAGGGAAGAGCATTGTATACTAAAATGCACTCATAATAAATGCCTTTTTCATGGCATGAAAGTGCTGAAATTGGGCGATGTAGATTTGCTTTTTGTCTAGTATTCTTGTCATGTATATTTTGATTTTGAACAAATTTTTGTTTATTTCTTATATAAAAGTTCATGAGGGATAAAATATATTTGCAAGGAAGAGTTAAAATTTCAAATTTCCTAAAGAGGTTTCTGCATGAATGTCTACTGTATGTACCAGCAATTATTCGTATGACTTTATTCTGTAACAGGAAGACATGTTCACTTTTAACTGAATTTCCCCAAAATATTAGACCGTACTTCATTATTGAGTTGAAATAAGCATAATAAACTAGTTTTAAAGTCTTAATTGACTCCAACATTACTAATGCACGTATTGCATAGCATGCACTGCTTAGTTTAGATGTAATAAGATCAATGTGATCTTTCCAATTCAGATGGTTATCAATTATTAAACCAAGGAATTTAATATATTTGGTTTGTGAAAGTACACTGTTATAATATCCCATCTGTAATTGTGGATCTGGAGATCTGTGAGTAATGAATTTCACAACATTTGTTTTATCTAGATTTAGAGACAATTTGTTTGCTTTGAACCATACACACAAGGAACTGAGAACCAAATTTAGTTTAATGGCACAATCATTAAGGCTCTTTCCATTTATCAATATGCTTGTGTCATCTGCAAATAGAACAGCATTTCCTACATCTTGGATAGATAAGGAGAGGTCATTTATATATATTAGAAAAAGAAGAGGACCCAGAACAGATCCTTGAGGCACTCCATGGTTAATCATTCCCCACTCCGATGCATTGTTTTTATTTTTGAAGGGACAATTTATCACTACTTTTTGTTTCCTTTTGTCAAGGTAGGATATAAACCATTTTAAATATTGGTTTTTTATTCCATAGAAAGCTAATTTATCTATCAGAATTTCATGAATGACACAGTCAAAAGCCTTAGCTAACTCACAAAATATTCCTCCTACATGTGCTCTTTCATTAAATGCAGTTAAAATTTCATTAGTGAGTTTATAGATTGCATTTTCTGTTGAAATTCCTTTTCTAAAGCCAAACTGATCACTAACTAGAATATTATTACTTTCAAGGTAATGGTAAAGCCTATTGTACATTACTTTCTCAAACACTTTAGAAAATGTAGGTGAAATAGCTATAGGTCTATAATTAGAGACATTTATCTTTTCTCCCTTTTTGTACAGGGGCCTCACTCTTGAGTATTTTAGCCTCTCAGGAAATACACCCAATGCTAAGATTCATTACACAAGTGACTAAGGGGAGTACTAATTTCCTTTGCACAGACCTTTATGACTTTGCTTTTGATCTCATCATAGCCAGAAGAGTTTTTTGATTTTAGTTTCCTAATGATATTACGGATTTCTAATGGGGTAGTGATACCTGGTTTGAATTCATTATTATGAGAGGGAGTTGATGCTTGTAAAATTTTTAAAGAATCTCTTTTATCACCAGAATATAAATTTAAATTTTTTGTTACATTAAGAAAGTAATCATTAAACCCGTTTGCTACTTCTGCAGGGTATTGTATCTCTTGAGTGTTAATATTGAAGATTATTGCATCGTCTTGTTGCAGATTTTTGCCTGTTTCTTGTTTTATTATATTTCAAGTAGTTTTTATTTTGTTTTTTGACTCATTGATAAGTGTTTTGTAATGGAGGCCTTTCGCTGCTTTTATGACTTTCCTAAGTATTTTACAATACTTTCTAAAATGTGTTTTTAATTTAGGGTCTTTACTGAGCTTTTGCTCATTATACAATTGTCTTTTATGTTGACAAGATTTTTTAATTCCTTGGGTTAACAATTCCCTGCTCATATTATAACTTTTTTTTTTTTTATTTTTAGTGGGAAATATGCTAAAAAATGCAATTTAAAAATATGAAAAAAATTATTGAATTTACTGTTAACATCATTTGCACTGTAAACACTATTCCATGATTCTTGTCGAAGAGTCTCCACCATTATATTGAGGCTAGCATCATTAATATCTCTATATTTTATATATCTATAACATTCTTTGAGTTTTATTGTAGAATTTTTTTCATTATTACTTGAGCATCATGGTCAGAGAGACCATTAATCAATGAAGACACAGAATATAATGACAGTTTGTCTAAATTTACAAATATATTATCTATTGCTGTGCTAGAGTTTTTATCAGTCTTGTATGAATCATATTATATGCAGTTAGAAGGGAATTCAGTCGATTCATTCTTACACTTGGCATTAAGTAATCAATGTTTATGTCTCCACTTATAATTATTTCATGTTTAGGCTTAAATAAAAAGTTTAAGGTATCTTCAAGCTTCATCAAGAAAGTTTCAAAATTTCCTAGCGGCGAGCAATAAATAGCAATTAAAATTATTTTTGTATTGTTGCTATCTAATTGGATTAGATCTAATTAGAACTTTTTTAAATTATAGTTGAAGAGGATTGTTTATTTAATTAGAATATTATAAGCATCCTCTAAAATAGCTTTCTCAAAATGATTTTTCTCTAATATAGGAAGAACAAAGTTCTAGTTGATTAGCTGCAGCTTAGTTTATTTTCTGGAACATTCAGTGAGTTCATGAAGCAATCACAGAGACCTACGAACACAGAACTTGTCATTTTACAATTACCACAGTAGCACACGATCTACATTTACAAAAAATATCATGCACATCTGCATAAATAGTTACAATTAAAATGAAAAAGCAACACCTAGAATGACTGAACCAAAGCAACAAAAAATCAGAGAAGCAGAAACAGTTAAATCTGAAACCACACAAATTTTACTATATACATATTTACACATGCATTGATATAAAATTATTGCAGTGTTTTAACTCAGTGTGGTATATTGTCACTCATATATGCCTTTACAGAATGAAATGCCTTTTTATGTAGGTATTTTCTAAGAGCAAATTTAAAGGATTTATGATTGTTTATTAAGGCTTTTTAGCTAGAGGGAAGAGCATTTTGTTTTATTTTGATTTTGAATTTTTTTTTCTTTATTTCTTATATAAAAGTTTATGAGAGATAATATATAGTCACATGGAAAAGTTAAAATTTCAAATTGCTTAAGAGGTTTCTGCATGAATGTCTGTTATATGTACCAGTGATTATTCCTATGGTTTTTTTCTGTAATAGGAAGACATGGTCACTTTTAACTCAGTTTCCCCAAAGTATAAGACCATGTTTCATTATTGAGTTGAAATAAGCATAATAAAAATAATTTTGCTATCAAATTACTGCAAAAATTATTATTAATTATTGTTATTGTTGTAAAAATGTTATAGTATACAATCATTGTAACAATAAAGTGTTAGTAATATTACAATATTTATAAAATAGCAATCTTACAATTCATGTAATATACAAAAAACTCTCTTTTGGTATACTCATCCATGCAGAAGTACAAGATTAGAATGTTCACATTTGAGAAATTCTTCAAGAACAGTAAAAGGCTTTAGATTTCAACCAGCTATCTAGAAGTGATTTGAATTTATTTGTTGGAAGTGAGCATATGATGCATGGAAGTCTGTTAAACAGAATTATATCTAAATACTTGTAGCTGTTATGTATTTTAGAAGACTTGGCATATCTGTGTTTTAATGATATCCATTGTGGTAGCTATGAATATTGCATCTGGGAGGGAATTGGTGCTGATTTTTCTTTATAAAAACTAATGAGCTATAGATAAAAGGCCTTGACACTGCCATACTATTTCATGTTTTGGAATTATCCTGCAAGATTCCAGATGAGAAATGTCTGCAATGTATCTCACTGCCATTTTTTGCCATATAAAGATTTTTAGAGCCTCATAAAAGAATATCATAAATCAGATGATACTGTAAAAATGCAAAGTAAGACCATAAGAGTAAATTTTCATTTACACTAATTTTAAAATTGTATTATAGGTATATAACCCTTGAAAGTTTAGAGCAGATATGATTTGTTGCAAGTCTCACTTTAATTTAAATGCTGTGCCACTTGCTGGCAAAATCAATGCCATCAAGATTAGGAAGTTCACAATTGAGAACTTAAGTAGTATTCCAAAGTGAGCTTTCAGGTGAATATAGCATAAATGTTGCAGAAAACTTCACAATTGTAAATTAAATTTTGTGGCACACTCTGTAGTGTTCAGCTAAGTATGGTTATGTACTACAAAAATGTTATATCTGTTTGAGCCATTTCTTCTCCATGTGCAAGCCAATCACTCCTATCTCTTTCTGGGGTGTCCATTCTGTTTATGGTTTCTTGTTATAGATTATTTATGTGTGCTTGACAGGAACTCTTCATTTATGGCATTAATCTTTCCTGCAGTGTTTAAAATTGTTTATAATTTTATTTGGTTCGTTGATATATAAATATTTTCAAATACTCAATTTTATTTTGAGTTTCTACATAAAGTCCAATTGTACATATTCAGATTCATTTTGAGACTCAAAAAAAAAAAAAAAAGGCATTTCATTGGATGTGGGACTCCACTCAAAAGTTACTGAAATTAAAATTGTTAATAGCATCTGGTCTGAAATAAGGAGGGATATTTTGTTTAAAATGATGGATCAAAGTGCAAAATATGCAATTGCAATTAAAGTCCCAACTATTTGCTGAAAGAGTGCTTTATTAATATTTTGAGATGTTATTGACTTAACTAGCTGGAGTGAAGCCGTTTCAAAGTACTTCTTGAAACACTTCAAACATAGAAAGTTACTCATTAATATCTAAAACACAGTTTCATTGAGTTCTGTTCAAATCGAGCAAGTGCTTAGAAAAAGTCACGAGTTTCAAGTAGGATGCTGTAAAATCTGTTTGTCACATAAACCACTTCAAAATTTTCCTAGAAAAAATTCTAAATCTATTACCATGCATCATCTGAAAACCAGGCTAAACTAAGATTACTAAATATTAGATATCAAAACTTAAGAACAGAAATAAGTCAAAGGTTGGTAGTATGCTGATGATGAAGGCAACAGCCTTCAAAATTTTTCCAAGTAAGTGAAATAAAATTAGTGAAATTTGAGTGATCTCATTAAAAATTACAAAATTATACTATACTATACTGTGAAAATTCTCATTATTTAAAACTATATGTACCAAGGTGGCAATAAATATATACAAACATATGAATATTATACATATTAACAACATTTGGACCTCTCCTGGAAGAACAAATGATTGGTCAACACTGTCAGGTCAACACAGTCTCCATATTCCTCCATCTGTTGTATAAGGCATCTTCACTGCAATCTGAGTGCTGCTTTGAGAAAACACAGATAGTTTCTGCAAAACATCAGCAGCATGAATCCAAAGACTTGGCATATCCATAGAAAATAAACCTCGCTAAAAGGTGCTGATGTATCATCTGAACTGATGTCATATTTGCTGTAAAACTGCAGATTGCCATTTTAAGCGACTTCTATAAAACCGCGCAGTTGCTTTATTTTTCTTTCTTTCCTTATTTGTAGCCATTTATTCTGTCTCCTACTGACATATTCTAATGTATAAAAAAAATCTATCAGTCAGAAAATAACTTCATCAGAAAATTTTCCTAAACCATATCATTATCCAACTCAGTACATATGAGTGTATTTAACATTGCTGCTACATTCTTATTACTCAATAAATTACAGATTTAAAACTTATTCTCTAATTGTATCAAGAGTAAATGTTTTGCACTAAATAAGAAAAAAAAGTCATTAATAAAATTTGAATACAATACAGTGTTTCTGTTTTTCCATCACATGGCATACTCATCATGCCAAAAGATAGTCTCAAAAAGGTTTCATGTGTGTGTGTCATAGTAATAGTAGTGGTGTTGGTGGTGGCGATGGTGTATTGATCCAGTTGATTGCTTTAGTACATAGTTGTACAATTAATGTTGGACACGACTTAATAAAATACTGAATTATATACAAGAATATCAAAAGTAAAAGTAAAAAACATAATATAATTAAGGGTATACAATAATGTCATAGTAAGCATATAGATGAAGTATATGGCCATTCTAACACTACTAGGACATAGTGCAGTTATTAGCTATTTATCATTATTTACAAGGAAATCAATTACAAACCACTCTTTAGAGACATTGTGCCATATCTTGGAAGTTAAACCTGCAAATTGTATTTCTCCTTTCTCTAAGATCTTAATACCATTCTATATAAAGTAATATTTGTTCAGTATAGTTCATATATACTGTGTATTTATATAGTTTTAAATGGAAAAGCATTTTACAGTGAAAAGTAACATTAAATACAAAATTTTAATAAGAAATTACTAAAATGTAATTTAATTTTTGCCAACTATTTAAGTAATTCCTTGTTAACTCTCTATTTAGTTTATTTTGTTTGCTATTGTTTTCATTTGAAGGAAAATTCTACTTCCCTACTCCTATAATAGATATTTTTTCCAGTTTTTTCATGACTTCAAAATCTACAGGTTTCCTTCAGAATACTTTTGTTACTGTTGTCTTTTATAAATATCCAATTAAATGCCATCTTTTAACTGAGAGTAAAGCTGAAACTTCAGATAATGACATTAATTTTATGGCACTGTATTATTTACAATCATATTCATAATTTTCCCAAGATCTATCAAGTACTTTTGTAATTCTCAGCAAATGTGTGCCATATTTCTAGATGATGGTGAAAACCTCTAAGAAGTGGTGATTTTTTTTTTTGTTCCTTACTCACTTTATCACTCATATTTATATTTAATCAATCATTATTAGCTATACTGTAATTCATGTAACATCTGTTCTTAGTAAATGTGAAAATTATACAGCATGTAAATATGTTTAAATTCATGTGATATATGTCGTACTAAACACTCTTATTGCTTCACTTACTTGTGTGATATTTGGAACCGGTTTTGAAGACCTTTGTCTTCATCTTCGGCCAAGGGTACGACTGATTGGAGAATCCAATGGCTCTGCAGAGATGAAGCGTCACCCTGATGGTGTTTTAATGTATTTAAAATTGGTGTTTTCTACCTTTGGAATATCAGAGTTCATTAATCAATCTCTGTATTTATAAATGTAAATTTTTTCCCAAGTATCCAGTGTCTGAGTCTCTTTTAATAAATCCAACTTCTTCATAATCTCATGGTTTTTAGTTCAAATATGATATGCCACCGCTGATCTATTTGTCTGTTTATATTTAATGTTCCTAAAATGCTCTTATAAATGTGTGCCTGTATTTCTCTTTGTTTTTCCAATATAGATATTTTCACAATCTGCACATGTTATTCTGAATACTGGCTTTTTTCTCTTGTGGGGTCTTTACAGCCATTTTATCTTTCAAGATGTTTCCTAAATTAAATCTGTTGATGTGTGCTAATTTTGTATTGAAACCTTAAAATTATTTTGAATCCCCCCCAAGGCAATGAAAAGTTTTCAAAATAGTTTTAAAGGTTTCAATATAAAATTAGCAGCCATAAACAGATTTAATTTAGGAAACATCTTGAAAGATAAAACAGCTGTAAAGACCCCATAAGAGAAAAAAGCAGGTATTTACAGAATAACATGTGTAGATTGTAAAAAGATCTATATTAGAAAAACAAAGAGAAATATAGGCACACATTTAGAAGAGCATTTCAGGAACATAAAATATAAACAGACAGATAGATAAGCTGTGGCATATCATTTTTGAACTAAAAACAATGAGATTATGAAGAAGGTTAGTTAATTAGTTCTCAGAGCATTCAGTGAGCTCCTGGAGCAGTCACAGGACCTACGAACATTGAACTTGTCATATACAATTACCACAGTAGCTTTCAATATGAAATTTACAAAAATTTGTCTGCATCTACATAAATAATTACAATAAAAATAAAAAAGAACACTTAGAACAACTCAACCAAGCAACAAAAACAGACAAGTCACTTAATCATACAAATTTTATTATATACATGTTTACATATGCATTGATATGTTGTGCAGTATAATATTGTCACTCATATATTCCTTTACAGAATAATAGCCCTTTTTACATAGGTATTTTCTAAGAGCAAATTTAAAGGAATTGGCATTGTTTATTAAGGCTTTTAGGCTAGAGGGAAGAGCATTGTATACTAAAATGCACTCTTAATAAATGCCTTTTTGATGGCATGAAAGTGCTGATATTGGGAGATGTAGATTTGCTTTTTGTCTAGATTTCTTGAAATGTATATTTTGATTTTGAACAAATTTTTGTTTATTTCTTATATAAAAGTTCATGAGGGATAAAATATATTTGCAAGAAAGAGTTAAAATTTCAAATTTCCTAAAGAGGTTTCTGCATGAATGTATACTGTGTGTACCAGCAATTATTCTTATGACTTTATTCTGTAACAGGAAGACACGTTCACTTTTAACTGAATTTCCCCAAAATATTAGACCGTACTTCATTATTGAGTTGAAATAAGCATAATAAACTAGTTTTAAAGTCTTAATTGACTCCAACATTACTAATGCACGTGTTGCATAGCATGCACTGCTTAGTTTAGGTGTAATAAGATCAATGTGATCTTTCCAATTCAGATGGTTATCAATTATTAAACCAAGGAATTTAATATATTTGGTTTGTGAAAGTACACTGTTATAATATCCCATCTGTAATTGTGGATCTGGAGATCTGTGAGTAATGAATTTCACAACATTTGTTTTATCTAGATTTAGAGACAATTTGTTTGCTTTGAACCATACACACAATGAACTGAGAACCAAATTTAATTTAATGGCACAATCATTAAGGCTCTTTCCATTTATCAATATGCTTGTGTCATCTGCAAATAGAACAGCATTTCCTACATCTTGGATAGATAAGGAGAGGTCATTTATATATATTAGAAAAAGAAGAGGACCCAGAACAGATACTTGAGGCACTCCATGGTTAATCATTCCCCACTCCGATGCATTGTTTTTATTATTGAAGGGACAATTTATCACTACTTTTAGTTTCCTTTTGTCAAGGTAGGATATAAACCATTTTAAATATTGGTTTTTTATTCCATAGAAAGCTAATTTATCTATCAGAATTTCATGAATGACACAGTCAAAAGCCTTAGCTAAGTCACAAAATATTCCTCCTACATGTGCTCTTTCATTAAATGCAATTAAAATTTCATTAGTGAGTTTATAGATTGCATTGCATTATAAGGTGGATTTATTAAAAGAGACTCAGGGACATATAGAACTGGATACTTGGGAAAAAATGTACATTCATAAATACAGAGATCGATTAATGAACTTTCATATTACAAAGGTAGAAAACACCAATTTTAAGTACATTAAAACACCACCAGAGCAGTGCTTCATCTCTACAGAGCTGTTGGATTCTCCAGTCAGTCATACCCTCAGCCGAAGATGGTTCCAAATATCACACAAGTAAGTGAAGCAATAAGAGTGTTTAGTACAACATACATCAGCTGAATTTATTCATATGACTTGGCTTCACTGAGTTAGTTCCATATATTTTTAAAATATTTTTCTTTTTTAAAATATATGTTTTATTGTAAATATGTGTTTCTAATAATTTTATGGCTAATTTTCTTTACTAATAAGTTGTTTTATTTACACTTATTACTTCTTATTCTTAAAATCCACTACTTTAATAATTTTTTATTTGAGTTATTTCTTGCTAAACAAGTACATCTAAATTCTTAAAAAAAATAACACTTTTCAAAAAATCAGCATTAATCCCAGTAGCTTAGCAAACTTGCCTTAATATCATCACTGGGCCATTTTAGAAGCTATTGTGAAACTGACCATAATGGCAGTTACTCTGCTGATGGCTCTAAAGAAGGATAATAGAGTCTCTCATTGAAATTAGTTAACTTGATAAATGTTCATTTGTTCATTTGTATTAAAATTGGATTTTTTGGCTGAGCTATTTTTATCACCTTCCCATCATTTGTTCCTTTTTTTAATTTAATTCCTTTTGCAGCTTTGAGGTGTTTATACGAATGTTTTTTCTATGCTCAAAGCAAACTGGCTTTTGAAAATCTCAGATCAAGGATGTTGTTTTAAAAGCTTATCTTACAGAGAATGTAAAATATTCAGTAGTCAAGTATAAACAAAATTATATATAACACAGAGAATGCCTGAGGTAAAGAGAATGTAAAGAAATAATGCACATGTTATAATGGTAAAAAAATAATAAAAATTATAATGATAAAACTTACAAATGAAAGTGAATAGTGTGCAGTGGAAAGGCTTATCAATGAAAGGTGATATACTGTGATTAGATATTGACATTATTGAAGAGTAATTCAATAATTTCCTCAAAATGATTCAAGTTCTTTAAATTTGTTTTCTTGTTTATATTTTAGGAAAACTTGTGCAACTAATTAGAAGACGAAATAGTAAGAGACGTTTTAATAAATCACTTCCGGCAACTTTGGATACCCAGACAGGTTCACAGGGTGAAGCATCAAATACTCGTTTGCCTTCCATGAGTAAAGTTACTTTCCAAGACTGGAAGGTTAGAAATTTTTAATTAATTAATTTATCTATTTCTGCTTCAGATTCCATTAATTACTAATTTTAGTAATGTTCATTAGCTTTTAAATAAAATGTTCTCCATGTTTGTTAGTTTTATGATAAAACACTAGGTTAAGATTAAATTTGCTACTATAGGCTAAGTGGTTTGTGAGGGATGATTCCAATCAGACACGGAATACAAACTGACAATCTGTATCAAATAGCTGCAGATGCATGAGGAACAATTTGCTGATGTTGCACAAAGTTATATACTTGCAATATTGAACAACAGATGTTAATGTGAGATAAATATATGTAAACAAATTGGCCTGTGAAGCAAAGAGTATTTCATGAATATTCCTAGATGATAATGATGGTAATATTTTATTGCAGACCATAGCCTCTACACTCAAGTTTCAGCATTGTCAGAAAATGCATTAATCTAAAATTCATTGATGAAAGTTATGTACCAGGCAATTTAAAACAAGAGACAATAATTTGTTCTCATCATAATAAAAATATTTCCAAGAACATATTAAAAGTAGTAATAATATAATAATTAGGAATTTCCAATTATACTATAAACAGTTATGTTCAGCTATATTTTATATACATATTTACAATCTATTTATCCTATACATATATTTATCTATTAAGAAGTTTTTAAATTCTGTTTCAAACCTTTTCCTTTTTTGACTTTTAATAGTTAGTGGCAGTTCATAATAACTTTTACCAATGGATCTGTTGGATCTTCTTTGGTAGCTTTTTGTTTACATTTAGATTATATTAATTGTTCTGAGTCCTAGTGCTATAATTGTGACAATCCTGTTTAGGATCTTGTCATGTTCATTGTTTATGACAAATAGAATTATATAAAATAATAATATTATAGTTAACATTTTAGATTCCTAGAACCTCCTGTCTACCCTATATATAAATCTCAAACAGATTTTTTGAAGGATTAGTAATTTATTCATATTTACACATGCACTTCCTCAATTGCATAACAAAAATATGGATAGATTAAACCATAATATACTAACTTTAGACTATCTGAATTTAAACATTATGATAATTTCATATCTAAATATATACATTTCTTCCTTACCAACTTTGTACTCCTTACTTTGCATCGGTTAACTCAGTAGCTCACTGACACCCTCCTACATCACATCAGGTAGGCCAAATTTATATATTATGTACATAAAGCATGCATGTACTTGCTTAACTCATTATACCAAACCATTTAGTTAAATCAATGCACATAATCAATAAGCATTTAGACAAAAATACATTACCAATGCATAAAAACAATCACCACCTAAAATAACAATAAATATTTTCAATATATCACACATCTACCAACATATTAGTTCACAAATGCACCACCAAATACATTTCTACAAAATATATCAATCACCATAATCAGTAAACATTGCCACCAAAACCGACAATCAGACCCCATACCACCATTACCAGCATTAGTTCAAAATAAACCAAATACCATTATACAAAATAAACCAAATAAGAAATAAGCAAAATATATACATTTTTAAAATAAATAAAACATGTAATTGTAATATATACTTAAACTAATTACAACATCCACATACTTGTATAATACCATGTATGTATTTAACCACAAAAAAACACATATGATGACATGATAAAAAACACTAGTACCAGTTATTTGAACTTCATTGTAAACTTATTTATATATATCATGTTTATATTTTTATATATCATGTATATATATATCATTGTAAATATAATTATATCATAAACATTTAATCAAACGAATATACTGACATACAACAACTATAACTATTTCCAATTATTCCAGCATACCCTATGCCACCATTTTAGTTCAAATTCAAGCCACCAAATAATTTGTACAAAATAATACAATTACCATAATGGCACATACATTTTCCCCTGGAACACACACAACAATAATATTATGCATGTCCTTGGTAAACCATAATTGTGCCTGTTAAACATGCGTGCACTTGCACTTGCCCCAAGGCATGCAATTCAAATGACATGCCAAAAACTGCCACAAAAAATACACTAGCATAAACTTTTCCCCTGGCAGATGATCTGGGCAGTCTGACATCATTTAATTGTGCGCTGGGGACCTTAACTATATATATTGTGACTGATAAGGGTGTTAGTGGGTGTTTAAGTTTGGAACATTGAGAAGTTACCGAACTATTATATTGCCTTTCATTTCTCTGTTTGCCATGGTTCAAAAATTTAATACAAAACAACACATTTTCACTTGCTATAACTTTTTAAGAAAGCTCCTCACTATTGTGCAGAAATTCAAAAACATTTTAGATCTATAGTTCATAAAATAGTGCTTAAATTCAAAACAACAGGAATAATTATTGTACTTACAAAGCTGTTGACAATGGAGTGGCAATATAACTTAAACTTAGGTATTCATTTTTTACACTAAACACTAAACAGGAATAATGTTGGAAAAGAAAATAAAATGCATGCATAATGTGTTAACTTATGAAAAACTAAATGATATCACTGTTTGATTATAACAATCATTGCAAAAAATCTCTTGCAAAAATTAGTACAGCAAGCAAGGGTCAACCATGTCAGCACATTCTGCTATAAAATTGCTAAAATTTCATCACTACACGGTTAATGAATAAAATGTGCAAAAGATGGCACACTGTTCTTACAGAGAGAAAATTGGATAACATTGAACATTTAAAAATTTCCCTATAATCACTGCATCTTTCTCAGCCAAAGGATATTTCTTATGATTTTGTGCAAGAAATACAATCAGTGATCATTTATTCAGGTCTCTGGAACTAACCCTGCACCTCTCATCTCTAGAGAACATTGAAAGATACAGTGTATATAAATAATTCATACATCTTGGAAGACTTAAAAGGTTGCATCTGATAAAGCATTACTTACATATCTTTCTTAATTTGGATAGCATCTATGTTTCAAGTGCTTATATTTAATAGTATTGTACTTTCATAGTTAATTGTGTATGGTGCATAAAATCACTCATACGGTGCTGCCTACCTCAGTATATGCCTGCTATATCCAGAGTTACAATGTTGCAGTGCAATTATATGGTTTATTCCCATTTATTTACATTATAAAAAGTATTTAATGTGTCATATGCACACATTGAGGTGAAACATGAAAAAATAGTATTTTATATGTCATATGTATACATTGAGGTGAAACATGTCCATTAACTGTAAAATAGCATGCTGTTTTCTCAGAGGCTGTTGTGTTTTTGTTAAGCATAGCAAATTCTATCTATTTAACCTTGAATAAATAGTGCACATTATTATACTGTATTCTATCAGTTTTTCACTGACATAGTTTGTTTTGTTGTAATTAAATATATTTTAACAGTAGTTGTTTTGTTAGTATTAAACATAGGCATATGATATTCATTTAAACAATCTATACAAACATTTAAGAGAAATTGAGTCGAAATAGTAACATACACACCACTAAAATTGAATTAAATGGAAGACTAGTTTCGGGAGCCATCGCTCCTATCATCAGTTCCTGGTCGACTGCCGGCCTCGTTGTTTGTGATAGATCGATTCGTCTCTGGTGGAGGTTTGATGAACTTTTGTATTAGTACAAAACCTCCACCAGAGACGAATCGATCTATCACAAAGAACGAGGCCGGCAGTCGACCAGGAACTGATGATAGGAGCGATGGCTCCCGAAACTAGTCTTCCATTTAATTCAATTTTAGTGGTGTGTATGTTACTATTTCGACTCAATTTCTCTTAAATGTTAATAATTTACACCACTGTTACAAAAGTTCACTATATTTTATACAATCTATACAAAGCTTCTTGCCACATTAATTTTTATTACTACTCGTGGCAGTCAAACTTTCTTTTCTGGCAATTGTTTATGAAGTCTAGAAAGCCTAGTTGGGGAAAGACTGTTTTACATTCATTTTTCAGGAGGGTGAAGTGCGTGATGTGAGTCTTGCAGTGGACCCCAGGGGCCAACATAATCTTGGTCGTCGAGCAACCTTATGTGAAACATTACTGGGTCTTGCTATTAGCACATTTGCAGATGAAACACGCATAATGGTAGCTGGGTTCATTCCAAATGGTGAAGCTATTAAACATCGCAGCATAAAAATTGGTGAGTACTGCATCATCATAATAATCACATTCTTCTTCTTCTTCTTCTTCTTCCTCCTCCTCCTTCTCCTCCTCCTTCTCCTCCTCTTCTCCTCCTCTTCTCCTCCTCCTTCTCCTGCTCCTGCTCCTCCTCCTCTTCCTCTTCCTCTTCCTCTTCCTCCTTCTCTTCTTCTTTTTCTTTTATAATCAGCAATATGAGGGAGGTACTAAGAAATAAAAGTTTTCAGTTATGGTGTCAGTTATCTGATAAAGGGAAAAGAATCATTATGTATGCAGAATGCCTGAAAGCCAGCTCTTGGATATCAGGCAAACATAATTTACCTACTTGTAATATATAAATGCAATAAAAAATTTCTTGCACTTTATCTTCTGTACTATCCAGTTGTTCACAGCAGCTGAAGACGGGAGAGATTCTCCCGAAACACATCTTAATTTTATGTATGTAAAGTGGAGTTAAGTGTAAAAAATGAATACCTAAGTTTAGGACATATTACCACTCCATTGTCAACAGCTTTGTAAGTACAACATTTATCATAAAGTTAATTGATATTATTGAATGATTTAGTTGAAATACACACTCTTAATGCTTCACTTACTTGCTATAATGTATAGAACTGGTTTTGAGCACATTTGGTTCTCATCATCAGCTAAAATTCAACTGTGTAGTTCAACTAAATTGACAATAATATCAATTATATGGTTGGCTTAATTGTACAAGTTCCAATTTAGTTTTTAAATCATTAAGTTAGTTCCAGTATTGCCATTATTTGCAAGAACTTGATTGGGAAATTCATAGAAGTATATTGTATTTTATCTGATGATTTCAATATAAGGAAGACAACATGGCCATTTATATGACCAATCAAATGGGGATTGTTGTTGATCCCGCTATTTGATTTAAGAGGCATTTTATGCACTTACAGCAAGTTGGTGAATAAAAAAGGAAAGTCTGTGAACATTGTCTTACCTAATGCTTTTTTAAAACAATTTATGATATTATAGAATAAAGAAAGATAAAAAGAGTCTGTTCATTTCATTTATGTTAAGGCATGACATCTCTGATACGTTGCGATTTTGCAGACTCCTATGTGTATACTATTTGGGAATATCTGACAGTATAGCAATAAAAAAACTCATATTTCTTGGCAGAAGTTGATCTAACAAAACAGTAACCAAGAGATATAATGTATTCAGTCAGAGGGAAAATTATAATGTAAAACCTTGCCATTTGAAAATGGTACGTTCATGAAGATAATCCATGCTGATTTAGTGCTATTAAGAAAATGATATAAAATTTCTACATGCCTCCATGTAGTTAAATGGTGGATGATCCTAGCTAATTGCAAATGTTCAGATTACAAATAATAATAATGGTTATAATTCAGCTATCTTTTCAACATTTTGTCCATAAATATTTTTCAACAGAAGATGATGTTTTATTTTTATGTAATGAAAAGATGTATTGATTCTGTATCACAATTAATTCATCATTTAAAAATAATTAATAGATATTTTGACTGCAGCAATATGGTAGCTGCTGGAAAATTTTTCTAAGAAGATACAAAAAGAGTCAATTAATAACATCTGATATACTTTTCTAGTGCGACCAACCATCCATTCAGACTTCATGGAATTTCTCCCCTAGCTTGGTGAGAGTATAGCAAACATTTAAAAGGTGTGACTACGAGGGTAGGTGCATAAATTTCCTGCCTAACCATTTTCTAGGTATGATAAAGTCAAAAACTATATTTCACTTTTCAGTATAGTTACCCCTTATTGCAATATACTTCTCACATCTTTGAATTAACATTTCAATCTCCCCACACAAATAGAAGTCCTGTCTGCAAAATGGGTATAAACAGCATCCATCACTTCTTCATCACTTTTAAATTTCCTTCCTAGAAGGTCATTCTTGGGTTTTGAGAAGAGGAAATAGCCTCTGGTAGCTAGATCTGGGCTTTAGGGTGGATGGTCAATCTCCTTGAAGCCATAATTTCTTCACAGCTTCCTTTGCAACAAAAGAACTACTTGCACAGGTGCATTGTCGTGAAGAAGGGGACACCACCACTCGGCTTTCCTTGCCTTTTCCCTTTGATGGAAGCATGTAGTCTGTGCAGTAGGCCAGCATAGTACTCCCTATTTACTGTGGTGTTCCTCTCCTTGAAGTCAATGAAGAGTATTCCCTCACAGTCCCAAAAGATTGTGGCCATGATCTTCTTGGTTAACTGAGTGATTTTGGTCCTTAGAGGTGGTGCTTTGTCAGGTTTACACCACTCCATTGATTCCCTTTTCGACAAGGGATCATAGTAGAGAACCATTTCCTGTAACAATGGTTTGCAGAACTTCTAACTTGTTGCCATGCCAGAGCTCCAAAAATGCTTGACAACAGATGACTCTTTGCTGCATTTGGACTGAGGAAAGAAGTCTAAGCACCCATGTTGCACTAGTGTTATTCATGTTTAAATGTTCATGAATAATTCGAAGGACTGTTGTTTTAGAAAGGTCCAACCTTGCTGTTATTTCTGTAACTTTGAGCTGCCAGTCTTTTATAACTTCTTCTTCTTCTTCTTCTACAAGAGCGATGTTTTCAGGAGTGAGCACCTCCAAGGGCTGTCCTGTACGCTCTTCATCTTCAATGCTTTTTCAATCCATTTGATAAAGTTTGGCCCACTCTTTTACAGTAGAATATGAGGGAGATGCTTCCCCATATATACCATCCAATCGCTGTTTAATTTCATTTGGAGTAAGTCTTTCTTTTGTGAAGAACTTAATAACAACTTGATACCTTCATTTTGAACATGTCACAGTCTTCTACAATAGCCTTCTTTATGCCACTATATCTGAACAACTGAACACAGTGGAGCAGAAGTTAGAGCTGCAATTATTTAATTAATAGATAAGGTATGACACAAGATAAGGTTTTTGTAACGGCATTAATCCTAATCAGAGAGGTCAGAAACTTATGGACCTACCCTCGTACATTGTCCTGATGTTGGAGATGATGATGATGATGATGATGATGATGATGATGATGATTGTGACTGCTGAAGAAGACCTTAAACTTATAATGACTAATATAATCTCATCAAATCACTATGGGGAACCTTCCTTGTCTGCATGGAAATTCATACAGGTGCTCTGACTGCTGAACTATAGGGCTAGTGATTGAATGTGTATATAAGCTGCTTTAAAATTATAATATGTTGACTTTTAGTTATTAATATTTGATTTGATTCTCCTATCATCTAAGCATATTTTAAAGAAGGCCTAAAAGAAGTGAACATTAAATAGAGTTTCATGCAAATCTTATAAATAGATTGCAAGATAAAGCCAAACATTGCGAAACAGAAGAAAATTTAATTAAATATTCCCCCAAGGTTCATGAGCTTCCTGCACTTATTGACAGCTGCATTCATGCAGTTAAAAATGTATGTGATACAAATATTTGATTTTTTTTATTATTTTCCTGACTAGGTGACTGGCTCAGAAGTGTAAATGGTCAAGAGGTCACTTACCAAACCATAAACTCAATTCTGGCACATATCTCGGGTCCTTGCAAGGTAAAAGATATTAAATGGATTAACTAAGTGTACATATTAGTACTATAATTTAGATATTAGATTTCTGTGCATTAAAGAAGGAAATAATTGTATATATTTCACATTTAGGTTGAGTTGAAACTCCAACGAATTGCAGGCTGTGATGTTACTGCACAACTATCAGTTGACAGCCAACAAAAGGTTAGTGGATTGCAAAATATGAACCAATAATTTCAAGCATGTTTTTATTGGCTATAGTAGAAGACAAATCTCTCAAAAGCATCTTGTCATTTATTTCTGGTTAGATCTAAATAATTATCCCGTTTGTGTATTTTTCTCATGATACCTGCTGAGCTTAACCAAAATTCATCACTTGTAGTTCTGATACGGTTCAGTACATATTTAGTAGAAGCTACTTCTGTTTTGCAATTTAGATAATCAAAGAGGTGAGAATTTTTTTATTGGTCACAATAATGAATCTCTAATCCTACATCTCTGGAGCTATCCAGATGTCATTAAAACTATAACTTACTGAGTCATGTGAATAAACCAAAGCATTTGCCAACTACTTCTGCTAGCATTCTTAGTCAAGATCTGAATGTTATGGAGAATCAATGGCAAATGTGATGCTGTTATTATCCAGTTGTACAAGATGAATTAAACATATCAATATTACAAAAAATTAAACCTCACTGCATTATAGTAGGTACCGTCCAGGTATACATTCAGGGAAGTGAAACACCAAACACTTGCAAAAATTGAAATTAATTAAACAAATCTACTCTTAGGATTAATTTAATCACAAATATATTATAGTAATAAATGAAAAAGAAATAAAGAAAAAATATGAAATCAGCAAGCATTATATAAAAGTACCATTAAAAATAAACTCTTTCTAGATTAACAATAAGTTATATTGAAATCATTACATTCAAGAGACTATACAAAGAGTTGCTGTTTTCTTGAATTACTAAATTATTGGCCTAAATAGTTATGTGTGGTAACAGGCATTTCATAGTCCACAGTTGATGTTTGATTCAGTCAATAAAACTGTATATAAATATAGCACTTAAATCTGAGTAGTGCAGAATAACACCAACATTTTAAATTCATTAGTAAATTATTTTATCATTATTTTCAATTCAATTAATGCGGAATATAAATGAGGACTTTTGCATTGAATTTCAAGACCAGAACCAATAAAATTAACCCATTGTCTAGTGTGAGTAACTGTTTATGTGCTTTCGATTGATTGAATCACCTGGTAATTTGATGACATTTGAAATTCATTGATATTAATTGCTTGGGTTGAAGATAAAAACTTTTAAAATCTTACTTGGCAGCTTCGCCCAAGCAAGATTGAAAACATTGTCTTCCATCTTAATAGTTGAAACTGTTGCCATAATCAACTAGGTGATTAAGTTTTATCATATTTTTCCCTAATTTGGGGAAATTTGCATGACAAATTGACTGTCTCCTTGGTCTAGTGGTTAGTACTACTGACTGCAATCTTGAGGTACAAATTTTATTCTTGATATCTATTCAGAAATTTTTAGAGTTTCTGCATTAAGAAGGTCAGGGATGAGTCCATCCAACCTGATGAGGACAATTGAGGAGTTTCATGATGGAGGGGTGACATTTTTAACTCAGAATCCAGGTGACTGTGCTGCCAATGTGCTGATCACGCACCCCTCTGTCAATAAAGTCACAAGATGGAGGCAGAGGATGCAGCAGTCACTGTAGCCATTCTTGATCCTTCAAGGGCTGTCTTGCCTAAGAAAAGGCACAACAAATTGCATATCTATTTCTCATGATCTAGTGTAAAATGCTCTTAGGATAGCCATATCTTAGCAGAAAAGCCATGATATTTGTCTTTCTTTTAAAGTTCTGCTGTTAAAGGAAAGAAATCTGTTTAGGAGAGATCAGAGAAGAATTTTCAAAGATGAAAGTAAGATGAAATTGAGAAGGCTTTCTATTCCTCCTGCAATGAGTTTATAAAACTTTTGTTTCTTTTATTTTGTGTGAAGGGGAAAAACTTTGGTTAGGTGCAACTCTTGGAAGAACATGCTTCAAATGAAAAGTAAAAAATCACATTTATTCATGGAAAAACTTTAATATGGAAGGTAAGGCACAGTATAAAGCAGTTGCTTGCCAAGAAGAAGAAGAAAAAAAAATAGATTCTCCAAAGTGTTGTAAACTCTTATTGAAGTACTACATTCTAAATCATTGTATTTGCACTTATCTTATAAAAAGACAATTTTCAACTGTCTCCTACCAATCTGCCAGCTGAAAAAATTTATCTTTGCAAGAGAAGCACAGAAATAACATCTGTGCAACAATCACAGAACAAAGGTAATGTAATGAAAACTGTTCAAAATGGAACTGACTTGATCCCAAATTTCTTTTCAGTTTTCTGAACAGGTTTCTGTATTATTCAGGATGAAGTTAAAATAAACCAAGTTATCATATGCATCATCTTAAAAACAAAGAAAGACATTACACATTCTTTGGACATCTTGTCACTTACATATTTTTCTACTTGCAAAGAGAGCAATTTTATAGGAAGTACCCTAAAAATGAAACTTCTCATCCCCAATATATACAATACATAGTTTAAATCCTTCTAATATAACATTTTCAGGAACTCAGAAACAAGGGATCTGTTATCATCACTTGCTTCCTGACATATCTGATTGCAAAACAATTTTGTGCCTGTTTCTGAAGCTAGCCAACAATTTCACTATTTAAATTCTGATTGATTTAGATTTTTGTCAGTCTGAAAGTTTTAGCATGCAGAATAGGTTCAAAAATAAAGCTTAGGCTTTCAGGCCAGCATTGATCCAATAAAATGAACTTTCCAAGCTTGTTGGATGTTAAAACACCTGACATTTCGCCCCTCTCTCCTTGGGCATCTTCAGATTATTTTTTTTTTATTAGGTTTATTTATGGACGCTCTTTAACATCTCAGATCATCAGCATCCCATTCAATTCAGGGCGTGAAATGACTGACAAATTTTGCTAAGAGGCCTCTTTTTTCAGGCTTGAGATTCCTTATCATGCCATAAATCTACTACACAGGACCCACGGCTTTACTTCCCTTCCAAAGGAAGGCATACTTATGATTTTTACGCCCGGAAAAATCCATCGATCCTGGCCGGTATCGAACCTGCGATCTTGGGTTTATAAGGCTAGTATGGTAACCACTACACCACCAGGACTGACAGCATCTTCAGGGGATGACTAAAGACTGCATGGCTAAAATTTGGCGATTGCAAATCTGTGGCTTTTTCTTAGTGTTTTATCCTTTTCTGCTTTTCTAATTATTGTTAATTTAGTTACATTGTTAATAATGTTACATAATATTTCAAATATATATATATTTATATACACACATTATACCTCTGAATGAAGCCCACATCGTGTACTGTGATCAAAATGATGAATAAAGAATTATTATTACAACCCAGTTAAAGAAATAGGGAAAACTCAAATAGAATTTGCGTGAGTAAATGAAAATTTTATGAAAGTCATATAATACTAAAATGCCAATAACAGCATTAAATGATGCTTCATAATACCATGAAAAATGCTTGAAACAACAAAAATGGGGGGGTAAAATAATAATAATAATAATAATAATAATAATTTCTCTAAAAATACATGCAAACGACTCAGCTTTTCATGAAACATGTTTATATCCAACTGAGCAACATCTATGACTTACCTTTAAAAAGGAAATGCAAAATCATCAAAAACCTAGCAGTAATCGTTATGTATATGCAAATATTCCAAAGTCTAAAATCTGGTTTCAAGCATTCTCGATGGTATGCTTAGTCTGTACTATTAAAAGCAAATATCTTCTTAAGAATGAATAAATAATAATGATTATGGATAGTAAAAAGTTGGAGAAATGGTGAAAAGAGATATGGGTAATTAATGGGAACCATATAGAAAATTCTATTCCAAATGTTTACAGCAATACACACATCAAAATTGTCTAAGGATGAGCACACAATTTAAATGAAACTCTTGGCACCTATATTTAAACAAATGATAAACAGTAAATACTAGTTTATTCAGTTCATTATGAGATAGCAGTCTGTAAAAGTAACACCATTATGGTTCACTTATATGTTTAAATCAGAGGACATATTTCAAGAGAGTGCTTTTATCCTCAGCGATAGACCAACTAAAGTCCTCGGGCAATGGCAGCATCATTTATATTTTTTAGATAAGATTTTTTTTCCCAAGTCACTAGCTCTGCTGGACTTTAACAATTATGGCTCCTTTATAATGTTACAATTTTTAAACCAGAAATGTGCTGATATTTCTAAAATGTATATATATATGGAAAATGAAGAATATATATATATATATATATATATATATATATATTTCAAGTGTGACTCTTTCTCTGTGTTTTATCTTTATCTACTTTTATTATTAGTGTTAATTTGTTATATTATTAATAGTGTTTCTTTATTTTTATGTTTCATATATATATTATGATGTGTACACACACACACACACACACACACACACACACATCTGATTACAGTACATGCAATTAATTTGATAAATTCCAGATTTTTTGCAATATAGGACACTGCATCTTTGTGAGATGATTTTAATAAAATTTTAATACTACATTTATTCTAGGGAAACAAGGGAATGTTATACTCTTTAGATATTTTTTAAAAAAAATTGTTTATTCTTTTGGGTGGTAGGTGAATTCTTGTACTTGACATTTTGACCAATTTTCAAAGTGTGTATATGTTTCTGTTGGCTTTGATTCCTTTATATTTAGCAATATTTTGTCAACTAATTCTTTATTGAAACTATTTCGATGTGCTGTATTGATGATGTATTCATATTTTTTTATAGTCATCTTTACTAAGTGAGACATTCACCGATCTGTGTTTCAAGATTTTATGGCTACAGTCATCCTTCATTTTTTTTATATCTAGGAAAGGTGAATATCCATCTTTTCTCAGTTTCAAAGGAAAATTTATTTGTTTTTTCTTGTAAATTCAGGAGTTTCAAAGCCTCTTCAGTGTGAATTTATTGAACTATTGCAAAAAATCGTCTAAGAGGGTAGGTCCATAAGTTTTCAGCCTTGCCAATAAGCATTATTGCCTTCACAAAACCCTTATCTGGTGTCATACCTCATCTGTTAAATAAATAATTGCAGCTGTAACTTCCACTCCACTGTGTTCAGTTGTTCAGATATAGTGGCATAAAGAAGGCTATTGTAGAAGACTGTGACATGTTCAAAATGAAGGTATCAAGTTGTTAATAAGTTCTTCATAAAAGAAGGACTTATTCCAAATGAAATTAAACAGTGATTGGATGGTATATATGGGGAAGCATCTCGCTCATATTCTACTGTAAAAGAGTGGGCCAAACTTTATCAAATGGATTGAAAAAGCATTGAAGATGAAGAGCGTACAGGACAGCCCTTGGAGGTGCTCACTCCTGAAAACATCGCTGTTGTAGAAGAAGAAGAAGAAGAAGAAGAAGTTATAAAAGACTGGCAGCTCAAAGTTACAGAAATAACAGCAAGGTTGGACCTTTCTAAAACAACAGTCCTTCGAATTATTCATGAACATTTAAACATGAATAACACTAGTGCAACATGGGTGCTTAGACTTCTTTCCTCAGTCCAAATGCAGCAAAGAGTCATCTGTTGTCAAGCATTTTTGGAGCTCTGGCATGGCAACAAGATAGAAGTTCTGCAAACCATTGTTACAGGAAATGAAACTATGGCCCTCTACTATGATCCCTTAATGAAAAGAGAATCAATGGAGTGGTGTAAACCTGACAAAGCACCACCTCTAAAGGCCAAGATCACTCAGTCAACCAAGAAGATCATAGCCACATTCTTTTGGGGACTGTGAAGGAATACTCTTCATTGACTTCAAGGAGAGGAACACCACAGTAAATGGGGAGTGCTATGCTGGCCTACTGCACAGACTACATGCTTTCATCAAAGGGAAAAAGCAAGGAAAGCTGAGTGGTGGTGTGCACCTCTTCACAACAATGCACCTGTGCATATAGCTCTTGTTGCAAAGCAAGCTGTGAAGAAATTTTGGCTTCAAGGAAATCGATCATCCACCTCACAGTCCAGATCTAGCTCCCAGAGACTATTTTTTCTTCTCAAAACTCAAGAAGGAGGACCTTTGAGAAAGGAAATTTAAGAGTGATGAAGAAATGATGGATGCTTTTTATGCCCATTTTGCAGGCCAGACTTCTGACTATTTTGTGGGGGGTGGGGTGGAGATTGAGATGTTAATTCAAAGATGTACAATAAAGGGTAGCTATATTATATATATATATATATATAGGGAAATATAGTTTTTGTCTTAATCATACCTAGAAAATGGTTAGACTGGAAACTTATGGACCTACCCTCATACTACATATGGGTGTCATGTTTTGAGAATTAAAGAAAAGCTCTAGTAATATACAGCTCAAAGGCACTCATAAATAATTCTGCTAGAGGGAATAGTGTTGATTACCTATTACCAGTCCAGAGGTTTGCTGAAAGAATTTGTTGTTAAAGATGAAGAAATTTTGGTTATGCAAAGCTCTGTAAGTCTTATTGAGTCTTCTGTTTTACCTATGGATAAGTTTGTGGATAGTAGCCTTTATATCAGTTAACAGTTTTAAGTAATTTATTCCTAGGAATGCTAGGAAATAAAGCAGTGATGCCAAAAGAAACAAACGTTATCTCCTTTAGATAAGGTTATGGTTTTAATTTTGTTAATTGATTAGTACAAATTTTTAATTGCAAGACTGTTGAAATAGTTCAGGGAGCTTAATTTATGTGAAAGCCATTGTGCCAGTCTATAGTTTGGTGAATCAATGTTATTAACTATATATCTCTTGTTATTGCTCGGTTTGTGAATTTTTGTCAGACCATATATTCTTGGTAAAAGTGAATTATCTGTTTTGATTTTGTGTTTCTCTTTTTTGTAAAACTTTGCTTAAACCAAAATTTCTTCAGTTTTAGTAGCAAATTCTCTCAGCAAGCCTCTAGACTGGCAATGGGTAAAATCCATTCTCTGATCTCCTAGCATCTTCCACAATGCCTTTATAAAGTTCTATGCCTGCCTCTGATATTACAACATACTTCATGTTCAAGTTATATTTTGTTTCTTTTCTGTGCATGTTCTTCTCTAGCTAAATGGCTGCTTTCTTTATTCCTGACTTCAGTTCTTGGACTTCAGTACCTTAACTTCAATAGTACACTCAGTATAAGTGTCTGTTACTTAACAACACTACTCTCTTTTAATATCTTTCATAGGCCATCACTCAATGGACAGTTGTTTCGAAAGGTATCTTATGTTATAAGACATTTTTGTGTAGTGGATTTCAGATTCTTTACTTTTCAATTTCTATTAGTACTTTTGATGAAGAAATGTTGTTTCAGTACTCTGTAGTATTCAAATGGAAAGAGCATTTCTTTCTTTTTTCGGTAGGCTTATTCTACTTTACCAAAGACTCTTGCTAGGAGCCATGTAGCTGTGGCTACAAAGTAATGAGCAAGCTTATTTAATTTTCTGCTTTTTCCAAAAAAAGACAAATATGTCATCATTACAGTTTTTATTTTCACTTATACAGGAGCCTGAAAATAACTGTATTTTTGTGGGACCTTTGACTGGCTGGGTTGTCTCAAGGTTTCAAAGAAAATTCATTATACCATAGCCAACTTTATTGCATTCTTTGGTTGCTTCCATTTCTTGCCAAGTATAAAAAAAAACATATTTTCCTTTATCTGTTTTATAAATGGATCATAATGCATAAGTTGTATAGCTAGACATATCTTGAATAGAGAATACTTCACTTAAAGAAAGATTAAATGTATATTGATTCTGCTGAATATAAAAGCATACTTTATCATTAAATAAATTGTATTTACGAAGCTGTATAATGGAGTGATAATATATCCTACACTAAGGTATTCAACATATGTACACTGAATCCACTTACTTGCATTATTCTAGGATTTGTTTAGGAAGCACTCACTCTCATCATCAGTCAGTTGACTGACTACTGCTATTCGAATTGGTAGCTGGATATCAGGATGCTCCTGTGGTGGTGTCTGATTGTTCTAATAGGAACTTGCTGAGTTTTTCTGTAGATGGAACATCAAAATTCATTAAGTTTTTCTTATTTTTTATGATGAAAATCTTTTTCTAAGTAGATAGCTCCATTGGATTATAAAGTTGTTTCAGCAGCTTAGCCTCAGGTTTAATTTTATGATTTTTGGTCCAAAAGTGACCTGCTACTGCCAATTTATCAACCTGCTTAAAACGAATATTCCTAAAGTGTTCTTTTCTCCAAATTTCTCTTTGTTTTTCTGCTATATCTCTGATCACAATACCAACAGAATACCAATAGGACAGAAATCAGAAACTTATGAAATCATATATGCAAATTGTGATCAGAGATACACCGAAAAAACATAGAGAAATTTAGAGAAAAGAACACTTTAGGAATATTCGTTTTCAGCATTTTGATAAGTCAGCAGTAACAACAAAAATTATGAAATTAAACCAGAGGCTAAGCTGCTGAAGCAACTTCACAACCCAATGGAGCTATCCACTTGGAAAAAGATTTTCATCATAAAAAATAAGAAAAAATTAATAAATTTTTATTTTCCTCCTATGGATGAACTCACCAAGTTCCTACTAGTACCATCAGACACCACCACAGGAGCATTCTGGTATCCAGCCACCAATTTGAGAGCAGTAGTCGGTCAACAGCTGAAGATGAGGGCAAGTGCTTCCGAAACATGTCCTAATGCTATGTAAGAGTAGAGTTAGTGTGAACATTTTGAATACATTAGTGTAGGATATATGTTATCATGTTCAGATTTTCCTCCATTGTCGCATAAAATCGTTATGTACTAAGTTGACATTTTTTCTCCAAACTTGTTCCTTTTCGATTATCAAGAAATTGATCTACAAGTTTAATGTATATTTATTTGGAGAGTGATCTATTAGTGACAAATTAAAGCAACAGCGGGCAGGAATTTTTACTGTTTTCCTTTTTTCACAACAGCATGCCAATTTTCTTTTAGTTTAGCTTTGGTGGTAAGCATTTTCTTTTGGACTTATTTCTTAAATAGTGGCTTTCTCTCTACATCTTTACATTTTGTCTTTCTTAACAGATTTATTAACACCTTTATCTTTAACACTGCTCTGCTCTCCTCCTCAATTTCCAAATTTTCTTGTTGCATGATATCTGCTGGCAAAATGTGATAGTCTATCTTTGAACATATTGCTTTGAATGTTGCTGCACATATAGGTAATATTCATCATTTTTATTCCTTATTTTATAATTAACAGAAACCATATCCTTCCTTTTTAATTGTTTTCTGACATCTACTTTTTGCATTTTGGTGATGTGATTCTCACAAATTTTAATAAAAACTTACCTGGTCAATTTTGTTTAAACCATGTATTTACATGATGGTGAAAAGTTGTGATATCATAAGCAGCTGCTTTGCATTCTTTTTTTCCTAAAGCATTTGGATTCACTGGTATACCTGGAAATGCATGTGAACATGCAGTTTCTTGTTCTTACTGGGCTTCTTAGATGCCTTTACCCTTGATCTTGTACTTCCTACCACTGACGAACTCAATCAAAAGAATGTCATTTCCAGAATCACTTTTATATTATTGGTATAATAGACTATGCTTTTGATACAATCTTTTTCACTTGAAGGCAGGCAAAGAACTGAGCAATAATCATAAGTTAATGTAGGGCAAAATTACATTATTTGGTGGGAAGCTTACATGCATTATTTGGACCTCACCAGATGTTATTATTGTTCACCAAGTAAGGTGGCTCAGACAGTAATGCTTGCAACTCGTGCTCAGAAGGTCTGGGTTCAAAGCTCTCTGAGCTGGACATCCTAACCTTGTGTTATTTCGTGGTTTCTTCTGTTTGCTTGGACAAATGCTGGAATGGATCTTAACTTTCCACAAATTTTATTTCATATCATTCTGTTGGTTCTGAGGGTGAGTTGGGCTGGTACAATGTGATGCGGTTTGTGCTTTGGAAAGGTTTTTGCCCCAGCATCTGGTTTGGAAGCAGCCCATCATAGGGGTTCCATGGGGAGGGGAGCTCTACCAGTGTAAGCATGTTTTAACAGGAAACGTGTTATTGATCCTGCCCACATTTATGTAGTCACTATCTGTGTATTCTGGCTTCCTCCCAAAAGTGCCCGCATTGGGAGCATAGGCACAAACGGCCAGCTCTGAGCAAGAATGAAGCACTGAAGTATCCTCTTCTACCCCAAATAATCCAATTTAATCTATTGCTTGTTTGTGTTTTTGCTTTCAATGACTGAGAAAGTATGCAAGTTTTGCAAAAACTCATGGTTTTCATCTCCTTGTAGTTCTGGTAAAAAAATTGGTTTTGTCTTAATCATTTTTAGGACTACAAGGTTGATACTTTATAAAATTTGAATTTTGAGCATTTATTGAATTTTGGAAAAACACTTTTCAATTTTGATTTATGTACAAAGGATGTATAATAGGAAACTAGGACATTATGTGAAATGGTTACCAGCAAAATAGATTAGTTTTATATCCATAACAGTCAACATATTTAATTTATAAATTAATAAAATTAAATTAGATAAGGGAGGAAGTGCAGAAAAAGTAGTATTTGATATGCAATTAAATTGTGGGGGAATACTGCTCTGCCTGTTTCCAGATGCCAGTTGTCTCATAAGGGTATGAATAGTGAGACAAGTAATATTTGAGCTGATAGGATCTGTTAATCTGCTGTTATTGATGTTTTTATTGTTTTGTAATTATATGAATGAGTGTGGTCAAAGTATGCTAGTCCAGGAATGTTTGAAAATTATATTCTTATTATTATATAATATTTTTTGGATGTAAGTGCCAATACTTCAATGGTTTTTACTTTTAAGGTGGTAAGAAATTGGTAAATAAATCTTCTGGATTATGCACCCTTATTTTTGTTTTATAAAACTGTCTTAACTGTAGCTGCAACTAATATCAAAACTTTGAAATTCTGAGTTAGCAACTTCTGACTTATATCTCTTCCTATGAAATTTGCTAGGAAATTGCCATAAAGAATTCTTAGATACAAGGAGTGCTGTTGTAATATCTGTATTTATAACCTGCTAATCTGATACTCTGACTAACATTGCTAGATTATTAACCAGGTTCTTTGAGACCTACTGACCAAATATTGAAAGGAAAATGAATGGTCTCACAGGGACTGCAGCAGTCAGAATTAGTGAAGCAACTTGTTGGAACAGGAATTGAGGATGAATTGACATCATTACTGAGGGAACTTCCAATAGGGGTGCTATATCTTACCCTAGAAGGCTTGACAGAAGGAGGTCCAGAGGATCAAGGTGTACTATATTGTTATCCTCCTCCTCCACAAAAGAATTTGCTTGGCACTTCAAGAGGTGCATTTCTTACTCTTCATCACTTGCTTCCAGATATAGCACCATCTTCTCCACTAAGGTATGTATTTGGATTAGATAATATCCATATACATATTATATTGCTTTGTAATATAGTTTATAATGCTTCTGTATAGTTGCCTAGAAATAAAATTATCATAAAATGTTATTGAACAAACTGAAAGAGGTGTAATCTTGATACATGCTATATAGATGACCATGCATATTTATGCTACAGCCAAATGCAAGAAGGCATAAGCATGCATTTTTTTCCCTGACTCAGATTTATCTTTGTTAACCAGGCATTTATTACTTTCTGTCATAATATGAAATTACCTCTGAATTCAATTCGACCGCCACGGGTGGCCGAGGTCGTTAAGGCACGGACTCGTGAGCGGGAGGTCTGCGGTTCGAATCCCGCCAGGACCGTCCTCCCTGACTGGGGTTTTTTCCAGGTTTTCCTCAGTCTTCATAACTGGCAAATGCCGGGGAGGTACCTAAACTTAGGCCTGGAACGCTTCCTTCCTTAAAAAAAAAATATCCTTTCCCAATTTATCATTTCATCTCATGTATCATCAGTGTCCACCGCCTGTGGTGCCTCAGTAGTGAAAACGGGCGTTAAACACTACTCAAAAAAAAAAAAATTCAATTCCTAGTAATATTTCTGAAAGTGTTGGATTGCTGTCCACAACTTTGAAATGAAGCAAAGTGGGTTGCAAACCTCTAGTTTGACTCAGCATTGCAAACTCTTAACATTAAGTGATCAAAATATATAATTTAGTTTATGAAAATGCCAACTCTTACTGTATAATTCTTTTTAAAGTAAGAGCATCTTATTGCAATGGAACCTCTGTAATATTTTACTGTAAGGAAGGTAAGTATAGCATATTATTAGGCAAATACAACTGCTTTTAAGTGGCCAAATGCAAATATCACACCATATAAGGTACATAACTCTAGATAATTTATATAGAATAAATACAAAAGTAAGAACTTTTTAGAATTATATGGTGCTGTGCAAACAATTGTTTAAACATCAACTTAAAATGATAGAAAATTATACAAATATTACCCATTTAATTGGTCTGAGAAGATGACCAATTTTCTGTGACTGTGTCATGAACAGAAATAAATTAGCAAGTTTTCTGACAAAAAAGATATGGTGATATAAATCATACTTTTTTCATTCTACTTAATAAACTAAATGTCAAAAAAAAAAAAAAAAAAAACTATCAAATTTAGGGAAAATAGTTTGAGGGAAAAATTTATGGTACATCTTGGAAAATAACACACCCAGAGCAAAGTCCGACAGCTGCAAAGTATTTTGTTTACCATGATGGTCTATATGACTAGGAATATTTACTACATCTTCATGTCTACACACTAAGAGAGAGAGGGAGAGATATGTAAACACCATATTTTTTATGCTTTTTGTCAATCTTTGACCAAAATCCCAGTGTTACAGCTGGTGGATATAGAGAGATTAAAACTGAAATCATTATGCTATATTAGGGAGTAAGATGATGATTAAGGCCTAACTGTGCAGTAATATAAGCGAAAGGCTTCCATTCTAATAGGAATATTTTATTAAAAATTTATACATAGACTTACAATATTGAAGAAGACTGCAAAGTAAATTGACTGTGTAAGGCCTGATTTGTCCATTAGAAAGCATTGTTTCAAAAGTAGGGAAGAAAATCCAGGTGGCCACAGGTTTGTGTCCTGCAGTCAGTAATCAGCAGATTGTGAGCAGAGCTGCATAGGCAAAACAAAGAGAAATTTAGAAATTTGGAGGAAAGAACACTTTAGGAATATTCGGCTTAAGCAGGTGGATAAATCAGCAGTAGTAGCTCACTTTTGGACCAAAAATCATGAAATGAAACCGGGAATTAAACTACTGAAACATGTTCACAACCCATTGGAGTTATCCACTTGGGAAAAAAATTTTATATTAAAAAATAGAAAAAAACCTAATGAATTTCGAGTTTCCTCCTATCGATGAACTCAGCAACTTCCCACTTCAACCAACAGAGGCCATCACAGAAACATTTGGGTGTCCAGCCATTGTTTCGAGTAACAGCGGTTCAGTGAACAACTGAAGATGGGAAAGATTCTCCCAAAACGCATCTTACTTTTATGTAAGTAAGTGGAGTTTAATGTAAAAAAATGAATATCTAAGTTTAGGATACATTACCACTCCATTGTCAAGAGCTTCGTAAGTACAATATTTATAGTAATCAGCAAGTTGTGGACATTGTCCTTTTTATCATATTGCAGATGAAATGAACAGCTTTGGAATTCTTAATGTTTGGAATATGCTATATATTGTTGCATTTAAATTGCGAAGAAGATATCTTAAGACTGAAAATGTTTTGTAGTGAGGACAACACTTTTGGAATGGTTTTGGTAAATTCAATACAAACCAGCTTCAGTGCTCAATGATCCACTGCTGTGACAATAGTGAATGAAAAAACAGATGTTGAAATTGAAAACGTTAATGAAAAATCTGATACTAACAAAACACCAGTGACAGCCATGTCAGAAAGGGAAACACTGCCTTTAGTGGCCAATGTCATTAAGGCATGGACTTATGAGTGTGAAGTCTGGTGTTTGATTCCCACAAGAACTATTCTCTCTGACTGAGGCCTTTTCCAGGTTTTTCCTCATAATGGCAATGCTGGAGAGATACCCTATACTTAGGCCTGGAATGTTTCCTTCCTTGAAAAAAATATTTAAAAAATTTGTTTCCAGTTTATCATTTCATCTCATGTATCACCAGTGTTCACCTGAGAAGTAAAATTGGATGTTAATCAGTATTCAAAATCAAAAAGGAAGAAAGAGAGACAGGATGGAAGAGAAACAGCCATTATAGTGAATGTGAACCATCTCCAGAAAAGAAACCAAAAGCAGTAAGCATTATAGCTCATTATTCAGCAATTCATGATGATTGCCATAAAGTGCTGCATAAAGCATTGCTGAAGAGATATCCTGCCATACCAAGTAATTCAAACATAAAATAATATTTGATTACATTGAGCAAATTTGGACAGTGAAATACATTTTCATGGAAATAAGAAAATTAAGGGAAAAGTTATAAAAAAAATTCATTATATCTGAATTTGATAAATCAAGAACCAAAGGTAAATATGTTCATTACTGGCATCTGATGTTTTGGGCTATGGGAAAAGCAATAGAAGTATGGCATATAGATTTTATAAAACACTCAGGAATATAGGATTTCTGGTAAATTAGTTTTATGACAACCAACAATATTATACAAGAAGCAGGCATTCATAAATGTGAAGAACGTTTTTGTACAAGATGTAAACCAGAAAATAGCCAATCTGCAAGTACATTTATTCTATATTTGAAATTGTGATCAAAGTGGCTTAAATTATAGGCTAACATTAGATCTCACATTATCTAGAAAAGTAGAAAAATCATCAACTGCACTGGTTTAACCTTTTTATAGTATAACTATTTATTTTGTTTATTTATGAATGCTGTTTAATATCTCAGGTTGTCAGCATCCCATTCATTTAAGGGTGAGAAAAAAGGTTGATAAATTTTGCTCAGGCTTGAGCTTCTTTTATGTGCCATGAATCCTTGAACTGAATGGTTTTACAAGCCATACTTATGATTTTATTCCTGAAAAAGTCCATCAACCCTCGCTAAAATTGAACCTGCGATCTTGGGTCTGTGAGGCAAGTATGGTTACCACTAGACCACCAGGACCATCTCATAATGTATCCCACAGCCATAAATTAGATATGGGAATTTCAACGAGTGATCATCTATCCTAATTCTTTCCTGCAATCTTGAGTCTGTGAGGCAAGTATGGTTACCACTAGACCACCAGGACTCTCACAATGTATCCCACAGCCATAAATTATATATGGGAATTTCAATGAGTGATCATCTATCCTAATTCTTAGGTCCCCTAGATCAAGAAGAAAATTGAAGAAAACTGTCTTTCAACTATATATGTATAGAGCCTAGCATATGTGACAAGAAGTCCAAAACCATAAATTTGTTAATTGTTAAATCAGCATTGTTAAAAAAAAACATTTGATGATTTTACAGATATTGTCATAGTTTTCAAAATGATATTGATTCTTATAGGTTGATGTATCACATGATGGGAACATTTTGGAGTCGAAGGTGAAGAAGACCTCCTAGATAACTTTTTCTAAGTTGTACGTTCTGAGTAGCTGTGCATTGGAAATTCTTCCAGATTTAACCAAATTTGTTTGCCTGGTTTTTAACTTTCTGGTGTCACTTTGTATAGCTGAAAGATTATTCTTCATTCTTTTAGAAGGCTTAAGAACTACTTAAGATCATCAGAGGGAGTTGCCATTTTAACATAACCATCCCTTTGGATCTTGATAGTATAGCAGACCAATTCATCAGAAGACATGAGTTGTGACAGAAGACATTTTGCAGGCTTTCGTTCTTAAGTTTTTGGTTTCTTTGTTTTTATTTTCAAGTTTTTAATTTATGTCTTAATATTAATTTGCATGTTTTCAGTTCATAGATATTTTTAAAACAAAATCTAATCAAATTTATCCTAAACTTAGATATTAATTTTTTACACTAAACTCCACTTACTTACATAAAAGTAAGATGCGTTTCTAGCCATTGTTTTAAGTAACGGCGGTTCAGTGAGCAACTGAAGATGTGAGAGATTCTCCTGTGGAGCTTAGTGTAAAAATTGAATACCTAAGTTTAGGATATATTACCACTCCATTGTCAACAGCTTCATAAGTAAAATATCCAATCAAATTGTTGAACAAATACATCAATCTTATTTCATTTTATTACATATCATTAAGTTATTATTTTTTTTAGTTACATCATTGTGAACATTTACAAAGGTTTTGGCGGATGTCACTGACATTTATATTTATAAATATCACACAGGAAAATTTCCCTCTTCTCAATGTTTTATCAAAGTCAGCACCTATCATTGTGCTAAGATACTCCTCATATAAACATTTTTAAAACAGAAATCACTAATAAAAATTGCAATAAATAATCAGGGAAAGCAACAAAAACAAAATAAAATATTATTAAACTCTATATGGTCAATTACAAAATGTCACTCAGCTAATTTAATGAATATAATATTAAAAGATAGAAACAGTTAATTGATGCAGTACAAATTTTATTCCAGTTCAACAGTTTTGCTTCGTGAACAGCTAACACATGTCATTTACACACCTGAAGGAAAAGAATTGATGCTTCTTGCAGTTCCTAATACCAGGTAATGTATAGTATTTCAAGTCTTTAAAGTATGCCAGAAGAAATATAAACCATATGATAATCTGTTCTCCTAGAATGCACATGTGCATTCCTCTCTTATCCCATTACATAGAATATAGATACTAGCCTAAACATTTTTAAGTTCCTAAACAAATCTAATGGCATATGAAATGCACCAGTGGCTTAGCAAATATTTAAACTTAATAAGAAGTTACATTTTTATTAAAAAGGATCAGAAAAGCATATTAATACTAATGTATATGTAAATGAAGCTACTTCATTTCTTAATTCAACTATAATGGGCTGATCCTCTAAGTCTATGCTAGTTCAATTAGTTTTGCAATTACTACACAGGTATAACTTGACAAAAACTGACTTGGTACTTCATGTGCTTTAGTAGGTTTTCTATAGGGTGGTGCAGAACTCACCTACCATTTTTACATATATTGAATTCCTGACATCCCTGAAGCAGGGATAAATATTTTATGTCATAAATGAATAGCTAGAAACATATTTTAGTCAGCATCAGTTGATTGTCAATGGTATATCAAGCTTCTGTTATAGAGACATTTTCTAAAAATCATTATTCATTATAAATGAGCTGAAAATTTAGGCAACACTTCAAAGTTTCAAGACATGGTTTGTTCTACATTAGCAGACCATAAAGAAATGGATAAATAAATTTCATACTATAGTTTCTGCATTTGATGGAAAGCTGGATAAAGTGTAAGGACTGTATGGACACTAGAAAACAAAGCTTAAGGACTAATATCCAGCTCCAGCAGTCCCAAACAATTGGCACATGGACTTGTTTTGTCACATAAGATCTCAAGGTCACTAGATTGAACATTGTACTCAGATCTGAGTTTCCATGATATAAGCTTCAGGTGGGGCCTGAACTATCAAACTCAAGAAATGTAATTTTATGAGAAATTTACATATTTAGCAGGTAAGTCTATTGCAACTGATCATATCACATGATGTATATTTTTATGTGTGCAATGCAAACAATCAGAAGATGTATTGGTAGAAGTAAATCTCAAGAACTTTATTAGAAGCCATTGACAAAAGTTAATGGTTTCATGTGGAATTTCAGCATTTTTGACGGTCAGAATGTCAATGCAGTTACAGTAATATTAGAGTGGTAGACTGAGTTACTGCTTTCAGCATGTCACAATCTCAGTGTTGATCTAACTTGAGTCTGATTTTAGTAAGATAGAGCAACAACATGTACCATTCTCCAATTAATGAATGTTCAAGGAATAATGTTTAGGCCGAGATTGCTTCCTTATACATATTATGGACATTCTTGGTCTCCTCATTCACCTGCTCTGATAGCTAGTGCTTTCTTCCTTTGAGGATATTTAAAACACGAGGTCTTTGAAACATAACTCCCAGGCCTTGATACTTTAAAACAGAGAATTATGTATGAGATTCGTGCTGCGGTAGAAGCCACAAGTTAATGTATCATGGCAAACATAATTAAATAAGCATATGAGTGTCTCAGTCATAATGAATGCCCTTGAAAAGAATTACTTTCAAAATATTAGTATTTTGTAGCATTGTGGTAAATGTCAAACATGTGCATCTCAAACATAATATTTTTAATAAGATTAATTATAATTACCTTTTGAAAATGGTAGTTAATGCTATGCCATCTAGTATACAATATTGTTTAAATAAATGCAGACTTCTTTACTGGCACTGGGCATAGCAGTAATTGCCAGCAGTGAGGAACTTTATTCATAGAATGCAAGCTAATTCCACTATAAATAACTGCTAATATAATGCTATAAGCACTTACTCTAAATAAGTAAATGCTGGCTAACACTCATTTTCCAAGCTCATCCTGCTAATAAAATTAAACTTTACCCATTAGAATGAAAAAATTATATAAGTTTCTCTTTTATATTGTATGATACATGACATAATTAATTCTGGAAAAAGCAAAGTCACATCTGTACTCCATTAGCACATTCAAATCTTATGAAAGCTCCTTGTGGAATAAATTACTTAAACGTAGTCATCTCCCTTTATTCACAACACACTAAAGTCCATATCATGTAAATGATCCAAATGGTGAATAAAGTATTATTATTATTATTATTATTATTATTATTATTATTATTACTATTCCTATTCCTATTACTAGTGCACCAAGAAAACTTTAAACATCTGTATTTTATTTGCAGTAAGGCACGTTGCTTGTCCAAGGCATCAAGAATTACAAGTATAAAGTTATATAATAGTTATTATGACATGAGGTATAGTATACACATCAAAACAAGTCCTAGATTCAAAGAAAGATTTTCTGATTTTAAAAAGGATAATGTGCATCTTCTTGCACTCTTAGAGGAATTGCAGGATAGTATCTATTTCCCAAAAAAAACTGCAAAGTGATGCTGAGTTGCATTAGCAAATAAATTTTAGTATTTGAAGTGAATATATGCTTTGGAATCAGAATGAAATAGAAATTTCAGATCACAGCTCAAGATTCAAACCATGGATCTTGGGCTTACTGTGCTAAAGCTCTTTCATCTGAGCAGCTATATTCTGTCTGACCATAACCGTGAATCTTCCCCATTTAAGTCTAAACCATGGAGACCTTAAAGACTACCTCATTGCAAAGATTTTGTCCCTAAGAGGTGATTGAAGCCTTTAAGAATGAGGGTCTTTTGAAAAGTTCTCAGAATAGGGCACTAAATGATAGCATAGCTTTTTAAAAAATGTTTTTTTTCAACATAATCTCTCTTGATACTAATGCACTTTGTCCAGCGATGCTCCAAAACCTTTATCCCATCATGAAAATCAGATTCCTCTAGACCTGCAAAATATGCTTCAACTATTGATTTAATCTCTTCACCAAGTAATTTTTCCTGGTGGTGTAGTGGTAACCATACTTGCCTTCTAAACCCAAGATCGCGGGTTTGAACCTGGCCAGGACTGATGGATTATTTCGGGTGCAAAAATCCTTAGTAAGGCTTCCTTCCGAAGGGAAGTAAAGCTGTGGGTCCCGTGTCATACATTTACAGCACGAAAAAGAACCTCAAGCATGATAGAAGAGGCCTCTGAGGAAAATTTGTGGCTGTTTCACGCCCTGATTTGAATGACACTGATGACCTGAGATGTTAAAGAGCATACTAAATAAACCAAATAAAAAAAATAGGAATTTTCTTAGTTCAGGGAACAGATGGAAATCTGATGGAGTAAATAAGGCAAATGAAGTAAATGTGGCAGCATATTGTACCTCAATTAGCTGATATTTGCCATTGCAATGACATGTGTGAGGGAGAACATTGTCTTGATGCAAGATAGTAGTAGTGGAAGTGGTTTATTAATCAAGTTGATCACTTTAGTACACAGTAGTACAACTGATGTTGGACACGTCGTAATAAAATACTGAATTATATACAAAAATATCAAAAGTAAACATAAAAAACATAATACAATTAGTATATAAAATATCACGGTAAGTACATAGATGTAGTAAATGGGCATTCTAACATTACTAGGACATAGTGCAGTTATGAAATAGTTATTTATCATTATTTACAAGGAAATCTTGAATGGAGTAGAAGCAGTGGTTAATTAGGTGCACCTTTAGGGATAGTTTGAAACTTTTATCATGTTATATTTTCTTTAAGTAGTTTGGAAGGTTATTGTATATCTTTATGCCAGAGTGCAATATGCTTCTTTGGTATAAGGAAGTATTATGCTTATATACTTGGGGATTTGAGTTTTGTCTTGTATTGTATTGATGGATTGTTTAATTCTTAATGAAGGTGAACCTGTATTATTGATGGTTTTATGGATAAACATTATTTCAAATATGTAGATATAAGAAAGAGGAAGAATGCCTAATTTTTTAAAAAGTGGTTTACATGTTATTCTTGGACTTGCTTCTATCATGACTTTAATTATTTTCTTTTGCATTATGAAACATACATTACTTGCACTTGATTCCCCCCAGATTATGCCATACCTCAACAAGGATTGGACACATGCAAAGTAAGCTATTCTAACAGTCTCTGCCCTTTTACATCCTGCTAGTACCCTTATCATATAGCATGCCATACTGAGTTTTTTGTTTATGTGATTTGTGTGTGTATCCCATTTCAAATAGCTTTGAGCCTATAGACCAAGAAATTTGATGAATTCTACTTTCCCAGTTGTCTGGTTTAGGAGTTTTATTTGTGGAGCTATTTCTTTATTTTCTTTTGTATAAATGTTCATTGCTACTGTCTTATTGACTTTAATATGAGATTGTTTTCTACAAAATAGTTAGCAATTTGGTTTGTTACTTGGCAAATTCATTTTAAGTAGTTTTCTTTGTTTCTGCCCTTACCAGGGCATTTGAGCCATCAGCAAAGAGAAGGGACTTTGCAGAATCAATAGCTATGATGAAGACATTAATGAATAGCAAGAAAAGGATAGGACCTAATATAGAACCTTGAGATACTTTATAATTTGCCACTAGTGCACTTGATCGATACTTCTTTACTTCTCTAATTTCTCTATGTTTAATCTCACCAATTTATTTCCAGTTATTCATATATGATTTTATTCAGTTGTGGGGTAGTCCTCTAATTCCAAGCTTTTCTAATTTTACTAATTATTTTTAAGGTCAATTGTGTCAAATGCTTTTGACAGATCTAAGAAAATGGCTGAAATATGTTGTTTTTCATCAACAGCTCTGAGGGATTCATAAACAAAAGAAAAAAAATTGCTGATTCAGTAGAGTGATTGCTTTTAAATCCATTTTGGTGTCCAGGTAGTAAACTGTTCTTGTCTAGGAAGCTCAAGGGTTGCTTGTAAAAATAGTTTTTCCAAAAATTTTGAGAAACTGATTGTAATGCTATGGGTCAATAGTTTGACATATTATTTCTTTTCCCCTTTTTGTATAATGGTTTAACAATAGCTATTTTGAGGCAAGCAGGAAAAATGCCACTGCTGAAGGATTCATTGTAAAGGTATATCTGTTTTCTTCTTTCATATGCCTGCTCTTTACTCATGTATTTTTGTCTTCAATAGATCCAGAATATTAGTATAATATGCTCCAGTGATAGATGTTCCAGTGGGAAGATAGTCAATTAGCAGTGCACCTTTGCTACCCCAAAAATCTGATGCCATGATTTTTCTGGCTGATTTCACACACTTGGCCTTTGGTGGTGGAGAATTGTGATGCTTCCATTGTTTAGACTGCTGTTTTGTTTCAGGTGAGTAGTAGTGCATCTATGTTTCTTCAGATCCTTTCCCAATTTATCATTTCATCTCATGTATCATTAGTGTCCATCGCTGTGGTGTCTCAGTAGTTAAAACAGGCGTTAAACATTATTCATTCAAATGTATGTTTCATCATTGGTCACATATCTATTCATAAAGTTGGCAGGATCTCTCTAAAAAAGGGACACACTTGGCTGAAAGATTTGCATTCTGATTCACTTTGGATCCTCAGTCAGCAGTTGCAGCACCCATCTTGCCGATAATTTTTTCACGCATAATTCTTCCCAGAAAATGTGAAATATGCATTCTCCTAAAATGCTCAGAGCTTCAGCAAATTTGGAAATCTCTGTGATCCTCCAGAACCATGAACTTTATTGATAATTTCTGATGCTATGAAGAATTTTGGTCATGAGCAATATGTACATCTTTCAAGCTTTCATGGCCACATTTAAACTCCTTGGTCCAATTGAAAATGATTGAAAATGATAGCGCAGAGTCCCCTAGAGTGTTTGTCATATCAAGATGAATTTCCCTTGCATTCAAATACCCTTCTTTACCAAGTACTTAATAATTGCATGGTGTTCAATATTTGCCATTTTCTCCATATGTACATACATCTGCATTGCAACAAACAGCTATAGCTACTGGATTCTTGACTAATATATGTGTTATTGCACAAATGTTTCTATAAAAGGTAGCAAATTTTGATAACAAAAATGCTTCAGAACTGCTGCCGCAATCTGTGGGGTCAGAATTTTTCAAATTACCCTTGTACTAATGACCCAGGCTTTATGCCTAATTGCACTATTCAGGTTAATATTAGGGAATTAAGGAATGAGGTTAATATATGTCTAACTCATGTCTAGAGAATACAGTGGTCCTCATTGTGGTAGGTTAAAGCCCATGAGGGCTAACAAAGCCTAGAGGATATTAATATATTCTTAATCTTGATTATGTTTAATAATTTGTAATCATTTTGGTTTACATTTCACAAATTATAGGTAGGCCTTCATTATTGGGAACTAATGGCCTGCTTGCTGAGAAAGATTGTGTTATGCAGTAGTAACTTGCAGAATTAGATGAACTTTTGTAGATTTGTCATAGATTAATTATTTAAGCCTATGTTAAGCATTTTAAATTACAATAATGATTACTTACCTGATAGTGAGCAAAGTTAAATATTTTTTTTTTGATTGATTTATTTATGGACGCTCTTTAACAGCTCAGGTCATCAGCGTCCCATTCAACTCAGGGCGTGAAACGGCCGACAAATTTTGCTCAGAGGCCTCTCTTTCAGGCTTGAGGTTCTTTTTCGTGCTGTAAATGTACGACACGGGACCCACGGCTTTACTTCCCTTCCAAAGGAAGCCATACTTAGGATTTTTACGCCCGGAAAAATCCATCGAACCTGGCCGGATTCGAACCCGCGATCTTGGATATAGTAGGCAAGTATGGTAACCACTACATCACCAGGACCGACTAAAAAAAAAGTTAAATATTACAGAACAAAATAATAATAACTGAATTTTATATAGCACCAACATTAAAAATTAATTATATATATTGACTGAAAGACTAGATATTTTTTTATATAATTCATGAAAATAGCATACTTCTATTCATTTTGAATCCGTAAAGCTTTAAAGAGTAACATCATTTCTGTGTAGAGATTTCTTCATGTCCATATATGAAGAATACTTTTATCTTTATCTGTGCTAGAACAATTATCATGCTCATTATTCTATTAATTTTACTTTAAAAGTTTAACAGTATATTCTTAAACTTAGATATGTATTTTTCTAATTTATAAATATACCTATATTTTTAATTTGGATCAGAATTCATTATGCAGTAGTTTTTGGGTTTGAAAACTGCTCTTTTTTTCTGAATAATTATAGGTGTCAACTACAGGAGGCAGGACAAGTTTCTGCTGATGTTGTGCGCAATTTAGAATTCACTTATCAGACTTTATCAAAGTGAGTATAAAAGCATTTGCTATGTCTTTAACTTTCATTGCACCAAGGCAGTTTACATTTTTGTGTTTTAATTTATAGAAGATGCTGGAAAATCATTTTATAAAGCTCAGGAGACAAAATAAATTTAAAACTTTTGCATTTAATGTAAAATTTATCAGAGGTTTAGGACACCACTATCAACAACCCCCTAAATAAGATGGCTCACACCAATGTTGTCCTTTGGAATCCAACTGCAGATTTTTCATAAACAGCTGGGAAATATTTAATTCACTTTAAAGTTTCCATTTTAATAACTAAGTGCTGAAATTAAAATACAATTTCATTATTGTAAATAATATGTATAAATATTTCTTTTGCAGGTTGAATACTGTGGATAAAATTTCGAATAGCTCACATTATATAGCCAATTACTAAAAAATATTTTGAAAATAAAAAAGTATTATAATTGTTATTTTATTTTATTTTTGTCCTTTAAAACAATATACATTGTTATTGGACACATATTCATTCAAATTATTATATGCATATTTACAATGTTAAGTCTGTTAATTCATATTTAAAACACAGAATTGCAGTTATAAATACACAAATATAAGAGAAATGTTATGTAAATAATAAAAAATATAAAATGATTTGCAGTTATTGAGCACTTACTAATTACAACATTAAATCTATTATCAGTCACACATTAACAAATTGAAAAGCATAGCATTTGCAGTTATAAATGCATAAATTTTAAAAAAACATTAAATAATTCATAAATTATTTAATTGGAATTATCAATTATCAATGTATTTATAATATTAGTTTAAGAGTAATTAACAAAAAATATATATTTTATTTCTCTATTTTTTTATTAGAAATAATGAAGTAAAGGGGAAAAATGTTTAAAAATATAAATGAGTGTAAATTCTTTGCTATTGCTCATAGCATGTTCAGTAATCTGTGTACAGGATTTGAAATACAAAAAATAAAATATTAAAGAAATATCATACCAAAATAATTTAATGTTAAAAACAAAATTAAGTGGAATGTAACAAGAGTTAATATAATTTTACAATGGAAAAAGCAATAAATGACATTTAAATGGTTCATACATTTTTACATTAAGTTATCCAGACTGTAAGAACATATTTCAATTTAATATTTTATTAAATTGGTGATTAAATGATTTCTCTTGTATTGTAGCTTATTAAAGAGGATTTGTCAGTTTTAATAAGGATCCTAGTAAGTTGAAGCCATATTTAGATATACTATATGATTGCAAGATCTCATGTGTTATTTGTGAGGCTTTTATTGCATTTTCATTGTTACAATTACATTTTTGTCATATGTTTACAAATAAGGCTGTTTGGACTGATTTAAAACATGTTTTAGTCTCCATATTTGACCATATTTCCAGATATAGTACACATTTTTACATATTAGAGAAAATTTTGCATATGTTTATATTTTATTGAATTTTTTTTTCATTATTTATGGTTTGAAAATTACCATTTTCAGATAATTTAAACATTATTTTGCTAGTATCAGTATTCAAAACTGAATTCTGTTTTTTTCAACAAAAAGTTAGAAAACTAATCACAATTAGATTGGGAATATGGTTATAGGTATTTTTTTTTAATGGTGTTTAATGCCCATTTTTACTACTGAGGCACTACAGGTAGTGGATACTGATGGTATATGAGATGAAATGATACATTGAGAAAGGATTTTTTAAGGAAGGAAACTTTCCAGACCTGAGTTTAGGCATTTACTATTTATGAGGACTGAGGAAAACCTGGAAAAAAACCTCAGTCAGGGAGGACGGTCCTGACGGGATTCGAACCCATATAATGTAAGAGTACTCTTCGCTCTATTCATACTCATTTTGGTATGTTAATGAGTCTATATGCTAAGCTGTTGAGAACTGCATGTTGGTGTGCTGTAACACAAGCACTATGAAAACCTTTCAGAAATAGATTTAAAAATGTATGAGTTACATTTAAAAGTAACTAAAGTTTTGAGAAATTATATTTGGGGCAATCTAGAATTCACATCTTTTTGGTATATTAATTTTAATATGAAAAAGAAAGCTGTAAAGCAGCAAAAGAAACTAAAGAACTTGCATCAGGGAAAAGTTATGAACAATAATCAGCCATATACAACACCCATACTTTCAGAATGCAATGTAGTGAACCTATCTAAAGAAAATTTCAAGAAGGAAGAAATAAAGTTTTTAAATAAAGGGCTGAAGACTTGCATTAATTTCTCAAACAGAATGGAGGTATATATAGTAGATCTTGAGGTGGCAATCAATGGGCTAAATAATGACAACAAGAGCATCATTAAAAAAAAAGGGGGAGGAGATTCTGAATCACATCACAAAAAGTAAGGCTAGGTTTACAGGGCAAAAGCAAATCGTAGAATCGCTTAATATAAAAAACCGGTAGTATACAAAAAATCAGATAAAGGAAACAAATTTGTGATCATGGACAAAGTAGAGTACAAATCAAAGATGGAAGAACTTCTCTGTGGGAAAGAATACATGAAAATAAAAGTGGATCCTTTGAAGAAATTTATACAGTCTATAAACAAATTGGTCAACAAAAGCAAAATCATACCCCAAAGAGAAACCAAAATTAAAAGCAAACAATGCCACAATAGCAAATATACATGGCCTACCAAAAATACATAAACTGGGAACTTTCATGAGATCAATGATCAACTGTAGAAACACACCTTCCTACCAACTAGTAAGATGGCTCCTCCAGAGTTTGAAAATTTCCTAGGATTGATAGCTTTAAGTGCAAGTAATTCCAAACAAGTGATGGAAATGAAACTAAGCAATTAGGAGATGGAGGAATACACCCAACTAACTGAAGTATGCATCAGTCAGAATTTCTTAAGGTTCAAAGGTGAATTTCATAAACAAGAAGCATGTTTAACTATGGGGATTCCAATATCACCTTTTCTGGCTGATTTATATATGAGTGGTTTAGAAATGCACATCACCAAATCATTTCCATACCTTTTTAAAGTCTGGCTAGATATGTGGATGATGTCTTTGCGATTGTTAATAAGAAACACTTGGATGATGCTTTGAAATTGATAAACCCACAAGGCAAATTAAATTCACTTCTGAAACAGAACAAGACAATATGATTCCTTAACTTGACTTAAAGATTGCAATAATTTGAATTTTGAAATTAACAGAAAGGATACACAGACCGAAAATTACATGAAGGCCAGTGGCTTCAATCCCACAGCACACAAACATGCAGTTCTCAGCTTAGTACATACAAGAGTCGGTCCATAAGTTTCTAACCTAACCATTTTCTATGCATGATCAGGACAAAAACTATATTTCACTTTTCAGTATAGTTACCCTTTATTGCAATACACTTCTCACATCTTTGGATTAACATTTCAATCCTTCCTCTAAAAATAGTCAGAAATTGTGCAAAAATGGGCACAAAAGCATCCATCACTACCTTAACACACTTAAATTTACTTCCTGGAAAGTGCTTCTTGAATTTTGAGAAGAGAAAATGGTCACTGGGAGTTATATCTGGGCTGTAGGATGAATGGTCGATCTGCTTGAAGCCACATTTCTTCACAGCTACCTTTGAAACAAGAGCTGTGAATTATCATGAAGAAGGATCACACCACCACTCAGCTTTCCTTGCCTTTTCTCTTTTATGGAAGCATGTAGTCTGTGCAGTAGACCAGCATAGTACTCCCCATTTACTACGGTGTTCCTCTTCTTGAGGTCAAAGAACAGTATTCCTTTACAGTGCCAAAAGATTGTGGCCATGATCTTCTTGGTTGACTGAGTGACCTTGGCCTTTAGAGGTGGTACTTCACCAAGTTTACGCCACTCCATTGATTCTCTTTTCAACAAGGAATCATAGTAGAGGACCATAGTTCCATTTCCTGTAACAATGGTTTGCAGAACTTCTCTCTCATTGCCACGGCAGAGCTCCAAAAATGCCTGACAACAGATGACTCGTTGCTGTTTTTGGACTGAGGAAAGAAGTCTAGGCACCCATGTTGCACTAACTTTATTCATATTTAAATGTTCATGAATAATTCGAAGGACTGTTGTTTTAGAAAGGCCAAACCTTGCTGCTATTTCTAACTTTAGGCCGCTGATCTTCCTTAATTTCTCCTTCCACAAGAGTGGTGTTTTCAGGAGTGAGCACCTCCAAGGGCCCACCTGCATGCTCTTCATCTTCAAAACTTTCTTGAGCCATTTGAAAAAGTTTGGCCCATTGTTTTATGGTAGAATATGAAAGGAATGCTTCTACATATACATCCTCCAATTTCAATTTTTAATTTCATTTGGAATAAGTCCTTCTTTTGTGAAGAACTTAATAACAGCTTGATACTCCATTTTGAACTTGTCACAATCTTCTACACACAGCCTTCTTTATGCAACTATATCTGAACAACTGAACACAGTGGAGTGGAAGTTACAGCTGCAATTATTTACTTAACAGATAAGGTATGACACCTTAGATAAGGCGTTTGTGAAGGCTATAATCCTTATCAACAAGGCTGGAAATTTATGGACCTATCCTCATAGACTCATTAACATACCCTTGAATTAGTCTGAATACACGAAGAGTACTCTCACACAATACAAACAGCAAAAATCAATTGGTATGGCCAAGAAATTGCAGACAAGATAATCAAGAAATTCAAACAAGAGAAGAGTTAAAACAGGTTACAACATTGTCAGCAAAAAAAGAAACTACCATTCACAAGAAATTTACTTATGTCTTTGGGACACGAAAAATTCCAGTAAATACCCTGAGAGTTTAGAATTACTTTGTCCCCAGTGAACAAATTCCCTTGGGCCACCAAAAAATTCCAATAAATACCCTGAGAATTTGGCATTACTTTGTCCCCAATGAACAAATTCAGCCTAAATAACCTGCCCAACTCCAGTGATAATGGTAGAATACCTGATGAGAAGAAGCCAGGAATGTATCAAATCACTGTTCAGAATGCAAGAAAGTATATATTGGCAAAAACAAAACATTGAAATTAGGCTAAAGGAACACTGGAGAAACATCAGGCACAATCAGATAGATATATCAGATGATAGATGATCAGCAGTTGCACATCACTTTTGGAGAGATAAACATGATATAGATATGGAAGTCAAATTATTGAAATTCGTAGATAAACCCTTGAAACTGAGAATACGGGAAAAACTTTTATAAAAAAAATATGAATATAAGGTTATGAACTTCAAGATTCCAACAAAAGACAAATTAATCCAAAAGTTCATGAAATTTCCACAAGAACTACAGCAAGTCTTCAACCAGCAATGAATCCGACAGTCGACACACAGCTGATGATGCGGGTGAAAGCCTGTGAAAAATGTTCTGTATATTTGGGTGGTAAGTCGAGCATAAGAGTAAATTAATTGCTTCAGTATATTAGTTCCCATATGAAATTAGTTTTAAATTTATTACATAGTAACTTAGGAAAAAAAAATATTTCTGAGATATGTCAAAACATCAAGGGTTTTTGGAAGAAGTAAGGATATTTTTGAAGATATAGAAATTCAAAAGTTGGTGGGTATTTTAATAGGCAAGGTACCATTAACATCATATAGATCAATGAAACAAAATTGGAAGAGGGAAAGATTTATAAACACAGTAAAGAAGAAAGAGAAGGATTGGTATGTATAAAGGCAGGAGTATGGCTGTTGAAAGGATTAAGAAATGGTGTTAAACAAAGTGTATGTTCATAATGTGAGTGCAAGAAAGATGTAGAGCAGATAATATTTAAATGTAACAAAACAAAGAACAGAAATTTATTGAGAAGAAATGGAGAAATATAGACAAAAGAGCTGCTATAAAGGGGATGTTAAATAAGGATTATAAGAAATGGGGCAATTTTTATATAATGTAAAAAGTAAGTGGATGTTGACAATTATAAGGAAAAGCAAGAAAGAGAGCGTAATGCCTGAAGCCATTGCTCAAAGTAGTATGTGAACTGTCTAGTAATAGAAACTATGTATTCTGTATATAGGTGAAGTGGAAGGGTAGGGTAAAAAATGTAAAATTTGCTTTTATATATATATGAAACATAAAAATAAAGAAACACTATTAACAATGTAACAAATTAACACTAATAATAAAAGTAGATAAAGATAAAACACAGAGAAAGAGTCACACTTGAAACTGCTATATTTCGAACTACTGCGAGTTCTTCAATGGCAAGAAGCTAGACCAAGATGTAATAAATAATAAAGTATTTTAGAAAACACAGAAATAAAATTAAAAGAAAAAAAGATAAATAGTAAAGAAGTCAAAAGTAACACACACAAAAGCAAAAGACACAAAAGCAAATAAAGCCTAATAAGCAAAGTTAAAAGCAGCACCAGAGGTGCAAACAATATTAATGAAACATAAAAATAAAGAAACACTATTAACAATGTAATAAATTAACACTAATAATAAAAGTAGATAAAGATAAAACACAGAGAAAGAGTCACACTTGAAACTGCTATATTTCGAACTACTGCGAGTTCTTCAATGGCAAGAAGCTAGACCTAGACCTAGACCTAGACCTAGACCTAGACCTAGCTAGACCTAGCTTGCCATTGAAGACAAGGGCTTAGAAAAATTTAAAGAAGTAGTAAAATTGTTTTTGCATGTAGTAAGTTTGTCTCATAAGAAATGTCAATTTTTAAGTTTGGTGTTTTGTATGAGTTTAATGGCTTTATTTTGTTTTGACAATGTTATTTACAAGATGCCATGGTTATTATTGTGTATATTGTGAGCATGTGTAAATAGTTAGTTGTTAATATATAATGATAAAATGTAGGCAACAAAGTTTGAGGGTAGAGACCTAATAAATCAGTACTAGAAAGAAGAATTGCAGCAAAAGTATGTGAAATGGAGGGAGCATGTGTCATGGTAGGCATGTGACACAATAATAGTTGCAGCATTTCCGTAATGGAGAAGGAAATACTTAAGATTTACCACATCTTGGAAGACCTAAGGTATGGAATATTGAAAATACATGCAGAGTTTGGGAGAAAATCCACAAAAAAGTACATAGGATGTTATAAGAACTTGGTACATCAAAAGAAACCATACATTGCCGCATTAAAATACTTAAAAATCATACAGAATGTGTTGACCTGGAACTCATGAATTGACACATGAACAGGCCCAATGCAGAGTGGATAAATGTCAGCAGCTTGTCGCAAATCCCATGGATGATAGATTTATCACGAGGATTGTTACATGGGATGAAAAACGTATTTACCACAACATTGACACTTTGAAACAGTGGCTTGATTGTCCTCAGCCTGTAAAGTCATCGCTAAACAAAATTGATTTGATCCTGAAGTAATGTTATGCGTCTGGTGAAATTTTGAAAGTATGGTTCATTGGGAGTTTGTTTCCAACAGGTGTGCAATTGATGCAAATCTTTATTCTCAACAACTGGAATGAGTTCATGAAGGTTTGAGATAAAGATACCAAGCATTAGTTAATCAAAATAGAATTTTCTTACAGTAGGACAATGCAAGACCCTCTAGCGCTTAAACAACCATGGAAAAAGTCCAGGAATTGGTTCGAATCAAAGTATTACCACACGCAGCATATAGCCATGATCCTGTGCCTTCCAATTACCATCTGTTTTAATCCATGGCCTATTTCCTGCATGGAAGAAATTTCTAAAACATAGAAGCCGTAAAAGTGGGTATTACTGAATTCTTCACATCAAAATCCAGAAATATGTACCTTTGCGAGAGAACAAACCTCACTTGAAAGCTCAAGAATATGGAGCTTAATGAAGATTAATTTAATTTTTTGTAAGAACATATTTCAAATAAAGTTTTGCTTAAAAACTGCCATTACTTATGAGACAGTCTCTATATAAATTTTGTAAGGGATGTAAAAGAGAATAAATACAATAAAAATACAAATATCATTATACTGTGTATATGTATATGATTTAACAAGGTGAATAATTAATTGATATCATTGTATGATTCTTAAGAGTGTGTAGTTCAACTGAATCATACATTGATATCAGTTAATATGATTAGCTTCACTGTGCAAGTTCAAATTTACATTTAAGGTGAATAATATATATCTTACAACATACAGCAATTACCATGGTTTAGCAATGAAGATTTGATAAGTAATTCTTCAAGTATAAAAAGCAAGAGTAAGATAAAATGAAATTGCAGTAGAACTAGATTTCAAAGAAGCTTGTGACATTATTGTTAATCAATCAAAGAATAAATTCCAAAACAATGGGAATCACCTGCATTTTCACCGATTGAATTTCACAATATAAAGACTGTTTTTCTCTCTAAATTTTGAAATTATCACATCAGCATATCCATGCTAAATAAACAAAACAAACTGAAATCTGAGTTATCTGCAGCTTATGGAAATGAAACAACACGCGAAATTACAACAATTTTGAACTTGTGAAATTCCTTCAAGAAAATAGTTTGATGAATGCATTCTCTGTAATGTAGAAATTGCTGGAAATTTTCATTTCAACCGCTCTGCCAACTGCAACTTAGAATGCTGCTTTATTATTTTGAAATGTGTTAAAACATACTTGAGATGACAGCTTATTTGTTTATTCTGCAATGTAACGAGTTGTTTATTCTGCAATGTAATGAGTTCTTTAGTATAGAGTTTTTGAAACATAAACTTGCCCGTGTATGTGGAAATGTGCGTTTTCTTAAATTAAATTATTTTAAAACTATGTAAGAAAACTAAAATATTAATTGGGCAATATATGCACTTAAACCTCTTCCCCACTTCAAATTGAACAATGGAACAGGTTTCTTTTTCAATTTCTTGTTTAGTATAAAATTATAATCATGCACAAGCATAGGCAGTATACTTCTTACACAAAGCCACAGCTATAATATTTTCTGACAACCAAATTTTATGCAACATTTTTATTTTAATTTCATCTACTCTTTTTATTCCTTCTGGAAGTAATTGTGATTTTCTTTGTTTTTTACAGTGCCTTTAGCAACAAAGATAATAAAGCAACATTGGATCATTTTTTCTCTCTTTTCTTTGCCCGCTTATTGAGTAGTGGTTTATGGCCTAGTGCTCAGCAGTCAGTGTTGCTCCAGGATATAACTGCTAAAGCAAATATACCAGCCCCAGCACAGTTTGAAGATCTTCTGCCAGCTGCTCATTGGGTTCCTTTACCTCGTGAAGCACAAGTGAGTTGAAGAAAGTGCAGTATTTAATGCATGATGGTGAGGTGAGGGCACCTGCAGTATTTTTGTAACCATTGTTCATATATGCTCTTGTCATATATGACAAAAGTGAAGTATATTAACTGATATTTCACATTTTTTAAAAAAAAAATGGTTTACTTTTGTTATTTGCATGTGATGCAAAGTGAAATCAATTTCCAAATAATGTGCAAGTATTCAGCACTTAAATAACAAATTTTGCTGAATAAGAACCAGAGGGTTAAATTCAAAATCTTATATCTTTCAGGAGAAAGAATTTAGGTTTTTGTGCTTTAGATTTATTGTCGCCTTTCAAAAATGTGCTTATTATGTTTTTTTGTGGCAGTTTATGTTTGTTCTTATAACATTTAGAGTCAGTTTCATCAACAGATTTTAAAAGTTAACAAGCTGTTAGACTGATTAAATATTCAAATTAACAAAACTTCTGTTTCATCAACTAATGTTAACTTTAACAAAGTGTTTAAAGTTTGTGTAAGTTAAAATCACCTTTCCCTTGTATTAAAAGTTAACAACTGTTAACATTTTGAAAATGATGACTGTAAATCCAGCTGTCCAAATTCTGTATTTGGATATATTAATTTGGTCGTAACAGAAAAGGGGCTGTGAGATGCAATAACATTGCTATTCTTACACTAAAGAGCTATTTTTACAAAGTTTCAGAACCTGAAAAATAGTTGTCATAAGATTGTATATTAAATACAATAGAGGTTAGAATACATAAGTTGAACCATGCCTCTCTCTCCCATGCTTTAGCTACATAAAAGTTTTATGCTACTTATTTGGAACAATGCCAATATTTCAAAAGCTGCTGTTTTCAAGATTAATAGAAAGGGTTTTTACAGCAATTGCATCAAAAAGAGGAACTTAACATAACCTTATTTAGAGGAATACTCACAAACTATAAATACTTTCATTTTATCACTTGACCATTTTCTTGTGTTCTGGGTAGCATTTGATTGTATGTAAGTAAAAATTCCATATCCTAGAGGCAACAAAACAGAAATTTATTGTATTCACACAGGCTACTTTTTTAATCATTGTTCAAGTAATCAGTATTCTTAAACTCAGATCAGGAATAGTTGCTAGGTGGCATGGATCAGCACATGAGAGTATGATATTTAATAATTTCCATTTCAGAGTCAGTTTGAAATGGTTACCATTAATGAAGGTGTTGTTAGGTTATAGAGGTTACCTTAAATTTATTTTAATGCTTCACTCATATCCTGAAACAAGAGCTCAAAACATATAATGCCCCACATGTCAAGACAAGCAGCTAAATAGAATGATAAGACATATGAAAAGCCTTTTTTATGGGATTTTAACCAAACTCCAAACATTAATCATTGTGGCAACAGCTGTGTTACTTAACATTGTAATGGAGGTGAGACTGACTTTATACTTCCTAACTCACATTTACCTTACCTTTCAAATTTAGAAACACTTGTGCCTCTGCTCCTTTTAAAATTCATTTCATGAACCTCATGAAATCTTGAAAAACCGGGTAAGTCTCCAAAATCAAATTTTACAGAAAGAGAAAATAAAGTTTGGATCTGCCCCTAAAATCGTGAATTAATGTTTATTAAATAGTCTTCAGGGGATATAGCTTTTAAAACAGGATCTTTCAAATAAAAATGTTTACAATTAACTATGCTCTGTAGTTTATGACCTAATTCTGTTTTTCTCTTCTGTTGTATAACTGTTTTGGTGACTTGCCTATTTATGTTCATATTAAACAACATACTTTGAGTCAAACATTAACCATTTGTGTTCATTCTTGTTTGAAAATGTTCAAATTTGTAAGCAGGGGAGTATTAAAGCATATTTAATTGCACATATTTTGTTATAGCCACCTGTTTTTGAATTACACGCCTAAAAACATACTTTGAAAAAATTGAAAAATTGCACTTAAAATTGGTTTACAAATATTTAATTTCACATGTTTCCTAAGATTCACATCTTTTTAACTCAAACATTAAACATGGACTTATTTTAATTCTTATTAAAAAATTTCAAAAACCAGATATTAGCTATATTAATTTCATTACATGTTAAGTTAGCATTGCAGCATTTTCATTAGTTCCACCAAGTCAGAGTCAGTATTGGGAATATGGTCTACTCTTAAATTTTATAGTAGTCATATAAAATGCTGTCGATCAGTGGTAACAGGTCCAAGATGTCTTTATTTTTTTGAGCACTTACAGGAATAGTACCATTATGAATCACTGGTATTAATGAAGAAGAAGGAGGCAATGTTTAAATAACTGGACTTGCATGATTTTTCCCATCTGCATTCTCTTGATGAAAAATAAGCATAGTCGATTTACCTGCAATGCTACTGTAAACTGTGTCCCATATATTTTCACAGTTCAGTATCTCCACAATTAATTGGAATTAGACTTACCTGATTTTTCACAATGTGAAACTCCTCACGGAGAATTGCTGGCTGCCAATAACTCATTTTCGACCCAACTTGGACTTACCCGGTTTTTCACCTTTTTGTAGATATAAATTATTCTATGCAAACAAAATTACATTGGAATGCATTCAAAATTCTTTTGGTTCTGATACGCCTCTGTATTTCTACTATTTGCAATTCTCAGGAAACTTAACACCATGTTAACTAACATTATGCTGGAAATGTGTGGTGGAATACAGGAGTCTTAACATATTTTAAAATGTTAACACTATTCTAATAAACAAGTTGTATATTTTTAACATCTGTTGATGAAACCAGGCCTTAATATTTTTATTAATAAATTATTTAATTGTTTACTATGTTTTCAAGCTGAAAAAATAATAAAAATTGGAAAACTTTTAATAGATGCTTCCTCCCTAATGCAACAGCATCGGATGGGGTGGCTCAGGCAGTTATGCTTGAGATTTGCATTTCAGAGGTCCTGGGTTCAATTTCATTGAGCCAGTCATTCTGAACTTGGGTTTTTTTGTGGTTTCCCCTGGTGGCTTAGGAGGATTCTGGGATGAATATTTACATTCCATGAATTTTCCACTTCCCATTTTGTATAATTTCATTCCATTGATTTAGTTACAGTCAAAAGTATCAGGGCAAGATAGGCAGTGAGTGCGGCTTGCGCTTTATAAAGGGTTGTGCCCCAGTGTCTGGAATGGAAGCAGATCTTCTTAGGACTTGAACAACTCAGGATGGCTCGACCGGCATCAGAGTGTTTTATCTCGAAACATGTTAGGGATCTCATTGTGTCCATGCATTCATTGCCCATAGATCCTGCTATGATGCCTCCCACTCATTATCTTTTCCTGCTGAAGGTGATTCCTATTCATGGCATAGGCATAAAAGGCCAGCCTTGAGCAAGACTCAAATACCGAGAATATCCTTCACCCCAGACGAACCATCCATCCATCCATTGATCCATCAATCCATCCATTCATCCATCCATCCAAATACTGGAGTCATAACATTTACTGAAGTGCTAAAGTTTGAAATGTTAAATAAAATGAGGGTACTATCTCAAAAATTAAATTCCTTCAGTTTGAACTGTTTCATTCTAAGCCATCATTTTCCACATTACAACTTTTCTCTATAAGAATTCTTGATATAGTCCTGAAATGAAAATCAATAATGTTTTAATATATCCCAAGCATGAAGCTTGCCACCTAAGAAGTTAAATTTGTGGTAGTGAAAGATCTTGACTAAGAGCTAAAAAGAACATTATTTCTTGATATAGATGCATATGTGTATTTAAATATATAATAAATCTTTCCAATTTAATAAAATTCCTAATCCTCTGTCCTCTTGAAAATCCTTATGATAGAATTTTACTGCATTTTTTTTATTTAATTCTAGGTAAGGGCTGACAGGAACAATTCTTGTTTTATGCATATATAGTATGAATAATAGAGGGTTCCATTATAAATATTTTTTTATGATTGATTGATGAATTATTTTTATTTTTTAAAAATATTTTATCATAGGATTTGAGTAATAGCAATAGTGCAATAGTCTTATGACATTATTAATCTTTATAAAAGAATAAAGAAAGTGCCAATGATACATGAATAGAAATTCTGTTCTTTCTTCATATTTTTCTTCATATACTTCTGTGGTTTGTTTTGAATACATGACATTCACTTCTTGCATTCCAGATGCAGATTGATGAAGCATTAAGTGAGTTGGAAGCAAATGACTTTGATGATATGGTAAGTAAACTTTTAACATTTATTTTATTTTACTTATTTATATATATAGAATGTCCAAATCAGTTGGCAGCTCTAAGGAGAAACTGTCCTTTACAAAAACATTAGGTGGCTAAAACTGGTACACATTCCAATACATCTTAATAGCTAAATGAAGGTTGTTATAGGTTTTGGTATCACTATGTAATATACATTTTAAACCATATTTTGTAGTTTGCCAATTCTATAAAAAATTTGATCAACTGAACTTGTTTTGTAGGAGTGTACATCTTTTATTTTTCTAATATTGGAGTTGGTACATAGGAGATTATTTTCAAACTTATTCATTTTATAAGCAAAGCATAGAGACTGGTTAGCTGTTTGTTTCCTTAAATACATCTGAATCATAGATATTCAGGGTTTATAAACCCAAATATTATTCTGATACTTCTTTTCAGGATTTTTATAGAAGTAAGTTATTTCTTAGTGCTGTTACACCATATTGTATTCATATACAATGTATTAGAATGTATCAATACAAAATACAAACATTTTAGATGGCATCTACACAAATCAATATCTTTCATTCTTTATAGCACATGCAATAATAGAACCCCTAGGGGCCCAATTTTTTGGGTACGAAGCATAGTGACCCCGAGGCACCCGAGCTGCTGCCGCAAGTCCACGCTCAGCATATTTAACTCCTTTTTATTTCGCCTCTATTTTACTTTTTATTCGTCCTACTTCCCTATTCTTTGTCTGATGCATGCCCCTGTGTTTGACACGGTAAAAAGTGACTGGGTTATGGCGTAAATCCCAGCACTGGGTTATCATGCAGGACAGGAGCGTATCCCCTGGTAAAGGCCAGGCCCGGGAAGGGGCCATTGCATGAGCTGTGAACTTCCTGTAGGCAATTGGGTACCTCTGTCTGGACCCAGGAGGTTTGACCCTGAGGTGACTTTGTCTAGGCAGGACAGGTCACCTGAGCTGGGGTGGCGCCCAGGAAGTAGCCTACCATCAGAGACAGTTGCAATGGTGGAGGATAATACACTATGGTTAACAATAACCCTCCTTTTTTTTGTGAATGATTTATTTATGGACGTTCTTTAACAGCTCAGGTCATCAGCGTCCCATTCAACTCAGGGCGTGAAATGGCGGACAAATTTTGCTCAGAGGCCTCTCTTTCAGGCTTGAGGTTCTTTTTCGTGCCGTAAATGTACGACACGGGACCCAGGGCTTTACTTCCCTTCCGAAGGAAGCCATACTTAGGATTTTTACGCCCCGAAAAAAATCATCGGTCCTGGCCGGGTTCGAACCCGCGATCTTGGGTTTAGGAGGTAAGTAAGGTAACCACTACACCACCAGGACCGACAATAATAACCTTCCTATTCAAATAAACTTGGATGTAAGAGAAGTAACAGAGCAGTCTTATCCTCATTACTTAGTTATTATTCCCACTGAAGAAGGTCAGTCATTTAGTCCAGCGAACCTTTTATTATTCAGAAGGGAATTGATGGCATTTCTGGACCTGTAAAGTCTTGTACACTACTTCGTAATAGTTCTCTTTTGGTGGAGACACAAGCACTGTCACAAGCTAACTCATTGCTCAAGGCGACGATACTCCACGGAAACATCGATCCCTGAATTCGTCGCGAGGAGTTATTACTACCAATGTTCTTGATGGCATGTCTGACTCGGAGATCCAGAGTTGTCTGGAAGATCAAGGAGTCATATCAGTCTACCGTGTACAGGCGAGGAAGGAAGGTGAATTGCAGCCCACCTGCACTCTCTTCCTCACATTTAAGGGAGTCGAGTTACCGCATAGGATTAAAGCTGTTTATGAGATTATAGAAGTGCGCCCATATATTCCCAGCCCCATGCGATGTTTCCAATGCCAACCACCTCGGCCACACCCTCATGTCGTGTAAGAGTGCTCATTCCATCTGTAGCACCTGCGGTACTGAAGGTCATGAGGGAACCTGTCCATCTGCTCCCGTCTGCGTGAACTGCCGCGGTGACCATCCGGCTTCGTCCAGCAATTGTCCCCGTTATCAAGAAAAGCGCTGTATTCAGGAGTTCCGGGTGAAGGAAAAGCTTAGTTTTAGTGAAGCCCGGAAACGATTCCAATCTCGTCTACCTGCGTAACCTAAGACCGGTACGAACAGCGCTGTAGCTTCTTCTCCGATCCCAAAGCGAGATAGCAGTACGCAGACCTGCGACTTGGTTTTCACAAAGGTCCCTAGTGCGCCAAGCTCCGCCAAGCATTCTACTGCGAAGTCAAAGCCTATGGTTTTTGATGCTCCGGCTATCAAATTTAAGACTTCTTACACCCGCACTGACTTTCTGAAATCGTCCACTCCGATTGATAAGAAGCAGAGATCGAGTCGTCCTTCTCCTCGGAGGTCAAACTCCCATCATGGGTCTGGGAGCAAGCCCGCTAGGCGGTCGTCGTCACCGCCTCTCGCCACTTCTAACCGATTCCAGGTTTTGGAGTCAGTTGATTCTTCTCAGCGGGAGAGCCCTCCCTCTGAGGATGTGATGGAGCAGGATGTGCCTGCTCCAGAAAAACCACCAAGTCCCTCGCGTTTAAAAACAGGACGGTTGATTCGTCCTGGACCGACGAAAAGGTAAGGTGGTGTTTTAATTTAATTTTATCTTATTCCAGATTTTTACAATGGCTGCCCTTTCTTGGAATGTGCGTGGACTCCGTAGTCGAAGAGCTGACTTAGAGTTACTTTTGCGATCGACTAACTCGCCGCTAGTGTGTCTCCAGGAGACTCCCGTAAGGGGGAGGGGCGGCTACGGTCGTTGCTCTTCAAATGCTCCTGCTGCGGGCTCTGCGGACCCTGAGTGCCCGTGGTACTTCTGACGTTACTAGAAGGAGCCGGGCCGGACTTGATTCGAGCCCCTCCCGAAAGGGAGTTGTCCTGATTGGGTTGGACTCGGCGTGGAAGTGGTCCCGGAATCACGGGAAATTAAGTACCCACGATGGCAGCGTGTCCCAGGGGAGTGCCTATGGCGTGTACCCGGGGGGCAGGTGCTCCTGAATCGCTGTTGATTGTGGGGAGGATGGTGGCTACCTTAATGCTGGGGTGACTCACCTCTTAAACACGAGTAGGTCTAAGTTAGTGTGACCTGTCCACCAGTCAAACACTGGTAGCTAAGAAGGGTTAGGGCGTCTGGGCGACGAAATCGTCTGCAGCCGAATGGCGGGTCGGTGTAGCCTCTAGATACCGTCCTAATGCAAAAACCCACTGAGTGGCACAGACCTCTGTGTTATCCCCTGGTCAGGGGTTTGTACCCCGCCTCGACATGTCTCCAGGAGACAAAATTTAGACCACAGGATTCATTCAATTTTCGCGGTTACTCTTCGGAGAGGTACGATCTTCCTCCCGAAGTTGGCACTCCCGCGCATGCCGGAGTTTTAATTCTTGTCACAGATGACGTATATAGTTCTTCGGTGCGCTTACAGACTTCTTTACAGGCCGCAGCAGCCACAGTTTACCTTTCTGGCCTTTTACGATCTGCACTATTTGCTTACCTCCATCTGCCACTGTCGAATAATCTCCTATGACAGCTACCGCCCCCTGTCCTGCTTTTGGGGGACTTTAATGCGCACCATTCCCTATGGCTACTTCTACCACGGAGTGTGCGAGGGGTAGCATGTTAATAGACATTCTACACCGCCACAATCTTATTCTGCTCAACACTGGTCAACCTACATTTCTTTCTGACAATACACATAGTTTTTCACACTTGGACTTATCTTTCTGCTCTGCCTCATTTGGTTACAGTTTACCTGGAACTTCATCTCTGATTTATACTCTAGTGCCCACTTTCCGTGTCAGATACACGTACTCTCTTCACACGCACATGCGCACTCCAAAATGGCTTATTGACAAGGCGAACTGGCCTCTTTTTCGATCTATGGCCGCATTTTCAGGGTTGAACTTTCCATTCATCGACGCCGTGATCGAGCACCTCGAAACGGTCATCCTTAATGCCGCAGATCAGACTATTCCCCAGTCTGATCTGCGGCACCCCAGACGCTTTCCGGTTTCCTGGTGGACCGATGAATGCCGGGATGCGTTGCGTGCACGCCGAGGTGCTCTCTCTTCATCGCCACACTACTTCAGCAAGCATGATTCGCTACAAGCAATTGCGCGCCAAATGCCGTCGTATCATTAAGAATAGCAAAAAGGCGTCTTGGACTGCCTTTGCTTCTTCTTCTTTTAATTACATAACGCCTTCACCTGTTGTTTGGGAAGAGCTACGCCGCGTTGCAGGCAAACCAAGATATACGCCTATACCCGGTCTTAGGATGTCAAATCGGGTGCTTACTACTCCGAGTGCCAATATTTTAGGACGCGCTTTCGCTGCTGTTTCGAGCTCCGCCAATTACCCGGCTTCATTTCGCACATCAAAGGAGCCGTTTCAGTCGAAAGGGTTCTCTTTTGCCTTCAACCATCAGGAGAGCTATAATGTCCCGTTTACCGCCAGGGAATTGGAGCATGCCCTTTCTACCTCTCGGCATTGCGCACCGGGGCCAGTTGGCATTCATGTTGCTATGTTGCAGCATTTGTCAGCGAAAGGCAAGGTTTTTTTACTCAAGCTTTTTAACCGTATTTGGTTTGATGGCACATTCCCGAACGCTTGGCGAGTGGCCACCGTCATTCCTATACCCAAGTCTGGAAAGGACCCACACCTTCCTTCCAGTTACCGTCTAATTTCCCTCACCAGTTGCGTCTGCAAGGTGATGGAACGCGTGATTAATGGACGGCTTATGTGATGGTTAGAGTCGAGGTACCTATTGACGAACGTCCAGTGCGGTTTTCGTCGTCATCACTCTTCAATCGACCATCTTGTGTCTCTTTCTACCCATATTATGGACGGATTTGTGAGGAAGTGCCAAACTGTTGCTGTCTTTTTTGATTTGGAGAAGGCCTACGATACCTGTTGGAAAGCCGGTAACCTTCGTACGCTTCATGAATGGCGTATATGTGGTCGGATGTCGGTTTTTATTCGGGAGTTTATGAAAGACCGGGTTTTTAATGTTCACGTGGGATCAGATTTAAATCTCGTTTTACTCAAGAGAACGGTGTACCTGAGGACTCGGTGCTTAGTTGCACACTGTTTGCCATCGCAATCAATTCCATTGCTGGGTGTCTACCGCCAGGAATCCAATCGTCGTTGTTTGTTGACGATTTTGCCATCTTTCTTTCCTCACGGAGAACTTGTCTTTTGGAATGCCGCCTCCAATGCTGTGTCTACCGCCTTTACGCTTGGAGTGTAAACCGCGGGTTCCGATTCTCTGCATCAATTTCTGGCGCTGTAAGGTATATCCTTCATCGTCTCTCCATCTTGGCCCATACGCTCTAGCTTTCGCAGACGAAGTTAGATTCCTTGGCTTAATCTTTGAAAGCAAATTATGGTGGTCTTCGCATATAGCACAACTTAGAGGCAAGTGTGAACGTTCTCTTTTATTTTACGTGTTTTAAGTGGCACATCCTGGGAAGCTGACCGGACTGTTCTTTTACGTTTTTATCGATCTCTAATTCGGTCAAAACTGGATTATGGTTGTTTATTTTATGGCTCAGCGCGACCTTCCGTTCTTCGTCACCTTAACCCGATTCATCACCGGGATATCCGTGTCGCTATTGGAACATTCCCAACCAGTCCTGTGTCAAGTTTATGTGCGGAGTCTGCAGAATCTCCTTTGTATTATCGTAGGGATCTTTTACTTGCAGCTTATCGTTGTCGATTAGCTGCGCAATCGTGTCATCCCACGAAAGCGGTTTTTAACGTGTCTCTCGCTCCATTTTATGCTGCTCGGTCTTTTACTCCTAAGCTTGCTGGCTTTTGTTTTCAGGAGATGTTACGGATTTTGGACGTGGAGTTGCCTGCTTTTTTCTTAGCCGGGTAAACTTCTTCTCCCCCTTGGTTCTTAGCAGAGGCCCCCGTTCATCTTGAGCTTACGTCCTGTCCTAAGTCTTCGACCGTAGCACCCATTATTCGTCATCATTTTAGCGAGATTGTCTCTTTTAATGGCTGAACTTTTATATATACCGACGGCCCGAAATCTGACACGGGAGTAGGATGTGCCTTTGTTTTTAATCGAGCGAGTTTTACGTTTGGTCTTAACGTTGCGACATTTATTTTTATGGCGGAGCCTAATGCTATTTATCGGGCGTTTATTTCTGACCACGGGCTGGGGAACAGTGTTATTTGTTCAGATTCTTTGAGTGCTCTTTTATCTTTGAAGAAGCTGTACGACTACCATCCTCTTTTGTACAGAAGGTCCAGGATGCAGTTTACGCTTCTGGACGCTGGCGTCAGGGTAACGCTGCTGTGGGTACCTGGACATGTGGGATTCCCAGGCAACGAGGCCGCAGATGCCGCAGCTAAATCCGCCCTTTTAGACCCTGCTTAGTACGGGCAACGTTTTTTACTTTGGGGATTTTAAACATTCTTTACATCGAGGTATTCTCTTGCGCTGGTGCGATGAATAGAATTTAATACCCACCAATAAGGTTTGCAAATGTAAATCCGCCCCTTTTAACTGGTCGACTCTTCTCGCGCAGTTCGTCGCTCGTCTGAGAATTGGGCTTTGCCGTTTAAGTCACCGTCACCTTTTTAATTGTCAACCAGCTCCAGCTTGCCCTCACTGTGACCACCCCTTTACAGTGCTTCACATTTTACTTGAATGCCATCATCTGGCAGCTTTTAGACTTTCTGTAGATTTGCCCTCCACCATTGAGGACTTACTTGCAGATGATGAGGTTGCTGTGGAGCGAGTGCTCCGTTATATTCCTGTTTGTGGTTTTTGGAGCAAGTTGTGAGGTTTTATCCTTTTACTCCTGATGGCATTTTTAGACTATCTTAAGACTTGTGTTTTCAGCTCATGCTGAACCGTTTTAGTACGATCTTTATTTGTCATGTTGCATATTACCCTTGTTGTTTGTTTTGGGGTTTTATCGTTACAATTTTAGACCATTATAAGACGGTTATGTTTTCAGCTCTTGGGGGTGTATTTTGGTACCAGTCTTTTGTTTGTTGACTGTTTTACCCTTGTTATTGGTTTTGGGTTTTTATTGTTATTGCCAATTGTGCTTAAAGCCCTTTTCTACATTGGTCTTGAGTGTAGATATTTTATTCTTGGACCAGTTATTAGAGTGTTTGGGCACTAATGACCTTAGCAGTTTTGCGCCCTTAAACATTAATCACCATCGTGAATGATAAGAGTTAATCTTTTTTTACAATATATTCTGTGTGATATGCCATATTAGGCAGAGATCTAATGTAACACCTAGATAAGTATTACTATTCACTCTTTCAATTTCATTATTCTTTTACGTATTGAAATGTTATTAATTATTGAAGGCTTATGAAACAGCATCTAGTTAATTTTCTTAACATTGAGAAAAATAAGTTAGTATTTAAAAACCAATTCTGTAGAGTTATTAAGCCAGTTTGTATACCTTTCATTACCTATAATACACACTATCTTTGATAAAACAAGAATATATCATCAGCAAATAAAAATATTTTACCTTATAAGTTTAAATTTCCTATGTTATTGATAAATATTAGAAATAAAATTGAATCAAGGATATTTCCTTCTTAAATTCTTTTGCATAGTTAAATATAAATATGATGAGCTATAAATTTACCCCTTTAACACATTTTTACAGCATGAGAAATTGATTTAATAAAATACAGTAAAATATACATTTGTTTATACTTGATGAACATAGGTTTCAGAATTGTCTAACCTTATATTCAGTCAGTTAAGTTATATGCAATAAAACAGAAATATTAGCATTTTGCAATTCAAAGCATACACTAAAATGTTAACAGCTATTTAATCATTTTTATGTGTTGTTTTAATTACAGATTGATGATAGTAATAGATATCAGAGACTTTTTACAATAATTGGAAGCTGCTTTTACCATAAGGTAAGAGTATGTACAAAGTTACATTTAAGTATGCTATGCTTGTACTTATTATGTTTCTGCTCACTGAGCAGGGTGACTCAGGTGGTAATGCTTGGGACTTGCATTTGGATGTCTAGGTTCAAATCTTTGTGGTCAGAAACCTACCTTGGGTTCCTTTGTGGTTTTCCCTGGGTCACCTAAGCGAATGTTAATATTTATTTTATTTTCCAAAAATCTACTGCAAGCCATGTTTTGATAGAATTAAGGGCTTAAGACCTCTTCCAGCAACACCAGAAGGAATATGGAAATTGAAAGGCCAGGTATGTATTTGGATACTAGAAAATGTAGAAAAAGTGCCTAGCTTATTCCGCAAGGAAAAGTTTAAATGTGTGGCAAGCATATGGCAAGCAGAGATTAATTCCAGCTAGTCAGGTATATCTGCAAGTTGATTTAGAATTAAAGATGTTGAGGAATGCAACATAAGCACTTCATTTATTTGATTTTTGATTTTCTCAATGGCACTGAACCTTTGTGATTTGGAATTCAACTTGTAGAGAAGCATTTTGGTCATACAGTACCCAATAATACATTTAATTAATTTTAAATAATTAATTTTAACTTATATTGTAACCATTTCAAATGTAAATAAATTTTTGTGTTTTCACATAAGCTCTTATTTTTTAGTGTGAACAATGCCAGAAATAATTTTGAACCATTGTATTTTGAACCCATGGATCTTGCACAAAACATAATATATGCATGAAAATAAGCTAAATTAAACTACCTTCTGATACCTGTGCTTAATTTTTAATATGTTGTGATCAATCAAACTAAACACTGTTACATATTCACTAACTTGCTTTTCAATTGAAATGTTTCACGAGCCTTTGTCTGCATCATCAGCTATTTGTTGATTGTCAGAAGGATTGTTGTAATCCTTGAAGAACATACGTTTGGTTCTGGTGAACATCTGATGAATCTGAAATTAATGTTTTCTTTCCATGGGATATCAAAGTTCATCAGCAATTTTTTAATTAATGGATATGAATTTTTTTTTCATGTGCTAAGTTCTGTATGTCCTTCTACTGCCTTTAACAATGGCATTTTTTATTCCTTTTAATGATTTTCTGTGGAAAAATGAACTGCCATAGCAGATTTCTCTATTTGTTATACTTAATATTTCTGATTGTGTTCTTTTCGTCAGGTACTTTTTTTTTCCCAGTATATATTTTATTGCAGTCTGCACAGTTTATACAATAGATTCCTAACCTCTTTTCTGGTGGTACTATCTAACTGTTTGTTGTTTACAATATTTTTATGCTAAATTTATTCCTAGGAATTGATGTAATGTTAGCATACTTAAAGATTTTCTGAAAATTTTGTGTATCCCAAGGATGATAAGTAAATTTTTATTAATTTTGTCTTCTTTTATTGCCAAGAGAATTAGGGAGAATTTCTTTTAGCTGTTTAAGTTTTTTGAATTTTCATACCTTTTTTGGTATCTTTTTTTTATTAAACTCTGGGCCTAGCTTCAACAATGTAGTTAACCTTTTGAAAGAAACATTTAGGAAAGAAGAGTTAAAATTATTAAACAAAGGCTTGAAAACTTGTGTAGCATACTCCAAGGATGTGAAAGATTATATACTAAACTTATAGAGGTAGTGATTGAGGGGCTAAATTTGGACAAATAAAATATTATTAACAAAATTCAGAAAAATATTAGGAAGCATAAAAATAGAAAAACTGAGAAACATTGGTTACAGGTAATTAAATCTTGAAGAAAAGGGGTACACGAAAAAACGAAGGTAACAAGATAGTATATTGGAGACAGGATTACTTTAATAGGATGCCATGACCTACTAGAGAGTAAATATTTTATGGAAATAAAGACAGAACCATTGAATGAATGCATAAAATCTGTAAGTAATAGTTTAAAATGTAGCAATAATATACTAAAAGTAGAGCACCACAAAATTAAACAGAGCAACCAAGATATGTGGTCTATCCAAAATCCACAAAGCTGGCAATGGCATGCGACCCATCACAAACTACATCAGCACACCTTATCACAAAACAAAGTGGCTAAAAACGATTTCAGTCACTGCCAGAATTTGAAACTCTCAGCATAAAGAATCCATTTAAGCTAATAGATAAAATAAAAGACAAAAAATTATAACCCACTGACTCTTTGGTTTAATTCAATGAACGGGGAAAGTGACAAGTTGCCTTCTAAAGGTTCATCTTTCTGCCTCTGCCCAAAGACGTTCATCATCCCCCCAAATAGAAAGTCTTTTACGATCTGTGCTACGCCATTTCTTTCACTCTTCCCTATATTGCTGAGCACAATGCTTCCCAGTTCGTTCTGCGAGCATCCTCAGGTGGTGCAAATCCGACAATCAAAGCAAATATAGCAGTATGTTTGTCCACCAAAACGGTCATAACTCAATTAAAAAAAAAGTCAACAGCAAGCGGTGCTTAGAATCGACATAGAATCATCTAGAGTAATCGGAAGCATTCACGGCCGAAGTCAGACTTATAACTAGAAGTTTCTTCCGGGCTTAGGAGCCGTGGTCTGTTGGAGCTAAGGAGTCCAAACGTTTCATCCCCAACTGCGGAGGACATCTTCAATGGCGCGGTCTGAGTCTTCTGGGCGAAGGTCCAGGTACGACTGAAATGCCAGTTTTTTTTTAAGGAGGAGGAGCCCCTCCGCCCCCCCCCCTAGGTGGCAACCATCCGAAGTGGATCTACGCTTGCCTCCCCTACTATGCACTAAGACTACGCTACGTGATGGGTGGGAAACAACAGGTAAAGGTTAGTCAGGTACCGCCGAAGCACCCTGAGATTAATGGGTAATCTATCAAGACGCCTGACCACAGAAAGAGGTGGGCTAGGTACAGGCCTTGGCATAAAGCCCAGACAAGGACCTAGGTGTTACTGCGGGTAGCATGCTCATGCAGGGAGGAATTTTTGGGTGTAAGGTTTCGTGCTAAGAAGATACTATGGTGGAGTACTTACTTTTCTGTTGGCCGTCAACCGTTATGGATCGGAGGGGGGGGGGGTGTTGAGCTATTTTCTCCGCTGAATTTGCGTTCGAGGTTTGCTCTGGTGTTGTTTCTTATGAGTAGCTGCTCTGTAAGTAAACTATCGTGGTGACTTATAAAGTTGTTCAGAAGGAATACAAATAATTCTAGTTACTGCTACAACTATGTGTTAATATGTACATTTATTAATATTGTTAATAGGTTATTTTCCCCGGAATCAGGGAATGTCCTAGTTGTAATGTTTAGTAATGAAAGCACGTGTTTCGGGTTTTTTTTTTTTTTTTTTTTTTTTTTTTTTTTTTTTTTTTTTTACGTGCTCTGTTGGTGATATTTACAATTATAAAGTAGTTAATTTGTTTGGTGTACATTTTCCCCGGAGCCGGGGAACGTCTTAGTGATAATGGTTAGCTTTTTTTTCGTTTTTTAAATATACCCTAACTTAATGGCTTCTCCGTTCGTTAACGCTTTGGGGTATCCCTGCATTACCCCAACCGCCCTGGCAGGGGAATGTCATCCATCCAGGGGCTTTAGGGCACTGTTTACACATTGTGGTTCATAGGTACTAGAGTATTCAGTAGTTGTTGCGCGTATGCTTGTGGATTATCGTGTTTGTTCAGTGGTATTCTGCGGTTAATTAGTGACAGTGGCCTTTTGTGCTTTGTACGCGTTTGCTCGTACTGTCCCAACCAATGGGTTGTAGTGGTTTTCTGCGGTTTTATACATATTGAATGCTAGCTTTTTAATGAATTCTTCAATGAATGCTTTTTTAGTTCTTCGTGGAGTAAATCGATCGGGGCACTCCTTGATACTTTCGTTATTATTCTGAGTATTTTGTTTTGGAGTACTTGGAGCGTTTTTATGTGTGGGCGCACAGTATCCCCATTCCGGCGTTGTATATGTGATGACGGGCCTGACCAGGGTTTTGTATAGAGTGATGCCCAGTTTTGTGCTTATGGGTGATTTTCGGTTCAACATGGGATAGATTTTACCCAGTTGCATGTTCGCGTGTTGTTTGACTCTTTTGATGTGATTGGTGAAAGTAAGTCCTGTATCTAATGTGACTCCTAAGTATTTTACCTCTTTTGCCCAATGGATATTTTCCTGAAATAGATGTAGGGGGGGGGGTAACCGCTGTTTTCTGTGCGTGGTTCGCTTAGTGAATAGGACTAGTTGGGATTTGGCAGCATTGATTTTTATCCGCCACTTCCGTAGCCACGGTTCTAGGTTGCTTAAGGCATCTTGCAGTCGTTTTGCAACCATGGTTGGTTTCCAAGTCTGTGCAGCGATAGCTGTGTCGTCTGCGTATATTGAAAACATGGTATTGGGTGCCGTTGGGATGTCGTTTATGTATATGTTGAATAATGTGGGGCCCAGTAGGCTTCCTTGTGGGACCCCTCCTATGATTTCCCGTGGTGAAGATAAAATTTTGTTTAGGGAGATGGAGAAGGTTCGGTCACTTAAGTAATGGGCTACCAGCTTGACCATTGTATCTTGGCATTTTTACTCTTTGAGTTTGTGCAAGAGGCTAGCGTGGTGGACAGTGTCGAAGGCGCGTTTAACGTCAAGGAAAAGTACTCCCGTAGACATTTTCCGGTTGTAGCCCAGGGTAACATGCTCTATCGTGCGTGTCAGCTGATGTGTAGTGGAGTGTTGCGCTCGAAATCCAAATTGCTCATCAATTATTAGATTGTTCTTCTTGATGTGTACCGTTAGTCTTTTTAGAATTACTTTTTCTACTACTTTACTCATGGTGTTTAGTAGACTAATGGGTCTGTAATTTTCTGGGTTTGATGCATCTTTCCCGGGCTTCGGGAACATCAGCACCGTGGCATGTTTCCATTTCTTCGGATAGTATCCTTCGGTAAGGCAATAGTTGGCTATGGACGACAGTAGCTCTAAGGCTGCTTTTGTGAGGTGCTTAAGTACCAGGTTTGGTATTTGGTCTGGGCCAGGGGCCTTACAATTTTGGAGGTGTTTTATGATGTAGCGTAATTCCGACGCGTGCGTCTTTCGAATTTTGTTGTGTGTCGGTGAGTCGAGTATGGTACCGGCGGCCTGTTCTATGGAGGCGCTGAAAGTCACGTCTATAGGATCTGCGTTAGGTGTGCATGCTTTCTCCAGGGAGTTTGCTAATAATCAGCCTTGTACTCTGGAGTTTCCGCGTATTGTGGTGGAGTAGTGGATATTTTTAATGGTGGCGTTTTTACGGGTTGTTTTATAAGTCTTTTAGTCGCCGCCCATACATTATTTGTCTGGACGTCTAAGTCGGTTAGTACCTGGTTCCATTGTTGCTGGAGCTGATCTTGGATCTTAGTTTTAATTTCGCTATTGAGCGTTTCCATGTTTACTCTATGGAGTATGTTACGCGTGCGTTGCCATTTGCCCCGCTCATGGTTTCTTTCGGTTATTAGAGCAATAATGTCCGGTGTAAACCGCGTTTCATTTCTGCGGGGGGACATATAAGAGACAGCAGAGTTAGTGGCCGCCTGTATCGTTGTTTCAAGATGGTTCACTACTTCTTCAAGGTCTTCTGGAGTCTGCAAGGGGGGGTTGTGTGTTAGTTGGCTGTCTAGCACGGCTTGGAATAGCTCCCAATTGGCGCGGTTGTAATTTCGCCGTAGTGCGGGTGAGTCGCAAATGATCGGTTTTTCAATATCTAATATTACCACGTAGTGGTCGGAGGCGAGTGTGTCTTCTCGCGTAATGTTGTGTCTGAAGTTAGTGTTCTTTAAGATCGCGAAGTCTAATGTGTTCGGATTGGTATTTCTTTTGACTGGTATGTGTGTTGGTTCGTCTGTGTGTATGACGATGCAGTTGTTGTTTAGTATGTATTGGTGCAGCTTGTTCTGTTGGTAGGCGATCCCCAGGCCTCTTGGGCTACGTTGAAATCGCCAGCTACTATTACTCTGTCGCCTAGGTTTGTCACAATGTCAAGGTCACGTATTAGGGATCTTCCCAGGGGGATTGTATATGCTTACAATGGTGATCGGTTCATTCTGCGCGATAATTTTTATTGCTGAGGCTTCCATGTGCTTCAGTGGTGGCACGTGTACCTGCCAGTGTTTGCTTGTAGAAAGGATGAGTATTGCCGTGCCGCCGTGGCCTCGCCCATCTGGGTGGTCGGCGCGATGCACAGTGTATTCAGGTATGGAAAATCTGGCTTTGGGCGTGAGGAAGGTTTCGCTTAGTAAAATTATGTCAGTTTTCCTGAGTGATGGGTAATGCGTTAGTTCGCCTAGTTTTGAGCGGGACCCCTGCAGTTCCAGAAGAGTATCTTGAGTCGGGGGGGTGTATTAACGTCAGTAGTGCTGAAGGCAGTGTGTGGAATTCCAGTATGGTGATGCGTGTTTGTGGTCGGTTTAGTAGCCATTGGTCGTTTCAGTGGCGAGTCGGTGCATTACATTCACATATCTAGCCGTTAGTTCGGCTGGGGAACCTACAAAGTCAAAATTTTTGAAAAGAATGTTGAACTGTGATATCATCATCAGGTACCCTGCGTACTCGTCTCCCTGCCCCATATGGGACAGAAAGCCCAGCACTTCCCTATCAAATCTCAAGACTTGGCCTCCTGCATCCGCGGTTGGGATAAAATGCTTAGGATAGGTGGTTGGGGGCAAGAGCTGGCGCGGGGGCGGTGTTGAGTGTTGATGTGAGCGCTGCTGCGAGTGTGTATCGCTATGCGCTGGTTGTTGTTTCAGATTGACTGATGAACTGTGTGTACTCTGTGGCTTGTTCTGTTGAGTCTGTATTGGTGGTGGTTGTGTGTGAGTGATTGGGGGTCGTGGTATTCTATGTGTTGGTGTGCTCTGTGTAAGTATGGGCTTTCGCTGTTCCGTAACTCCAGCATAGGAACCTCGATTGTGGGACACGTGGTTCCACATCGATGGTGGCCTAGGGCGCGATGGAGGGGGACGAGTAGGATGCAGGAGCCTTTGGTGTGTCATACAGCCTCCCCACTTCGCTCCGTGGCCGCTCTGACCACAGAGGGCGCATTGCCGCAGCGTCGCTGAGCATTTGCTCACATGGTGCTCCCCTGCGCAGAAGGAGCACACCTGCGGCGCCTCGCAGTTTATGGCCATGTGGCCGAACCGAAGGCACCTGCGACACTGTGCGGGGCTCTAGGCGGAACGTAATCCGCGACTCGCAACCTGCAATGCAAGAGATCTGTCAAGGTCTTGACCACTGTGGAGTCAATTGTGTTAGCCATGTGCACCAAGAACATTGGCAGTCTTTCTCTGGTCCTACGTGGAAAGAATTTGTTTATTCTGACAATATCAAATTTCAATCTGCTGAGTTCGGCCTGTATCTCCTCCACAGTGGCCGACCCATACATTCCCTTAATAACTACTTTGTAGGTCCGTTCATTCTGGAGGCCAGTGATGTGGAAATGCACTTTCATTCTTCGGCAGAAATGCACGAAGTTGTGGTAGTCTGCGAGAGTCGTAAATTTAAAGCCATGGTACCCATTTCGGTACTCAGACCAATAGTTCTTTGGTCTATAGACCTTGTCGAACTCACAGGTTAACGCGGACAAGCTACAGTCCGCCACGTAAACCTTACTGAGGTCTTGCCTCGTTTGATCGAGATACAAATTTCTATTTTCAGTTGATGTGCCTTCCGCACCATGTGGTCTCGAGATAGACGGGCCTTCACCCTCAACACAGGTCTGGGCGCCTACAGGGGGAGTAGCAGGTCGGTCCGTCCTCGTCAACGACTAGCCGACTACTGTCGCTGCTGAAGCTCAGGTCCTGTGCCACATTCAGAGACGTGCCATCACTGGGCCTCGGGCTTGGCATGCGGTTAGTTGTCGTCGTGTCAGTGTTGGCCTGCGTTGATGCTCGCGTCTTAGGGGGAGTCATAACGTTGGCAGCATAACGCCCAGTCTTGGCCATGTTAACTTACAGCTAAATTTGTCTACAGCTAATGAAGGAGAAGAGTTTCTAAAGCCTAATCCCTAGAAATTAACCTAACAGGGGGACACTTAATCTATGATAGTAAGAGGAAGAGATAGAATAGTCAGAGAGCGCTAAAAAGCACAAAGTGCAGAGGACCAACCCCGAAAGGCGCCTAGATTCCAGTCGAAGTTTGTTAGCTGCGGTCTTACAACTTTACTCTACTAATCTGAGGGCCGTGGAGCCTGACTGCTAGACCCGCTGCTGCTCCGGTCACAGGCCGTACTGGACACTTCTGCCGGCTCCGCGGTAGCGGCCCGTCGCTCTCGGTGTCGCTCGGCTGCGGTCGGTATCGTTCGACTGTTCTCGGCTTCGAAGTTAACTGGTCCGCTGCTGCAGCCCGACTCCACCACAGAACGTGAAATGCCAGCTGGAGGTGTTATATTTATGTATGAACTGCTCGAAGGGGATTGGTTCGGCTGGAGCAGAGGGGTTGTACTCGGAGGGCGGGGCATCTCCGTTCTGATCGGTGATTGGTTCGCATGATTCTGCTAGTGTGGGCTTGTTTTATGAGCTCTAATATCGGATGCCAGGTTTCATGACACGACGGAGGATAGGATAGGATACAGTGTGTGCTTCGTAGCGGTACTGAGCCTATCGTTTTTGGCGCTACTTCTGAGGTTGGCATCCAACCTAAGCTCGTGTGCTACTCCATCGTTGAGCTCACCTTTAGGGTGTGTCTCTTTTTGCGTGTGCTCATTGGCTGAATTCAACATTTCTACTGCGTAGAATCTTCTCCAGCAACAGGTGGGCGCGCTCGTTCGCGTCCGCCACAGCGCAGCTCTCCGAAGGAACAGCAAATTGTGTTTCTTCAACATCGATTTTTCATCCATATTTCTTCTTCTGGACTACACAGCATCACATAACAAGGTCAGTGCTCACTGTGTGAGGAGTGTAGTGCACTACACACTAGCTGTGTAGTGTACAGTACCTATTCTGTATTTTTTAGACAGTTTTTCCCCTACCATGAATCCTAGTGTAACAGAAAGCACTGCTATAGCGGGAGTTTCTGGCATCCAGAGCTCCGACAAGGCCTCTACCTCTAACAAGAAGGGAACTAGACATCAGTCAGGCCCTACTAAAAAACGTAAATCCCGCCGACCACGCAAAGTAGATGGCGAGATTGCCCCCAAAGCTGCTGCGTGCAAGGACGACAGTCCCTCACGCGAGAGATCACCATTACGTATAGGCCAAAAGCCAGAATGCAATTCTGGCACCTCCTGTGAGGAATCCCTCACAGACTTTTCATGAGATTCAGAGAAGACCTCTATCTTCTCTGTCCACTCCTCCTATATGGGGGAAGATGATAGCTCGTCCGCCCTGGCTTCCGAGGCGGACGACGCTGAATTTCAGGTGGTAGCCGGAAAAAGAAAGCGGCGATCCCGACCTCATTTTGAGGCGGAAGGCTCCGGCACAGCCGGAAAGTCAACTCACTCAGCAGTTGCTAGTGGTAATAATACCTCTTCTACTTCTAGACGTCACATCCCACCGATAATTGTGGACTCCTTCCAGGGGGTTACGGGCTTCCTGAAGGAAGTAATCCCGTCCCTGATTGCCGAGTGCAAAATTATCAGAAAGGGAAATACTTACAGATTCCAGGCGAGGTGTGTCGAGGACCACCAGCGCCTGTTGACAAACCTCAAGAGGCGAGGAATTACACACTTTTCCTTTGCCGTCGACAAAGCTCGCGACATTCGTCGCATCATTAGAGGGCTGCCAGCGGATACTCCAGTGGGGGATATCGCTGACGACCTCAAGCGCCAGGGTATTCATCCCAAGTTAATCAAACAACTCACCAAGCCCGTTCAAGGTGAAAATGCCTCAAGAGTCCCCATTCCCCTATTCCTTGTAATAGTAGAGCGGGCTGATGATCCTGAGATAGCAATAGACAAGCTAAGGTCATTATGCTATCTCAGCATTAAAATTGAAACCCCCAGACGCCCTGGCGGTCCCGCTCAATGCCACCGCTGCCTGGGATTTAACCACTCTAGTGAGTTCTGCTCAAGGAACCCTAGGTGCCTACGTTGCGGTGGTCCCCACCCCCGTGAGGCCTGTCAGCGTGCCCCTACGGAGACCCCAACTTGCGCAAACTGCAAAGGAGACCACGTGGCCTGTTATGGAGGGTGCCCAACCAGACTGAGAATTATCAACAACACCAGCAGCGGCAGAGCACAACTGGGGTGCTCGACGTCAAACCCTACAACGGCACCTCCTACAGCAACTGCAGCAACTCCAACGCCAGGCCCTAGACCTAACATCCCGGTAAAGGCCGCAACTACAGGCACTGCAACTAACTACGCAGCAGCAGTGCAAGGACAGCCCTCTGATGCTCGGCGGAATTCGCGAGCAAAGAAACCTCAGACACAACCAAAACACACTTCATCTACAGCACCTACAGCACCACCCCCTGCCGCTCCCAAGCCTCAGAGGCAACCTCGCCCTCCCAGGAGGACTCCTGCTGCTGAGGGGCCACGCACTTCCCAGCAGGGGGGAACACAGGAGACGAGAATACCTCCAGGGCCCTCCCCCACCTCTTCCCACACCCAACAAGGCGAAAGCACCTTAGACCTTCTCCAATGGCTGTCACAACTGTGGCAAACATATGGCAGAAGGTTACAGGAGCTTCTCGCCCGACTCCGCCAAGCTCCAGACTCCACAAGCAAAATGATGATAGTTTTTGAAGCTATCGCCCTTTTCATCGACGACAACCAGGCAACCCAGAATGGCGAGCGGAACTAGGTCTCGTACCTCTTTCCGGTTCGCATTTTGGAATGCTAACGGTCTTGTCGACAAGAAGGACGAGCTTCATCATTTTCAGCCCGGTTTGCCCTTGACGCCATTTTGGTCTGCGAGACGCATTTCCACCAACACTCCAACTCCCGTCTTCCGGGCTACACGTGCCTCCGGTCCGACCGAGGTGCCCCTGGCGGCGGCACAGCGATCTACATCCGGAGGAATGTAGTCCACCGCCCACTCCAGATCCCACAACTTCAAACCCTAGAGGCCGTAGCTGTTTTTGTGGAACTTGGTGGCACGGAGGTACTGATTGTATCTGCATACCACCCCCCCATCCAGAGCCTTCGTGGTGACTGACTACCAATCCCTCCTCGCCCTACATCCAAGTGTCATCCTCGCGGGTGATTTCAATGCCAAACATTCTCGTTGGCATTGCACTCAACGCGCGGACACAAGAGGCAAAGAAATCATTCGCTTAATTGATCGAGACCCCCAGCTCAGAGTACAGGGTCCCTGGCAACCCACACATCATCCGTATAGTCGAGGACAGCCATCTGTCATCGACTTTACGATACTGAAGCACTTCCCTCACCATCTCACCCTCACTTCAATCAACGCACTTCATTCCGATCATAACCCTGTGTTGGCCGAAATCAACACCAGGATTGCCAGCCAAGATGTCGCAGGTCTAAACCGCGAGATCGACTGGAAAAGCGTTAAGGAATGCCTCGGCACCATCATTCCTCCCAACCCAAAAATCACAGACACCCATTCCCTAGAGACCGCGGTCTCATCCTTCTCCCTAACAGTCACCAAACTGACCCACAGTCTCACCATCCAAGCCTCCCCCCCCTGCATCCAGACGTCATTCCTCTCGACCTTGATCTCCTTATCCGCCGCTCCTGGGCTGCCCGCAGACTTTATCAGCGTCACCGCACGCCACATCACCGAGCTCTGTTAAGGACCCTCCGCCGCCAAGTTAGGGCCCGCCTTCGCGAGCACAGGAAGCTCGCGTGGGAGGACACTATGGCTAGACAGAACTTGATCGATGGCGACGTGTGGAGGATTGCTAAAAACCTCCGTGGCCAACGAGACAAAACCTCCCGTCCAATCCATGGCACCCGAGGCCTCGTGTATGATCCCCGAGCCAAAGCCAATGCGCTCGCAGATTACTTGGAACGTCTTTTCAGGCCGAGAGATGACCCCCAGGACGACGCCTTTTCAAGTCAGGTTCGTCGCGACGTCCGCCGATACTTTCGACGGCCGCCGGACGAAGACGACTTACGGATTCCTATCTTCCACCCTCATGAAGTCCAGGGCGCAATCCTGCGCCTCAAACCCAAAAAGGCTGCTGGACCAGACGGGCTAACGCCCCTCATGCTCCGCAACCTTCCTTTCAAGGCTGTGCTCTTTGTCACCAAAGTGTTCAATATGTGCATCAGCCTGGGCCACTTTCCACGAGAGTGGAGGGAGGCACGGGTGATATGCATACTGAAGCCAGGCAAAGACGCAACCCACCCCTCCAGCTACCGATCAATTAGTCTCCTGTCCACACTCTCAAAAGTGTTTGAGAGATTACTACTTGCCCGTATGCTTCCCCTGCTGGGAAACATTCAAGCCATCCCCCCTCACCAATTCGGCTTCCGTCCTGGGCATTCTACCACCCAACAGTTGCTGAGGGTTGTGGAGGCCTCAGCCCTGGGCTTCCAGGACGGGTCCTTCACACCAGCGATATCTTTGGATGTGGAAAAGGCCTTCTCCACGACCTGGCACGCCGGGCTCCTATACAAACTCATACAACTGGACCTTCCCAAACACTACATACAACTCATACACTCATTCCTCAAGCACCGCACTTTCAAAGTAGCGGTGGCGGGAAACACCTCGACACTAAAATAGATACGCGGCGGAGTCCCTGAAGGCTCTGTTCTATCCCCAATCCTATTTAACATATACATGGCAGACTTTCCACACGCAACAGACGTCAACACTGCCCAATACGCGGATGACGTCTTACTCTACAAAACAAATAGAAACCTACGCAGAGCTTTCATTCCCATACAAAGATTACTACACCTAATCGAAGGGTGGTGTAGGCGTTGGCGAATGTCAATCAACCCGGCAAAAAGCAACGCCATTATTTTCACAAAGCGTCGCATACCCGCAAACGCCCCTACATTTACATACAGACGGCAAATGATCAGATGGAACAACTCCATAACCTACTTGGGGGTGCACCTAGATAAAGGTCTAACCTTCAGGGAACACATTGCCGGGACCGCTCATAGGGCACAGGGAGCAATTGCTCAACTGTTCCCTATGCTCGGTTCCAAGGCCATGCCAGTCCACCTGAAATTACACCTTTTTAAAGCCCTGGTGATTCCTGTCATGCTATACGCCTGCGAAATCTGGGGTATGGCAGCTGACAGTTGGCTTGCACTTCTGCAAAAGGTGCAGAATAAAGGTCTTCGGACCATTTATTCTGCTTATTGCACCTTTCCATCCAGGTTACTACATGAGAGTTCTTCCCTCCCATACATCGAGGAGGAAATCAGACGCCGGGCATCTAAATTCTACGCCAGTTTACCCAACCACAAGAGCGCTCTCGTTCGGTCACTCGGCAGCTTTTCCTGTCGCTACAGGCCTAAGCCCAAACCCAAGGTGCCGCGCCTCGCGTGTGGCCCCCTTGGATAGCAAAGGAGCATAACCTAGCAACAGGAAAATATTCCAAATCTCCATCAGCCACAATAGTAATACAAACAGCGGATAGCAGCATGCCCATGCTGTTCTCAAAAACAGAGAACAGCATGCGCATAGCAAGCATACTCCAAGGATGTCATATCCGCCCGCTACAGTTAGGATAAGCTTTAAGCATAATCCGTCTTCCTCACTACCCAAACACCACAAACACCCTACAACCTTCATCCCATCTCTGCGGTTAAACCCATACAGGGTAGGTACGCAGCAACCACACACAGGCTGAGCACTGACTTCAGCCTGCCAGATCACTTCGGGCTTCGGGCCAGGTTTCATGCTATGTGGGCAGACAGTGAGCACACTATCCAATACAATGTCCTATCTTCAGTACCATACTACCACGCTAGATTACAACGCAAAGCCATAGAAATCTACAAGCATCCTAATAATTTCAACAAAAAGGGCGAGCGGAAGTATGGCAGGCTGGGATAGTAACCAGCCTGTGTACAGTTCCATGTTCCTACCCGCGTGTGGGCTTAACCATAGGGTTGGATGAAGGATGTAGGTTGTTGGGGTAGGGGTAAAAATGTGTTGGGGATAGTGCTACCACTTCTAACAAAAACAGTGGATCTAGTGTCCAGACATTTACGCTAAAATAGGCATGTTCTAAAAGCCTCTGTAGGTTTTAGCATGCCCATACTGCTGTTGAATAGTAGTGTACTTTAATAAGTGCTATTTCAACAATAGCTGTATACACAGGCACCACTCAACGAAGCGTCAACACACGGATCTCCGAACACGAGATGCTGCCGTCTGGGCCATCCGGACAAGTTCGCGGTCGCAGAACATGCTATGTGGGCAGACGTGAACACACTATGCAGTACATTGAAACATCTGTCCTACCTTCAGTACAATACTACCACGCTAGATTACAACGCGAAGCCATAGAAATCTACACGCATCCTAATAATTTCAACAAATAGGGAGAGGCTCTCAAACTGAGCAAAATATGCACACGCAGACGCAGACGAATTTTGGCAGGCTGGGTTAGTAACCAGCCTGTGGACAGTTGCTATGTTCCTACCCACGTGTGGGCTTAACCATAGGAATGGATGAGGGATGTAAGTTGTTGGTGGGGTAGAGGTGATTTGGTTTTTGTGGATAGTGCTAGCACTTCTCCTGACAAAAGGAGTGGATCCAGTGTCCAAAACGTTTACGCTTATATAGGCATGTTTTAAAATTCTCTAAGTTTTTTCGCATGCTTATATTGCTGCTGAATTGTAGTGTACGTTAGGAAGTGCTATTACTGAAATTGCTCAGAAATTTCAGTAGTAGGGATTAAAGCTGTTGTTATCCAAGGTGCCCGCAAGCTAAGCGTGGCACCTTGAATTTGGGCTTTAACCTACCCTGGCAGCTGTAGTTGCCCAAGGAACGGACGAGGGCACTTTCGTGGTGTGGTAAAGTACGGTAAAATTTCTTTGACCGGCGCCTAATTTCATCCTCTATATATGGTAGGGAGGAGGTTTCGTGCAGTAGTCTGGTCGGGAAGCATCTGTATACAGAATAAATGGCACGAAGTCTTTTATTCTGTGCCCTTTGAATGAGTGACAGCCAACTACCGGCTGCCATACCCCAGATCTCGCAAGCGTACAACATGAGGGGGATGATCAGAGCTTTGAAGAGGTTAAGTTTCAAGTGGACGGGCATCGCCTTCGAACCCAACACCGGGCTCAGTTGAGCAATAGCTCCCTGGGCCCTGTGGGCAATTCCGGCTATGTGCTTCTCGAAAATTAATCGCTTATCAAGTTGAACTCTCAGATAAGTAAGGGAATTCTTGCACTGTATCCTTTGCCGGTTGAAGGTTAGTGTTGGGAAGTTTGCGGGAATGCGGCGTTTAGTAAATATGATGGCGTGGCTTTTTGTCGGATTGATTGACATTCTCCAACGCCTGCTCCACCTTTGGATTAGGTGTAACAGTCTTTGTATGGGTATTACGGCTCTGCCTATGTATCTGTCTGTTTTGTATACCAAGACGTCGTCTGCATACTGTGCTATGTTGACGTCTGCTGTGTGGGGAAAGTCTGCCGTGTAAATGTTGAATAAGATTGGTGAGAGGACAGAGCCTTCTGGAACTCCGTCGCATATCTGTCTTAGTGTGGAACTGTTTCCCGCCACAATTACAGTGAAAGTTCATTGTTTGATGTATGTGTGTAGTAGCTGTATGTATTGGTGTGGAAGCCCAAGGGAGATTATTTGTGTAAGAGCCCGGCGTGCCAGGTGGTAGAGAAGGCCTTTTCTACATCTAGAGGTACCGTGGGGGTGAATGCCTTGCCCTGAAAACCCAGGGCTGCAGCCTCCACCACTCTCAGCAGCTGTTGGGTAGTAGAGTGCCCAGGTCGAAAGCCAAATTGATGTGGAGGTATGGCTTGAATGTTACCGAGTAGGGGTGACAAGCGGACCAGGAAAGTGTTTCGAATACTTTCGATAGGGTCGAAAGGAGGCTTATGGAGCGGTAACTTGATGGGTGAACTGGATCTTTGCCCGGCTTCAAGATGCATATCACTCGGGCCTCTCTCCACTCTCGTGGGAAGTGGCCCAAGCTGATGCACATGTTGAAAACCTTGGTAACAAAGAGAACAGCTTTGAAAGGAAGGTTGCGGAGCATGAGGAGTGTCAACCCGTCAGGCCCAGCAGCCTTTTTGGGATGGAGGCGCAGAAGTGCGCCCTGGACTGCTGTGGGATGGAAGATGGAAATGTTATCGTCCGTATCATCTGGCGGTCGTCGAAAGTAACGACGAACGCCTCGACGAACTTGGCTTGAAAAGCTGTCGTCCTGGGGGTGTTTTCTACGCCTGAAAAGCTGTTCCAAGTTCCCTCCCGTGAGGAGGGGCGCGGGAGACCGTTGCCCTCAGATGCTCCAGGTGCGGGCTCTGCGGACCCTGAGTACCCGTGGTACCTCTGACGTACTAGAGGGAGCCGGGCCGGACTTGAGACGAGCCCTCCCGAAAGGGAGTTGTCCGGATTGGGTTGGACTCGGCGTGGCAGTGGTTCCCGGAACTCACGGGTAATTGAGTACTCGCAAGAGCGGAGTGTCCCAGGGGAGTGCCTAAGGCGTGTACCCTGGGGGCCGGTGCGCAAGCGTGTGCCGGAATCTCCGTTTTTGTGAGGCGGTGGTGGCTTCCTTAATGCTGGGGTCACTCACCCCTATAAAGGAGTAGGTCTAAGCTAGTACGACCTATCAGCCAGTCAAACTCTGGTAACTGGGTGCGCTCGGCTTTTGTAGCTGCAGTTCACTCGGTGCGCTTGGGCGACGCAATCGCCTGCAGCTGAATGGGGGGTCGTTTTTGGAAACTAGGTATCGTCCCAATGCAAAAAGCACTGGGTGGCACAGACCTCTGTGTTACGACCCCTGGTCTTAGAGCCTGGTAGTACTCGAAATCACATGTTCCAAGTTCCCGCAAGGGGGGCCGCGGTCTGACCATTGCCCTACAGATGCTCCAGGTGCGGGCTCTGCGGACCCTGAGTGCCCGTGGTACCTCTGACGTACTAGAGGGAGCCGGGCCGAGCTTGATTCGAGACACTTCCGGAAGGGTGTTGTCCGGATTGGGTTGAACTCGGCTTGGCAGTGAACCCGTCACTCACGGGGAATTGAGGACCTACGATGGCGGCGTGTCCCAGGGGAGTGCCTAAGGCGTGTACCCTGGGGGCCAGTGCGCCGGAATCGCCGTTGTTTGTAGGGAAGGTGGTGGCTACCTTAATGCTGGGGTGACTCACCTCTTAAATACGAGTAGGTGTAAGCTAGTATGACCTATCCACCAGTGAGAATCTGGAAGCTAAGAGAACTTAGCGCGCCTGGGCAACGCAATCGTCTGCAGCCGAATGGCGGGTCGGTTTAGAGTTACAAGGTACCGTCCTAATGCAAAAACCCACGGGTGGCACAGACCTCTGTGTTGCACCCCTGGACCCAGGGCTTAGTAAACCCGACCCAACCTGTTCCAAGTAGTCAGCAAAGGCATTTGCTTTGGCTTGGGGTTCGTAGGACAGGCCTCTGGTGCCATGGATAGGATGGAAAGTCTGAACTCGCTGTCCACGGAGGTTTTTGGCGATCCTCCACACGTCGCCATTAGCAAGGTTCTGTCTAGCCATGATGTCCTCCTCTTGTCGGTCCTGGTGGTGTAGTGGTTACCATACTTGCCACCTACGCCCAAAACGCGGGTTCGAATCCGGCCAGGATCGATGGATTTTTTCGGGCGTAAAAATCCTAAGTATGGCTTCCTTCGGAAGGGAAGTAAAACTGTTTGTCCCGTGTCGTACATTTACGGCACGAAAAAGAACCTCAAGCCTGAAAGAGAGGCCTCTGAGCAATATTTGTCGGCCGTTTCACGCCCTGAGTTGAATGGGACGCTGATGACCTGAGATGTTAAAGAGCGTCCATAAATAAATCAATAAAAAAAAATGGTGTCCTCCCAGGCGAGCCTTCTATGCTCGCGTAGGCGGGCACGGACCTCGAGGAGCAAGCGCCTCTAGAGCCTTCGATGATGTGGCGCACGGTGATGTTGAAACAGTCTGCGGGCTGCCCATGATCGGCGCATGAGGAGTTCGAGGTTTAGCGGGAGGACGTCTGGGTGTGGGGGTGGGGCGGTATGGATCGTGAGGCTGTGAGCCACTCGCGTTACCGTGTGGGAGAAGGATGAGACTGTTGTCTCTAGGGAGGGGATGTGGATGATTTTTGGGTTTGGGGGAATGATAGTGTTGAGGCAATCCTTGACGCGTTTCCAGTCGATTTGGCGGATTAGACCCGCGACATCGTGGCTGGCAACCCTTGTGTTGATCTCTGCCAGCACGGGGTTATGATCGGAATGTAATGCGTTGATCGATGTAAAGGTGAGATGGTGTGGGAAATGCTTGATGATCGCAAAGTCGATAACAGATGGTTGTCCTCTACTAAGCGGATGGTGAGTGGGTTGCCAGGGACCCTGTATTCGTAGTTGTGGGTCCTGATCTATCAAGCGATTGATTGCGTTGGCTCTGGTATCTGCTTGTTGAGTGCAATGCGAACGTGAATGTTTGGCATTGAAATCACCGGCCAGAATAACACTGGGATGTAGGGCAAGAATGGAATGGTAGTCGGCTTCCACGAATGCTCTGGAAGGAGAGTGGTATGCAGATATTAGCGGAACCTCCGTGCCATCAAGTTCTACGATTGCAGCCGTGGCCTCCAAGATTTGAAGTGGGGAGATCTGGATTGGTCGGTGCACCACGTTCTTCCTGACCAGTATCGCTGTGCCTCCTCCTGGGGCACGACGATCTGTTCTCAGGCAGTTGTAGCCCTGAAGATGGAAGTGGTTGTACTGATGGAGATGCGTCTCGCTGACTAGTATGGCGTCTAGTGCGTACCGGGAAGCAAAGTGTTGGAGTTCGCCCCACGGCCCATCAGGCCGTTGGCATTCCAAAATTCGAATCGGAACGACGTACGAGACCTAATTCCGCTCCCCATTTTGGGCTGCTGGGCTTCCGTTGAATAATAGGGCTACGGCCTCAAAGGCTATCAGCACTTTGCTGGAGGGGTCGGGAGCGTTTAGGAAGCGAGTGCAAAGCTCCTGCAGCCGCTGGCCATAAGTCTGCCAAATTTTTGACAGCCACTGCAGCAGCTCCAGGGCATTGCCACCCTGTTGGATAGGATTGGTTGGACCTGGGTTGGGTGAGGGGTGGGGTGGTTGAGGTAGGCCCAGAGGTTGTTGGCCCCTCCCGAGTGGCCCCCACCGGGGAGAGACCGCGGAAGCCTTCTCCCTCCTAGGCAGCCCCGCCCGCCGAGAAGTCCTCTGCCTCTGTGGTTTTGGAGAGGAGTTTGGTGTTGGTTGGTTTGTTCTGACTGTGGCTTGTATGGGTGCCTGTTGTATTTTGGCCGCGGTATGAGGTCGCCTATCAGTGGGCTGCTTTTGCGCCGTTACTGCGTAAGATGTCTGCGGCGTGGTAGCTGTGATGGGGAATGTTGCCTGCGCTGTGGTTGGTTGGGCTGCAGTAGGAGTTCTGCCGATGTTGCTAGCTGGAGCAGAAGGCGCGTCTCTGCCATTTGCAGAGCCTTCTTGATGCTCCCTTCTAGAGGATGTCATCATCCTTAGCCTAACCAGGCATCGGCCGTAACAGGCAACGTGTTCCCCTTTGCAGTTGGCGCATGTAGGAGTCTCCGTGGTAGATCTCGTGCAGACATCAAGGGAGTGAGGGCCACCGCACCTGAGGCGGCGAGGGTTCTTCTCGCGGAAATGGCTGTCGTGGTTAAATCCCAGGCAGCGGTGGCACTGAGCGGGGCCGCCAGGGCGTCGGGAGATGTCAATTTTCACTCGTAGGTAGCAGATCGCTTGGATCTTGTCTACCTTGAGTTCCGGGTCATCTGCTCGCTCCACGATTATTAAGAACAGGGGGAGAGGGATTCGTTGTTGGAGTTGTCCCTCTGGAGCGGCTTTCGTCAGCTGTTTGACGACTTTTGATGTTACGCCCTGGCATCAGAGGTCTGCATCGATATCTTCCATGGAGTGTCCAAGGGAAGCCCTCTGATAATGCGCCTCACATCCTTAGCTTTATCCAAGGCGAAGGAGAAGTGTTGGATACCCCTCTTTTTAAGAGAGGTCAGCAATCGCTGATGGTCCTCCGAAAATCGCGCTTGAAACCTGTATGTACTTCCTTTCGGCTTCATCAGCATCTAAAGCTAGACCTGATGAGCTATCTTCCTCCTCCATATAGTAGGAGTGGACAGAGAAGACGGAAGTTTTCACTGAATGAACAGAAAAGTCGGTGAGTAAAGCGTCACCGTCAGAAGTGGAGTCTATATCCGCTTGGTTTTTGTCTAGACCGTTTCCTTGGTAGCACTTTTCGAAAAGGACTTACCACCAGTTTTCGTGGTCTGGTAGTCTTTTTTTTTTCTCGATAGACCAGGGACTGGTCTTAGCTCCTTCTCTGCGGAAGTTGATGGGATTTGGCTTGTTTGGGCCTTAGGATCACTCACCTTGTGTAAGTGGTAGCTCTGAAAAAGGTTTTAAATGGAAAATGCGCGCTGGTAGGAACTGTGCACAGTCGATTACTAACCTTTCATATTGTTGGTGTGGCTGAGATGTGAAGACGTGAAGAGAAAATGGTGAAAATGTTGTGCTGTATAAACACAAAAGTTGTTTTCTTCACGCGAACTGCGCCGTGGCAAACGCGAACGAGCGCGCCCACCTGTTGCTGCTGCTTCTACGCAATTAGAATAGTTGTATTGGCGAATGAACACACTGGCCGAAGCAGAAGTAAACTGGCAGGCTGAGGTTAGTGCTCAGCCTGTGTATGGATGCTGCGTACCTACCCTGTGTTGGGTTTAACCGCAGAGATGGGTAGAAGGTTGTAGGGTGGTTGTGCTGTTTAGGTTGAGGTGCAGAAGGATTGTGCAGAAAACCTTATCCTAGTTGCAGCGGGCAGATATGACATCCTTGGAGTTTGCATTATATGCGCATGCTGCTCACATTTGTTTGTGAGCAGCATGGGCATACCGCTACTTAATTTTTTACGTTGTTATTGCTGTTGTGTCTGTTTTGGGATTTTGGAATGTTATCCTGTTGTTAGGTTATACACACGCTAGGCGTGGCACCTTGAGCTTAGCTTAGGCCTATCACTACAGGAATAGCTGCCAAGTGAACGAACGAGAGCGCTCTCATGATAAGGTAATTTGGCGTAAAATTTTGTGACCCGGAGTCTAATTTCGTCCTGAATACATGGGAGGGAAGAACTGTCATGGAGTAGCCTGATTGGAAACCATCGCTATACAGAATAAATAGTCCTGAGACCTTTATTCTGCACCCTTTGCAAAAGTTCGAGCCAACTGTCAGCTGCCATACTCCAGATTTCACAGGCGTACAGCATGACAGTGATGACCAAGGCTTTGAAAAGGTGTAATTTCAGGTGGACTGGCATCGCCTTGGAACTGAGCATAGGGAACAGTTGAGCAATTGCTCCCTGTGCCCTGTGAGCAGTCCGGCCTATGTGTTCCCTGAAGGTTAGACCTTTATCACGCACACCGAGGTATGCTATGGATTTTTTCCACCCTATCCTTTGCCGTCTGAGTACTCGCAAGAGCGGTGTGTCCCAGGGTAGTGCCTAAGCCGTGTACCCTGGGGGTCGGTGCGCCGGAAACACCGTCATTGTGAGGCGGTGGTGGCTTCCTTAATCCTGGGGTCACTCAACCCTATAAAGGAGTAGGTCTAAGCTAGTACGACCTATCAGCTAGTGAAATTCTGGTAGCTGGGTGCGCTCGGCTTTTGAAGCTGCAGTTCACTTGGTGCGCTTGGGCGACGTAATCGCCGGCAGCCGAATGGCGGGTCGGTTTAGGAAACAAGGTGCCGTCCTAATGCAAAAAAACCACTGGGCACACAGACCTCTGTGATGTAGTGCGTGCGCTACGCCCCTTGGACGTAGGGCCTGGTAGTACCCGAAACCACATCCACATGTATGTCAGAGTGTGGGAGTTTGAGGGCACGCGGCGTTTGGTGAAGATTATGGCGTTGCTCTTTGCCGGGTTGATTCACATTCGCCAACGCCTACACCACCTCGATTAGGTGTAGTAGTCTTTGTATGGGGAGGATGGCTCTGTTTGTTTCTATTTGTTTTGTATAACAGGACGTCAACTGCGTATTGAGCAGTGTTGACGTCTGCTGCATGGGGAAAGTCTGACATGTAAATGATGAACAGAATTGGGGATAGAACAGAACCTTCGGCGACTCCGCCGCGTATCGGTCTTGGTGTTGAATTGTTTCCCGCCACCACTACTTTGAAAGTGCGATGTTTGAGATATGAGTGTATAATATGTATGTAGTGTTTGGGAAACTCCAGGTGGATGAGTTTATATAGGCGTGCCAGGTCGTCGAGAAGGCCTTTCCTACATCCAAAGAGACCGCTGGTATGAAAGCCCGCTCCTGGAAGCCCAGGGCTGAGGCCTCCACAACCCTCAGCAGCTATTGGACAGTAGAGTGCCCAGGACGGAAACCGAATTAGTGAGGAGGGATGGCTTTAATGTTTCCCAGTAAAGGAAGCATTTGGGCAAGAAGTAATCTCTCAAACACTTTTGAGAACGTAGAAAGGAGACTGATTGATCCGTAGCTGGAGGGGTGGGTTGGGTCTTTGTCTGGTTTCAACATGCATATCACCCGTGCCTCCCTCCACTCTCGCGGAAATTGGCTCAGGCTGATGCACATATTGAAGACTTGTGGCAAAGAACACAGCCTTGAAAGAGGTTGCGGAGCATGAGGTGCGTTAGCCCATCAGGTCCGGCAGCCTTTTGGAGTTTGAGACGCAGGATTGTGCCCTGGACTTCACGGGGGATGAAAGATGGGAATCCTTAAGTCATCTTCATCCGGCGGCCGTCGAAGATATCGACGGACGTCGCGACGAACTGACTTGAGAAAGTGTCGTCGTTGGGGGTCGTCTCTAGGCCTGAAGAGACGTTACAGATAGTCAGCGAGGGCATTGGCTTTGGCGTGAGGATCATACACGAGGCCTCGGGTGCCATTGATTGGTCGGGAAGTTTTGTCTCTTTGACCACGGAGATTCTTAGCAATCCTCCACACGTCTCCATCGATCAAGCTCTGTCTTGCCATAGTGTCCTCCCACGCGAGCTTTTTGAGCTCACGATGGCGGGCGCTAACTTGGCGGCGCATTGTCCTTAACAGAGCTCGGTGGTGGGGCGTGCGGTGACGCTGATAGAGTCTGCAGGCGGCCCAGGAGCGGTGGATGAGGAGCTGAAGGTCCAGGAATGACATCTGGATGCAAAGGAGGGGAGGTTTGGATGGCGAGACTGTGGGTGACTTTGGTGACTGTCAGAGAGAAGGATGAGACTGCTGTCTCTAGGGAATGGATGTCTGTGATTTTGGGGTTGGGAGGGATGATAGTGCCGAGGCATTCCTTAACGCTTTTCCAGTCGATCTCGCGGTGTAGACCTGCGACATCTTGGCTGGCAATCCTGGTATTGATTTCGGCCAACACAGGGTTATAATCGGAATGAAGTGCGTTGATTGAAGTGAGGGTGAAATGGTGTGGGAAGTGCTTGATAATCGTAAAGTCGATGACAGATGACTGTCTTCCACTGTACGGATGATGGGTGGGTTGCCAGGGACCCTGTACTCTAAGGTGAAGGTCTCGGTCAATTAAGCGAATAATTTCTTTGCCTCTATTATCCGCGCGTTGAGTGCAATGCCAACGAGGATGCTTGGCATTGAAATCACCCTCGAGGATGACCCTGGGGTGTAGGGCGACGAAGGATTGGTAGTCAGCCACCACGAAGACTGGATGGGGATTGGTATGCAGATACTATCAGTACCTCCGTGCCACCAAGTTCCACAAAAACAGCTGCGGCCTCTAGGGTTTGTAGTTGCGGGATCTGGATTGGTCGGTGGACTACATTTCTCCGGTTGTAGATCGCAGTGCCGCCGCCAGGGGCACCTTGATCAGTCCGGAGGCAAGTGTAGCCCGGAAGGCGGGAGTTGGAGTGTTGATGGAAATGCGTCTCGCTGACCAGAATGGCGTCTAGGGCAAGCCGGGCTGCAAAATGACGTAGCTCGACCCTCTTCTCGGCAAGACCAGTTGCGTTCCAAAATGCGAACCAGAAAGAGGTACGAGACCTAGTTCCGTTCGCCTGGTTGCTGTCGACAAGAAGGAGCGATGGCCTCAAAGACTATCATCATTTTGCAGGAGGGGTCTGGAGTTTGGCGGAAGCGGACGAGAAGCTCCTGCAACTTCATCCCGTAAGTCTGCCACAATTGTGACAGCCACTGGAGCAAGTTCAAGGTGCTTTCGCCTTGTTGGGAGTGGGAAGAGTTGGGGGAGGGCCTTGGAGGCGCACGCGTATCCTGGGTTCCCCCCTGCTGGAGAGTCCGCTGCCCCTCAGCAGCTGGAGTCCTCCTGGGAGGGCGGGGCTGCCTCTGCGGCTTGGGTGTTGGTGGGGGTGGAGCTGTGTTTGCAGTTGTCTGTTTTGCTGTTGTGTCCTGTTTGTTCACTCTTGTCATTCGTCGACCATCCGTGGGCTGTTCCTGTGTTTTTGCAGCGAAGGAGGTGCTGCCAGAGTTGGAGGTGACGGCCTTGATGGGTGTGGGAGTGGTAGTAGCGCCTGGTTGGTGGAGTGTTGCAGCCGGAGGCGACGTAGTGAGGGTGGTTGGTGCTGAGTTGCTGCCTGGAACCCTGGGGCCATTGGTGTTGGTGTTGTTCATTATCCTTAGCCTTGTTGGGCACCCTCCGTAACACGCCACTAGTTCCCCTTTGGAATTAGCACAGGTGGGGATTTCCGTGGGGGCTCGTTTAATGGCGTCGCGGGGGTGGGAGCCACAGCAACTAAGGCATCGAGGATTCCGGGAACAGAACTCGCTCGAGTGGTTAAAGCCCAAACAGCGGTGGCATTGTGCGGGGCCGCCGGGGCGTCTGGGAGTTTCGACTTTTATACTGAGGTAGCATAATGACGAAAGTTTGTCTAACGCCACCTCAGGGTCGTCAGCCCGCTATACTATCACCAAGAAGAGGGGGATGGGCACCCTTGCTGATGGGTTTTCACCTTGGGGGGGCTTTGTAAGTTGCTTGATTAATTTGGGTTGTATGCCCCATCGTTTGAGGTCGTCAGCGATATCCCCCACCGGAGTGTCCGCTGGCAGCCCTCGGATGATTCATCGAAAATCTCGAGATTTGTCGACGGCAAAGGAAAAATGTGGAATTCCCCGCCGTTTCAGTTTGGTTAACAGGCGCTGGTGATCTTCTGCGCACCTAGCCTGGAATCTGTAAGTATTTCCCTTCCGAATAATCTTGCACTCGGCGATCAGGGACGGCTTTACTTCCTTTAGGAAGCCTGTAACCCCCTGAAAGGAGTCCACGATTATTGGTGGGATGTGGCGTCTAGAAATATTAGAAGAAGGATTACTGTTACTAGCTACTGAAGTTGTTGGCTTTCCAGCTGTTCTGGAGCCTTCTGCCTCAGAATGAGGTCGGGTGCGCCGCTTTCGTTTTCCGGCTACCACTTGAAACTCAGCATCATCCACTTCTGAAGCTAGAGCGGATGAGCTGTCGTCCTCCATATATGAGGAGTGTACTGAGAAGATGGAAGTCTTCTCAGAATCGGATGAGAAATCAGTGAGCAAATCGTCACTGCTGTTGCCAGACTTGTTTTCCGGCTTTTGGCCTGTTCGCAAAGGACAACGTTCCCGCGAGGGGCTGTCATCCTTGCACATGGCAGCGTTGCGGGTTACCTCACTATTTGCATTACGCACTCGGCAAGGTTTACGTTTTTTCTTTAGGCCAGACTGGTGGTTTGTCACCTTCTCTGTAGTAGAAGTTGAGGCCTTCGCGGAGTTCTGGCTGCCAGAAACTCCCGCAACAATCGTGCTTTCTGCAGCACTTCGGTGCATGGTAGGGTTAGCAGTCACTATAAAGCACTATAAAATACAGGATAGGCACTGTGCACTGCACATTAGCCGTGCAGTGCACTACTCTCCTCACACAGTTGGGCACTAACCTTGTTTTGTGTTGCTGTGGTATCCAGAAGAGCAGAAATGCAGAAAATAGGGTGGTGAAGAAACACAAAGTTTAGCTCCTTGTGGGCTGCTGCACATCGGACGCGAACGAGCGCGCCCACCTGTTGCTGTAGATAAGGAAACTACGCAGTGTTAATTTCGTTGTCAACCAATAGCACACTTAGAAATCTGACACACCCTCCTGGGTGAGCTCGATGATGGAGTAGCAACGGAGCTGTACCCCAGCCACAGAAATGGCGTAGAAAACGAACCGCTCTCTAGCTAAACCAACTCGCAAGTCCCGCTCGCCCCCACATCCGAGCGAGCGATGCACTATCTAGGTGCACTCCCAAGTAGGTTATGGAGTTGTTCCATCTGATCATTTCCCGTCTGCATGTAAATGTCGGGGCGTTTGCGGGTATACGACGTTTTGTGAAAATAATGGCGTTGCTCTTTGCCGGGTTGATTGACATTCGCCAACGCCTACACCACCCTTCGATTAGGTGTGGTAGTCTTTGTATGGGAGTGAAAGCTCTGTGTAGGTTTCTATTTGTTTTGTATAGTAAGACGTTATCCGCGTATTGGGCAGTGTCGGACCTGGTGGTGTAGTAGTTACCATACTTGCCTCCTATACCCAAGATCGCGGATTCGAACCCGGTCAGGACCGATGGATTTTTTCGGGCGTAAAAATCCGAAGTATTCCTTCGGAAGGGAAGTAAAGTCGTGGGTCCCGTGTCGTACATTTACGGCACGATAAAGAACCTCAAGCCTGAAAGAGAGGCCTCTGAGCAAAATTTGTCGGCCGTTTCACGCCCTGAATAGAATGGGACGCTGATGACCTGAGATGTTAAAGAGCGTCCATAAATAAATCATCAAAAAAAAAAAGTATTGGGCAGTGTTGACGTCTGTTGCATGTTGAAAGTCTTCCATTTATATGTTAAACAGAATTGGGGATAGAACAGAGCCTTCGGGAACTCCGTTGCGTATCGGTCTTAGTGTCGAAGTGTTTCCCGCCACCGCTACTTTGAAAGTGCGGTGCTTAAGGTATGAGTGTATGAGTTGTATGTAGTGTTTGGGAAGCTCCAGTTGGATGAGTTTGTATAGGAGCCCGGCGTGCCAGGTCGTCGAGGAGGCCTTTTCCACATCCAAAGATATCGCTGGTGTGAAGGACCCCTCCTGGAAACCCAGGGCTGAGGCCTCCAGCAACTGTCGGATGGTAAAGTGCCCAGGACGGAAACCGAATTGGTGAGGGGGGATGGCTTGAATGTTTCCCAGCAGGGGAAGCATACGGGCAAGAAGTAATCTCTCAAACACTTTTGAGAGTGTAGACAGGAGACTAATTGATCGGTAACCGGAGGGGTGGGTTGCGTCTTTGCCTGGCTTCAATATGCATATCACCCGTGCCTCCCTCCACTCTCGTGGAAAGTGACCCAGGCTAATGCACATATTGAACACTTTGGTGACAAAGAGCACAGCGTTGAAAGGAAGGTTGCGGAGCATGAGGGGCGTTAACCCGTCTGGTCCAGCAGCCTTTTTGTGTTTGAGGCGCAGGATTGCGCCCTGGACTTCATGAGGGTGGAAGATAGGAATCCGTAAGTCGTCTTCATCCGGCGGCCGTCGAAAGTATCGGCGGAATTCGCGACGAACCTGACTTGAAAAGGTGTCGTCCTGGGGGTCAACTCTCGGCCTAAAAAGACGTTCCAAGTAATCTGCGAGCGCATTGGCTTTGGCTCGAGGATCATACACGAGGCCTCGGGTGCCATGGATTGGTCGGGAGGCTTTGCCTCTTTGGCCACGGAGGTTCTTAGCAATCCTCCACACGTCGCCATCGATCAAGTTCTGTCTAGCCATAGTGTCCTCCCACGCGAGCTTCTTGTGCTCACGAAGGCGGGCTCTAACTTGGCGGCGCAAGGTCCTTAACAGAGCTCGAAGATGTGGCGTGCGGTGACGCTGATAGAGTCTGCGGGCGGCCCAGGAGCGGCGGATGAGGAGCTGAAGGTCCAGAGGAATGACATCTGTATGCAGTGGAGGGGAGGCATGGTTGGTGAGACTATGGGTCACTTTGGTGACTGTAAGGGAGAAGGATGAACCTGCGGTCTCTAGGAAATGGGTGTCTGTGATTTTAGGGTTGGGAGGGATGATGGTGCCGAGGCATTCCTTAACGCTTTTCCAGTCGATCTCGCGGTATAGACCTGCGACATCTTGGCTGGTAATCCTGGTGTTGATTTCGGCCAACACGGGGTTATGATTGGAATGAAGTGCGTTGATTGAAGTGAGGGTGAGATGGTGAGGGAAGTGCTTGAATATCGTAAAGTCGATGACAGATGGCTGTCCTCGACTATACGGATGATGGGTGGGTTGCCAGGGACCCTGTACTCTAAGCTGAGGGTCTCGATCGATTAAGCGAACAATTTCTTTGCCTCTAGCATCCGCGCGTTGAGTGCAATGCCAACGAGAATGTTTGGCATTGAAATCACCCGCGAGAATGATGACACTGGGTGTAGGGCGATAAGGATTGGTAGTAAGTCACCACGAAGGCTCTGGATGGGGAGTGGTATGCAGTTACTATCAGTACCTCCGTGCCACCAAGTTCCACAAAAACAGCTACGGCCTCTAGGGTTTGAAGTTGTGGGATCTGGAATGGGCGGTGGACTACATTCCTCCGGATGTAGATCGCTGTGCCGCCACCAGGGGCACCTCGGTCGGACCGAAGGCAAGTCTATCCCGGAAGACGGGAATTGGAGTATTGGTGGAAATGCGTCTCGCTGACCAAAATGCGTTCCAAAATGCGAACCGGAAAGAGTACGAGACCTAGTTCCGCTCGCCATTCTGGGTCGCCTGGTTGTCGTCGATAAAAAGGGCGATAGCTTCAAAAACTATCATCATCTTGCTTGTGGAGTCTGGAGCTTGGCGGAGTCGGGCAAGAAGCTCCTGTAACATCCTGCCATATGTCTGCCACAGTTGTGACAGCCATTGGAGCAAGTCCAAGGTGCTTTCGCCTTGTTGGGTGTGGGAAGAGATGTGGGAGGGCCCTGGAGGCATTTGCGTCTCCTGTGTTCCCTCCTGCTGGGAAGTGCGTGGCCCCTCAGCAGCAGGAGTCCTCCTGGGAGGGCGCGGTTGCCTCTGAGGCTTGGGAGTGGGATGAGGTGGTGCTGTAGGTGGAGTCAGTTTTAGTTGTGTAGGTTGTTTCTTTGCTCGCGAAGTCCGCCGAGCATCAGAGGGCTGTCCTTACACTGCTGCTGCGTAGTGGTTTCCAGTGCCCGTAGTTGTGGCCTTGACAGGGATGGTGGCTGTAGTGCCTGGCGTTGGAGTTGCTACAGGTGGTGCCGTTGTAGTGTTTGGCGTCGAGTTGTCCAACTGGGCTCTGCCATGGCTGGTGTTGTTGATAATTCTCAGTCTTGTGGGGCACCCTCCGTAGAGGGCACGTGGTCCCCCTTGCAGTTGGCGCAAGTTGGGGTCTCCGTGGGAGCTCGCTGACAGGCCTCACGGGGGTGGGGACCACCGCAACGTAGGCACCTAGGGTTCTGGGAGCAGAATTCGCTAGAATGGTTCAATCCCAAGCACCGGTGGCATTGAGCGGGGCCGCCAGGGCGTCGAGGTGTTTCAATTTTAATGCTGAGATAGCATAATGACCTAAGCTTGTCTATTGCTATCTCAGGATCTTCAGCCCGCTCTACTATTACTAAGAATAGGGGAATGGGGAATCTTACTGTGGCGTTTTCACCTTGAGTGGGCTTAGTGAGTTATTTGACCAGCTTGGGATGTATACCCTGGCGCTTGAGGTCGTCAGCGATATCTTCCACTGGAGTATCCGCTGGCAGCGCTCTGATGATGCGACGAATGTCGCGAGCTTTATCGACGGCAAATGAAAAGTGTGTTATTCCTCGCCTCTTGAGGTTAGTCAACAGGCACTGGTGGTCCTCGACACACCCTGCCTGGAATCTGTAGGTATTTCCCTTTCTGATAATTATGCACTCAGCTATCAGGGACGGTATTACTTCCTTCAGGAAGCCCGTAACCCCCTGAAAGGAGTCCACAATTATCGGAGGGATGTGACGTCTAGAGGTGGAAAGAGTACTATTACTATTACCACTAACAACTGCTGGTTAGGTTGGCTTTCCAGCTGTGCCGGAGCCTTCAGCCTCAAAATGAGGTCGGGTTCGCCGCTTTCTTTTGTCGGCTACCACCTGAAATTCAGCGTCGTCCGCCTCAGAAGCCAGGGCGGACGAGGTATCATCTTCCTCCATATAGGAGGAGTGAACAGAGAAGATAGAGGTCTTCTCTGAATCTGAGGAGAAATCTGTGAGGGATTCCTCACAGGAGTTGCCAGAATTGGTTTCTGGTTCTTTGCCTATGCGCAATGGAGATCTTTCGCGTGAGGGACTGTCGTCCTTGCACGCAGCAGCTTGGGGGGCAATCTCACCATCTACTTTCCGTGGTCGGCGAGCGAGCGAGCGAGCAAATATGGCAGGCTGGGTTAGTGCTCAGCCTGTGCATGGTTGCTGCGTACCTATCCTGTGTGGGTTTAACCGCAGAGATGGGATGAAGGTTGTAGGGTGGTTGTGGTGTTTTGGTTGTGAGGCAGACGGATTGTGCTAAAGCTTATCCTAAATGTAGCGGGCGGATATGACATCCTTGGAGTATGCTTGCTATGCGCATGTTGTTCTCTGTTTTGAGAACAGCATGGGTATACCGCTATCCGCTATTTTGTATTGCTATTGAGGCTGATGGAGATTTGGAATGTTATTCCTGTTGCTAGGTTATGCTCCTTTGTTACCCAAGGGGGCCACACGCAAGGCGTGGCATCTTGAATTTGGGCTTAGGCCTATTGCGACAGGAATAGCTGCCGAGTGATCGAACGAGAGCGCTCTCATGATGAGGTAAACTGGCGTAGAATTTAGATGCCCGGCGTCTGATTTCCTCCTTGATATATGGGAGCGAAGAACTCTCATGAAGTAACCTAGTTGGAAAGCAGCGAAATGCAGAATAAATGGTCCGAAGACCTTTATTCTGTACCTTTTGCAGAAGTGCGAGCCAACTGTCAGCTGCCATACCCCAGATTTCACAGGCGTATAGCATGACAGGGATGACCAGGGCTTTGAAAAGGTGTAATTTCAGGTGAACTGGCATGGCCTTGGAACTGAGCATAGGGAACAGTTGAGCGATTGCTCCCTGTGCCCTATGGGCGTTCCGGCAATGTGTTCCCTGAAGGTTAGCCCGAAGCCCGAAGTGATCTGGCAGGCTGAAGTCAGTGCTCAGCCTGTGTGTGGTTGCTGCGTACCTACCCTGTATGGGTTTAACCGCAGAGATGGGATGAAGGTTGTAGGGTAGTTGTGGTGTTTTGGTAGTGAGGAAGACGGATTGTGCTAAAGCTTATCTTAACTGTAGCGGGTGGATATGACATCCTTGGAGTATGCTTGCTATGCGCATGCTGTTCTCTGTTTTTGAGAACACCGTGGGCATGCTGCTATCCGCTGTTTGTATTACTATTGAGGCTGATGGGGATTTGGAATATTTTCCTGTTGCTAGGTTATGCTCCTTTGCTATCCAAGGGGGCCACACGCGAGGCGCGGCACCTTGGGTTTGGGCTTAGGCCTGTAGCGACAGGAAAAGCTGCCGAGTGACCGAACGAGAGCGCTCTCGTGGTTGGGTAATCTGGCGTAGAATTTAGATGCCCGGCGTCTGATTTCCTCCTCGATATATGGGAGGGAAGAACTCTCATGTAGTAACCTGGTTGGAAAGCTGCAATAAGCAGAATAAATGGTCCGAAGACCTTTATTCTGCACCTTTTGCAGAAGTGCAAGCCAACTGTCAGCTGCCATACCCCATATTTCACAGGCGTATAGCATGACAGGAATCACCAGGGCTTTAAAAAGGTGTAATTTCAGGTGAACTGGCATGGTCTTGGAACCGAGCATAGGGAACAGTTGAGCAATTGCTCCCTGTGCCCTATGAGCGGTCCCGGCAATGTGTTCCCTGAAGGTTAGACCTTTATCTAGGTGCACCCCCAAGTAGGTTATGGAGTTGTTCCATCTGATCCTTTGCCGTCTGTATGTAAATGTAGGGGCGTTTGCGGGTATGCGGCGCTTTGTGAAAATAATGGCGTTGCTTTTTGCCGGGTTGATTGACATTCGCCAACGCCTACACCACCCTTCGATTAGGTGTAGTAGTCTTTGTATGGGAATGAAAGCTATGCGTAGGTTTCTATTTGTTTTGTAGAGTAAGACGTCATCCGCGTATTGGGCAGTGTTGACGTCTGTTGCGTGTGGAAAGTCTGCCATGTATATGTTAAATAGGATTGGGGATAGAACAGAGCCTTCAGGGACTCCGCCGCGTATCTATTTTAGTGTCGAGGTGTTTCCCGCCACCGCTACTTTGAAAGTGCGGTGCTTGAGGAATGAGTGTATGAGTTGTATGTAGTGTTTGGGAAGGTCCAGTTGGATGAGTTTGTATATGAGCCCGGCGTACCAGGTCGTGGAGAAGGCCTTTTCCACATCCAAAGATATCGCTGGTGTGAAGGACCCGTCCTGGAAGCCCAGGGCTGAGGCCTCCACAACCCTCAGCAACTGTTGGGTGGTAGAATGCCCAGGACGGAAGCCGAATTGGTGAGGGGGGATGGCTTGAATGTTTCCCAGCAGGGGAAGCATACGGGCAAGAAGTAATCTCTCAAACACTTTTGAGAGTGTAGACAGGAGACTAATTGATCGGTAGCTGGAGGGGTGGGTTGCGTCTTTGCCTGGCTTCAGTATGCATATCACCCGTGCCTCCCTCCACTCTCGTGGAAAGTGGCCCAGGCTGATGCACATATTGAACACTTTAGTGACAAAGAGCACAGCCTTGAAAGGAAGGTTGCGGAGCATGAGGGGCGTTAGCCCGTCTGGTCCAGCAGCCTTTTTGGGTTTGAGGCGCAGGATTGCGCCCTGGACTTCATGAGGGTGGAAGATAGGAATTCGTAAGTCGTCTTCGTCCGGCGGCCGTCGACAGTATCGGCGGACGTCGCGACGAACCTGACTTGAAAAGGCGTCGTCCTGGGGGTCATCTCTCGGCCTGAAAAGACGTTCCAAGTAATCTGCGAGCGCATTGGCTTTGGCTCGGGGATCATACACGAGGCCTCGGGTGCCATGGATTGGACGGGAGATTTTGTCTCGTTGGCCACGGAGGTTTTTAGCAATCCTCCACACGTCGCCATCGATCAAGTTCTGTCTAGCCATAGTGTCCTCCCACGCGAGCTTCTTGTGCTCGCGAAGGCGGGCCCTAACTTGGCGGCGCAGGGTCCTCAACAGAGCTCGGTGATGTGGCGTGCGGTGACGCTGATAAAGTCTGCGGGCAGCCCAGGAGCGGCGGATAAGGAGATCAAGGTCGAGAGGAATGACGTCTGGATGCAGGGGAGGGGAGGCTTGGATGGTGAGACTGTGGGTCACTTTGGTGACTGTTAGGGAGAAGGATGAGACCGCGGTCTCTAGGGAGTGGGTGTCTGTGATTTTTGGGTTGGGAGGAATGATGGTGCCGAGGCATTCCTTAACGCTTTTCCAGTCGATCTCGCGGTTTAGACCTGCGACATCTTGGCTGGCAATCCTGGTGTTGATTTCGGCCAACACAGGGTTATGATCGGAATGAAGTGCGTTGATTGAAGTGAGGGTGAGATGGTGAGGGAAATGCTTCAGTATCGTAAAGTCGATGACAGATGGCTGTCCTCGACCATACGGATGATGTGTGGGTTGCCAGGGACCCTGTACTCTGAGCTGGGGGTCTCGATCAATTAAGCGAATGATTTCTTTGCCTCTTGCGTCCGCGCGTTGAGTGCAATGCCAACGAGAATGTTTGGCATTGAAATCACCCGCGAGGATGACACTAGGATGTAGGGCGAGGAGGGATTGGTAGTCAGTCACCACGAAGGCTCTGGATGGGGGGTGGTATGCAGATACAATCAGTACCTCCGTGCCACCAAGTTCCACAAAAACAGCTGCGGCCTCTAGGGTTTGAAGTTGTGGGATCTGGAGTGGGCGGTGGACTACATTCCTCCGGATGTAGATCGCTGTGCCGCCGCCAGGGGCACCTCGGTCGGACCGGAGGCACGTGTAGCCCGGAAGACGGGAGTTGGAGTGTTGGTGGAAATGCGTCTCGCAGACCAAAATGGCGTCAAGGGCAAACCGGGCTGCAAAATGATGAAGCTCGTCGTTTTTGTCGACAAGACCGTTGGCATTCCAAAATGCGAACCGGAAAGAGGTACGAGACCTAGTTCCGCTCCCCATTCTGGGTTGCCTGGTTGTCGTCGATGAAAAGGGCGATAGCTTCAAAAACTATCATCATTTTGCTTGTGGAGTCTGGAGCTTGGCGGAGTCGGGCGAGAAGCTCCTGTAACCTTCTGCCATATGTTTGCCACAGTTGTGACAGCCATTGGAGAAGGTCTAAGGTGCTTTCGCCTTGTTGGGTGTGGAAAGAGGTGGGGGAGGGCCCTGGAGGCATTTTCGTCTCCTGTGTTCCCCCCTGCTGGGAAGTGCGTGGCCCCTCAGCAGCAGGAGTCCTCCTGGGAGGGCGTGGTTGCCTCTGGGGCTTGGGAGCGGGAGGGGGTGGTGCTGTAGGTGCTGTAGATGAAGTGTGTTTTGGTTGTGTCTGAGGTTTCTTTGCTCGCGAATTCCGCCGAGCATCAGAGGGCTGTCCTTGCACTGCTGCTGCGTAGTTAGTTGCAGTGCCAGTAGTTGCGGCCTTTACCGGGATGTTGGATCTAGGGCCTGGCGTTGTAGTTGCTGCAGTTGCTGTAGGAGGTGCCGTTGTAGGGTTTGGCGTTCTGCCGCTGCTGGTGTTGTTGATAATTCTCAGTCTGGTTGGGCACCCTCCATAACAGGCCACGTGGTCTCCTTTGCAGTTTGCGCAAGTTGGGGTCTCCGTGGGAGCTCGCTGACAGGCCTCACGGGGGTGGGGACCACCGCAACGTAGGCACCTAGGATTCCTTGAGCAGAACTCACTGGAGTGGTTAAATCCCAAGCAGCGGTGGCATTGAGCGGGACCGCCAGGGCGTCTGGGTGTTTCAACTTTGATGCTGAGATAGCATAATGACCTTAACTTGTCTATTGCTATCTCGGGATCATCAGCCCGCTCTACTATTACTAGGAATAGGGGAATGGGGACTCTTGAGGCATTTTCACCTTGAACGGGCTTGGTGAGTTGCTTGATTAGCTTGGGATGAATACCCTGGCGTTTGAGGTCGTCAGCGATGTCTCCCACTGGAGTATCCGCTGGCAGCCCTCTGATGATGCGACGAATGTCGCGAGCTTTGTCAACGGCAAAGGAAAAGTGAGTTATTCCTCGCCTCTTGAGGTTGTTCAACAGGCGCTGGTGGTCCTCGACACACCTCGCCTGGAATCTGTAAGTATTACCCTTCCTGATAATTTTGCACTCGGCAATCAGGGACGGGATTACTTCCTTCAGGAAGCCCGTAACCCCCTGGAAGGAGTCCACAATTATCGGTGGGATGTGACGTCTAGAAGTAGAAGAAGTATTATTACCACTAGCAACTGCTGAGTGAGTTGACTTTCCGGCTGTGCCGGAGCCTTCCGCCTCAAAATGAGGTCGGGATCGCCGCTTTCTTTTTCCAGCTACCACCTGAAATTCAGCGTCGTCCGCCTCGGAAGCCAGGGCGGACGAGCTATCATCTTCCCCCATATAGGAGGAGTGGACAGAGAAGATAGAGGTCTTCTCTGAATCTGATGAAAAGTCTGTGAGGGATTCCTCACAGGAGGTGCCAGAATTGCATTCTGGCTTTTGGCCTATACGTAATGGTGATCTCTCGCGTGAGGGACTGTCGTCCTTGCACGCAGCAGCTTGGGGGGCAATCTCGCCATCTACTTTACGTGGTCGGCGAGATTTACGCTTTTTAGTAGGGCCTGACTGATGTCTAGTTCCCTTCTTATTAGAGGTTGAGGCCTTGTCGGAGCTCTGAATGCCAGAAACTCCCGCTATAGCAGTGCTTTCTGTTACACTAGGATTCATGGTAGGGGAAAAACTGTCTAAAAAATACAGGATAGGTACTGTACACTACACAGCTAGTGTGTAGTGCACTACACTCCTCACACAGTGAGCACTAACCTTGTTTTGTGATGCTGTGTATACCAGAAGAAGAGATATGGATGAAAAATCGATGTGAAAGAAACACAATTTGCTGTTCCTTCGGAGAGCTGCGCTGTGGCGGACGCGAACGAGCGCGCCCACCTGTTGCTGGAGAAGATTCTACGCAGTAGAAATGTTGAATTCAGCCAATGAGCACACGCAAAAAGAGACACACCCTAAAGGTGAGCTCAACGATGGAGTAGCACACGAGCTTAGGTTGGATCCCAACCTCAGAAGTAGCGCCAAAAACGATAGGCTCAGTACCGCTACGAAGCACACGGTCCTAGGTTCTGAAGGTTAGACCTTTACGGCGAGATTTTATTAGAGCACATAAAACAAGCCCACACTAGCAAAATTTATGCCAACCAATCACCCTTCAGAACGGAGATACCCCGCCCTCCGAGTACAACCCCTCTGCTCCAGCCGAACCAATCCCCTTCCAGCAGTTTATATATATATAAAACACCTCCAGCTAGATCGATATGTAAATGCTTAACTTATGTGTATTATGTACCTGTAAGGCTGCCCCATATACCAGCCCAGGGAATTATAGTTCAATAAAAAATGAATGAATAGATCGATTTTATTTCTACGCTGGAAGTTTTCGAATTCGTATCTCTGTCGTAGAATGCCATCGGCATTCCAGAGCAGGGATCGGAATTCGATAATCGATCTAGCACTTGTAGGGGAAACTAAAACTAAACCAAAGGACACTTTTCGGCTCTCCAACTATAATATTCAAAGATCAGACAGGCCCATCAGGCAAGGGGGAGGGGGTACCGCCATTATAATAAAGTCAAATGTGGTCTTCGCTCCTGTGCAGCTGCCTCCGCTACGCTGTCTAGAGTGTACGGCGATTAGAATAGGCATTAACAATCAGCCCATTCTGATAGAGGCAATTTATCGGCCGCCAGATAGCCGCCGAGGCCTCTTAGAGGATTTGACAAACACCTTTAATATGGATGACAACGTTTTAGTGACTGGAGATTTCAACGCTCACCACCCTATGTGGAATTCCAAGAGAACAGATACCCATGGAACCGTGTTAACAGATTTTGTCAACTTAACGGACGAAGTGGAACTGCATGCCCCTCCAGACCCGACTTTTTATTCTAGGTCAGGGTTAAGTGATCCAGACACATTAGACTTGATAATTACGAAAAACGTGCAGCTAGGACCCCAGATGAATGTTTACCACAGTCTAGATTCGGATCATTTACTTGTCATATTTACGGTATACGGTCGCCTGGATAGAATCACGGCCAGAAGCATGCCCTTAATGCCTGTAACGGACTGGAGCAAATTTAAAGCTCAAATGTATCAACTGGCTGAACCCAAACTGACTTATCCCAGCCCAGAGGAGATCGACCATGGAGTCGCAAATTTCACTGCCTCCCTGAGGACAGCAAAAATCAACAGCACTGAGGTACCCGCTAGCACACCAAGCTGGGTCACTTATCCCGAAGTAGAGCGCCTGATAGCTAGACGCAGGCGATGCATGCGACGGTGGAGGGAGACTGGAGCACCAATTTACAAAATGGCTCAGAAATTTAATAACATTACAAATTCGCATTAACAATCATGACAAATGGGAAACAAAAATGAAAAATTGCACACTTTCGGACAACTCCCTGTGGCAGGTACTCCGCAGTTTCAAATACACCGACGCATTGCATACTAGCTCTCAGGCGCTCCAAGGGCAGGGAGGGCTTGCATTCTCCACGACAGAAAAAGCCGAAATATTCGCTGACATGTTAGAACAGCGTTTTAAAGAAAACCCAACCACTAATCATGAGCACGAGCGCATGATTGGCGAGTGGCTTCAAGGATGGAAAGTGACAGAGCACAGACCACATCCCCCACTTTTTACTACGTAGGAAGTTTTCAATCAAATTCAAAAATTGAAATCAGGCAAAGCACCAGGCCCTGACGGAGTGAGAAATGAAGACTTGAAGAATATGCCCCGCAAGGCATTAGTTCAGACAACCAAAATTTTTAATGCCTGCCTCATGCAACATCACTTCCCTGCTGCCTGGAAGCAGGCAAAAGTAGTAATAATTTTAAAACCAGGCAAAAATTTTCGGCACCCTCAAAATTACAGACTAGTAAGTGTCCTCTCCGTCATTGGTAAATTGTTCGAGAAACTCATTCTCAACAGAATTCAAAAATCAATTTCGGACTATGATGTAATATCAAAATTCCAATTTGGCTTCCGAAAGCAGCACTCAACAGAATTACAGCTGCTAAAACTAACTGATGACATTACCGAACAATTTAACAATGGGGCCTCAACGTTGGCGCTATTTCTGGATGTGGAGTCCGCCTTTGATAAATGTTGGCACGCAGGATTCTGTACAAACTATACCACTCCCATCCCGACTTCCAAACTTTCCTACCATTACTGGGCAATTACTTACAACACAGAAGCTATTTCGTACAGGTGGACCAGGGAAAATCCAGAACTAGACGACAACTAGCGGGCGTCCCCCAAGGGGCCCCACTCTCCCCGTACCTGTATGCCACATTTACGAGCGACTTCGCACAAGTAACCTCCAGCAAGGTCCTCATGTATGCCAACGACACGGTAATATACACACATCACAAACATCTACAGTACGGAATACGCACCTTACAGAGAGATACAGACACATTCACCACATGGCTAGACACATGGAAAATAAACATCAATCCTGGGAAATGCATCCCAGTGATTTTCACACAAAAACGAAAAATCCCAGATATAAACATCACAATACACACAGAAATATAGCCGTTTCGTCGTCATACACGACACCTGGGAGTCATACTAGACTCCAAATTAAATTTCAACAGACATACCACAAATACCGCCAAAAGTGCCCGGCGACGCCTAAAAATATGTGCCCTCATTTTTCGCTGTAAGTTGGTTGCAGAAAAATCAAAGCTCGTTTTATATAAAGCATTTATCCTAAGTTTTTTGACCTACGCTAGTGCAGCATGGGCGCACGCATCAAAATCAACAATGGCGCCCCTACAAACTATACAGAACATTTATCTCAGGAAGTTACATCACGTTCCAATACTCACATCCAACATTACCATACATCGGGAGACAGGAATCAAGCCTGTAGCTGATTTTATCACTGATAAAACTCGCAAGCTCTGGGCAACAATTCAGGTCCACCCGAATATGGTAATTCGAAACATTGGCAGAGGCACGCCTCAACATAGAAAATACAGAAGAATCGAGATGTTACTGTAAATATGTAAATATTCACCTCCCCTCCACAATGTAAATAAAGTTACTCCTCCCCCCTCCCCTCCTTTCCATCCTCTGTAAATAAACCATAAGATAGTGTGTAAAAATAAAATTAAAAAGATAAGTACATACAAACACATTATAAACATTACAGGTACAATAATAAGTACTATGAAACATAACCGCAAAAATACATTTTAAAACTGTTTCTCGTTCTCTCTCGAGAGAGAACTGCATGGGTTTTAAATATCATTAATAACTATAAGAATATTAAACAACTGTACAGCAATGTAAACTTCTCCTGCACGGCCCCCCTCTGTAAGGCCATAGGATATTTCATCAATAAAAATCTTGAACCTTGAACCTCCAGCAGGCATTTCAGTCGTGCCAGGACCTTCGCCCAGAAGACTCAGACCGCGCCACTGAAGATGTCCTCCGCATTTGGGGATGAAACGTTTAGAATCATCTAGTTTCGCCAGTCGCTGAAAAGGGTATACCATAGCACCTGGTGGCTCACTCTAGAGTAGAATAAAAGAAACAATATAAGCACTCGTAGCACTGAACCATACGTAACGTTTTCATCATTTACACGTTCCCTGCGGAATGTAGATTTGATGTCTCACCTATATTGCACATCGGCCCACCGGTGACTGGCGCTGAAATGCGGCTCGGGTCACCCGTTGCGCGAACGCCGGGAGTGCAAATGAAGCCTCTATATGACGTCATTTCATCACGAAAGTGTTGTTGGGCTGTGTATAGCAAAGAGGAAAGTTTGCTATGTGTGCTACGGCAGCAGTGACCAGCTAGGCTCCGAAATAAATTTTATTTTTGCCGCATGTTTTTAACCTACTGCTTTATTTGCAAAACACACATCTTATAGAAAACAATGCAAAAACATACTTATTCACATAAACTTTGCACAGTTTAACAACTGGAATCTTAAAGTCATTCTTGAGTGTGTCTTTCATTGAAACAATTTATGTACATTTTGGATTGTCCTGGGCAGTCATTTTAGAAGGTTGTAACTTTCCTGTTTCTGTTATCTGCTGCGTTTTTGCCTTGCTGAGCAAAACTCCTTTTGTAGCATAAGGTGCAGTGCCGCTGAAATGTTCTAGCAGGTCTCTCAATTTTTCCCAAAATATGCGCTTTCTTTCTTGATATAGGAGTGGCACATGGAGCATATCTACACAAATGCAAGGCAATTGGCTCTTTAAAAATGTGAAATGACATTCTTTTCTTAGAAGTGTCCTTTTTACAATGCAGAATCCAGGCATTTACTGTAGAAGTCCCCAGTAGGATTCTATTGCAACTTTTCATCACCATTTCACCCCCTTTTCTCAATAGTGAACAGTAGGAAGACATCTGGTCACTGAGATCAACTCTTTTTTTAATCAAAATGTAAAAGTAATCCTTTTTTAAAGTTGTTGTATTCTAGTACAGCCTTTGGTTTCATTATAGCTTCTCCTTTTCTATTCTTTTTTCTGGTGTACTCTAAAACATTAGTATGTCCAGGATCCATTGAAATCATCAGAACTCTCCTTTATTCACCCAGTTAATAGTTTTGACTCCATTTTTGTTCTGTACTCCACATATTTCCCACTTTTTAAGCTCTTTCCCCACAATATCCCTGAGAAGCCCTGCTCTATTTGGACAAATTGTTCCACAAAGAAACATATTTTTATCTAACAACATATGTGCTAGAGAAATGCTTTTATAGAAATTGTTGGCATAAAGAATGTGACCTTTTTCAAACATTTTCATAATAATAGCCTCTGTATGACCTGCACCTTGTAGTTCGTTTTTCTTGATAAATTTGTAAGGCATAAGTATAGCCTTCTTCTGTACAAATTTTTTACAGTTTTACACCGTACTTATGGGACTTGTTCAGGATGAAAAGCAGTCTTCCTCTCCAAGGAATCCAAGATTCACCCATTGTCACATCTCTCCCAGGGGTTAGAGAGTTTTGAAAGTTACTTTGTAGGTTTTCAACTAACATCTGTACTTTGTAAGTCCTGTCATTTGCTTTGCATTTCTAGGAGCATCGTTATCAAAAGTGCCAGCAAGGTAAGAGCGCTAGAAATTGAACACAAGACACAGTGGCTTTTATGACTTTGTTTTCCATTGGGTTCTTTGACCAATAAAGTGAAATTTCTGGGATCATTTAACCCCATAATTAGCATTATGCTAATAAACTTGCCCATTTCTTCCTCAGGAGTGTCAACCGAATTTGGCTAGATGAGATCTTTTTTGCCTGGTATTTTGTACAGTTCTGTGCTCTATATCTTTTTGTCTCCATAACCATATTGTTAAATATTTCTTGTGGTACCAACATTGTGTTACCATCAGAAGGGATTTCAAAATTGATGGAAATATTAACTACTGAATCCTGATTGAAAGTTATTGTTGTTATATTGTTTTGTCTAATTGCATTCCAAATTGGGGTATAATTTCCATTAATGCCATTATCATTATCAGAGCTATAACAGTATTTGGAACTCCATCTTCAGAATAGAAGTCATCATTACTTACATTTAAATCAGAATATGATCTTGATTCTTGGGAATTGTAAGCTGTTTTATCATCAGATGCAGGAGAAAAGTCACAGTTACTGGATAGTTTACATAATAGTATATTCCTTTTACACCTAATGGTGCATGTACTACATCTTCTTTTCCTTGTTACAGGCAGTCCACATGTAGATGGATTCATTTCTAGCTAAAAATGCAGAGAAACATCAGTAAGACAGGTGCAAAATCATAATTATTATAGTATGCAAACAAATATCTCATAACCGTAAATAATATTTTGCTAATGCCTTAGAGCAGCTATTCTTGCCTAATAGCAAGATGGTGTATATATTTTTTGTCCAACAATAAGTGATCTGTTTTCTGCAGGGTTTGGTGATAAAACAGCACAATGCAACAATCAGGACACATGGTGACCCGAGCAATTAAAAACCAGTGTGTAAAAGTGTTATCGGGTCACTGGTGTGCTCAACAGAAATAACATCATATTTTAATAATTTATTCATGCTGAATATATACATACCTTTGGGCCTTTTATAGCTTAGAATGTGACATAATAATCATTTCTACAGTCTTAGGAAGTCACTTAAATTTGTGCCGATAGTGAGGGAAGAACTACAGCGGGACACATGGTGGGCCAAACTGCAGAGAACATGTTAAATACTGTGATAGAAAATATGAGTATATGGAATAAGTTTATTACATAATAAGACATGCATATTTATTAAACGATTACATAAAAATATTTTATTTTAGTAAAATGAATAATCACATAAGTTTTCTTTAATTATCAATAAATGGATGCTCTCATTGAAAGAAAGGTGGTGATAAAATATGTATAATTTATTTTAATTCTAGACAAATTATATTGTTCATAAAAACAAAGAGAATGAAAAAATTCATAAAAAATATAAGGTTCAAGTTTAAAAGAAGGTATGAGATTCAAACTTGCATAGTTTCCAACATTCCATTCCAGTCATCTAGGCCACTAGGTCACAGCTGCAGTCTACCTTAGGCTTACTGTAGAAAGTACTAATGTCTTCATTAAGCATATACTTTCACTCTGAAATCCATCATCTGTAGGAGCCTTAATTCAAAGGGGACTTAAGTCATATTTTGTAATCTAAGAATCCAGCAATTCTTTCTTTGAGTAAATGTACATATATCCAAATAATCTTTAAAAGATTATTGCTGCTCAATGTTATAATAACAAAAGTTGGAAGAACCAACATTTTGAAAACAATTTACAGCAATTTATCTGAATTTTTCTATAATGTTCATTACAGTTTAACTTCTTTATATTATAAAAATACAAATTGAATATCATCATGTTGTTTAGAGCAAACAGCAATTTCATGAGACATTACAATGCTACATCACATAAGTGTTAATTTTATAGTACACTTTTAAAGTAATCTTTCATAGTTTTGTGATATTTGCTGCTAATTTTAAGAGATTTGCACATAATTCTCAGGTCTCGTAATTATACTAGCTTGAAAGTGAATTAGCAGTAAAAAATTTACACACATTTTAAAATTACAATTTCTTATATAAAATTTAATCTGGAGGTTTTTTGTTATAAAAATTTGGCATAAAATACATATTTATTTGTTTGTTATGCAGATATAATTACTAATGTTTTTGCAGTTGTCATTAGCAATAAATATTACATAGTAAAAGTTATGTGAAAAAAATTTCTTTTATGACTTTTACTTAAGCATGATGGGTGACTGTAATGCTCAGCCATATTCATAATTTTTATTTGCTTACAGAGGACACCGTGGTCTTTTGCAAGTACAGTATTACCCTGCATTCCCATATTCAACATTTATTTTTGCATCCCTCAGTTTTTCCTTTGTTTACAATGTATTAAAATCTTCAAATTTACATTCACAAAATGTTATGTTTCCCACCATTTACACCACACCAAATCAGTCATGGAAAAAAATCAAAGTAAAATAGTATTGCAACTAATCCAGAAATGTGTGAGAACCAGCTCAGGCAACCTTGGCTTGGCCTTGAGCAAGGAACTTCCAATTTCCCTTATGGAGACATGCTTTCATATTTTGCATGTTTGTTGTTCTACTTTGTGAAGTTGCATGGTGTGAAGTTCTCAAGTGATCCTGCATTAATCTTGCTTTTATTTCTTTTTTGCATGGTTACTATTTTTTAATGCTTTTGTTCTTGCAGTTGTTAATATTATTGTTGATGATTCGTTGTATTTTACCCTCTCTCTCTCGCTCTCTCCCTCTCTCTCTCTCTCTCTCTCTCTCTCTCCCTCTCTCCCTATTTTAGTTGAGCAGCCTTGGTCATTTGCAACAATTTCCTTTTTGCTTCATTTGTTTATTTGTTAATCCTTTTCTTTGTTAGTTTTTATTGGTGTTGGTGTTTACTTTTGGTGTATAATTTTCAATAATGGAATGAAGAGAAGGTTCAAATCTTGGAAAAAGTTTATTTGTTCCACAGAACACATATTGCATTGGCATATGATTTACAACTGTCTGTGTCCACACTGAATACAATAGTGAAAAACAAAGCAAACATAGCATCAAGTGTTTCAGAATGTGAGCCAAGTTCCAAGAAAAGGAATTATGTATCACATTCCAAATATGATTTGGAAGATAGAGCAAAAAGCTGGCAACAGGTATATCAATTAATGTTGGGCTTTTAAGGGAAAAGACACTTAAAGTGACTCCCTTTCTTTGCATTGATGTGCCCAATGACTGGATCCACTATTTCAGGAAAAGGTACGTACAATATACAAAACTGTTTGTAGTGAATCAAATGCTGTCAGTGATGAAACTATTGATCAGCAGATAAATGGAAGATTGCATGAGCTGACCAGCAAATACAAATACAAATCCAGGTATATATAGATGAAAATGGACAATTTTCATTGTGTGGCCCAGCAAAACATCAACATTCTAGGAAATAAATGCAATGATGGGAGACATAGCAAAATGAAGCTCAAGACGATGTTGGCAGCCAATGCTGATTGATCTGAGAAGCTTCACTCCTTTGTGATAGAAAAGTCAAAAAAGGCTTTTTGCTTAAAAAATGTAAAATCATTACCAACTGTCTAAAATGCCAACCATAAAGCTTGGATGATCTTGGATCTCTTTTGACAGCAGTTGGCTGCTCTAGATGCAAAATGAGGTGTTTTGTGCCTGAGGGATGCTGGAAAATCCTTCATCATTTAATGTGTTAGTTCTGGATGTGCTTTGCTTCATTGCAAAGTCTTGGGAGAATGTGAAGCAGACCACAATTACAAATTGTTTCCTGAAAGCAAGATTTTTCAAGAATCTAGGAACTGTCAGCTGCCAGCAGAGGAAGAACAAGAACAAGAAGAGGAGGAAGAAGAAGAGAAAGAAGAGGAAAAAGAGGGAGAAGGAGAAGAGGAGGAAGAAGAGGAAGAAAAAGGAAGAGGAGCAGGAGCAGGAGGAGGAGGGCCTGTTTCCTATGGCATGTGAAACTTTGTAGCTAAACTGCATCATCGAAGACTTTCTGTGGGTTGATGATCTCTGGCCACTGCAAAGGAGAGAGATGTGGAGGAGTTTACTGTTGAATGGACAGCAACCAATTCTCCCAACAGAAACAAAAAAGAAAATGAATGTAGTGATGCTTCAGTGCTTACTAATGCTTAATGCTTAGGTTAGTACAACAGTGAAAATTTTTGAAAATATCTCTCATCTATAGAAAGGGGTTAAAAATAATTTTGAAAAAACTTTATGAGCTGGAAAAGCCAATACAGGGTATAAGAAATAAAATATGTAAACAAAATATTTAATGTGTTAGAATCTACTGAAAGTGAAGCAATTGAAACATTCAACTCACAATATGTAAAAAGAAATCAATTTTGGGCTACATTTCAGTAGGAAGCAATGATTGTGTTGGTTTCCATCTGGAATACATGTGTTTTAATGTTGTAAATACAATTGAAGTTCAGAAATTTAAAATATTTTATTCAGAGAATAAACATTTATTGCATCTTGTTTTATTCCATACCCATAGTAAGAAAGATAAGCAAATTAAAAGAATATATTACTCATTTTAACTACTCTAATCCTGACCATTGGTTGAGCAGAACTAGGAAGGCAGCATAATAACAACAATTAATTTGCACTGGATCTTTATTTGAGATAATTATTTTGGATAAAGATTGAAACTAAAATGAATTTACTTCCTTTTTTATTTGGAGAATAATATTGCTGAATTTCTGCTGCAAAGAATACAAGTCTCAAGAATACATACGAATAAAATATACCTTGCACTGAATATCACTTGATCTCCTGAGGTCCATTGCCATGGCTCAGACATTAGCATGTGTGCTTGTTTCACATTTGGATCAAATTACCTGGTTAATACTTTTTTCAAAGATTTTCCTTATTCTGAAATGGTTAATTTTAGATGCCACTTTCTTCTTCACACTCATTTGGCCTTTATTTTTGTTGTTCCTAATCATTGTCTCAAAAGATCTTAGCATTTGGTGAAACATAAGAGAGAGAGAGAGAGAGAGAGAGAGAGAGAGAGAGAGAGAGAGAGAGAGAATTTTGAGTGTTCTCTTTCATTCTGCATAAAGATTTTGCCTTTCTTAATTCTCCTTTTCTTTTCTTTTTATTGCTTTAAATACTTACTTTTAGCAGTAGAAGACAGGTTGTGAGAAAGCACAGAAAAGTCTATAAATACCTTTACTTAATATTTATGCAAATATTAAACTACTGCTTTACTTAAATATTTATTTTATATAATACTACTGACTAAACTCATTAAAGCTATTGTTTGATAACGGCCATATTATGGTTCTAAATCCCTTTATGTGCATGTGGGGGTTTTCAAATTTGTATGTCTTCTTCTGTTTTGTTTAGTAATAAGCTGCAGTGTAATGTTGCACATATTCCTGCTGCTACTTTTGACTGATAATGATATCAACATTATATTATTAATTACTGATCTCCTCCTCCTACTCTTTTGCTCCTAATTTACTGTTATATTTTCTTTCCCAGGGCTATTTACTAGCATCTCATTTAGCTAGAGCAGATCTTGTAGATGTACACACATTCTGTCGCCAGCAAGGCCTCTTGCATCTTGGTCGCTCTGAGCCAGTCCGGTCATTAGTGCTGTGGCGTGAGATCTATCCTGCATCATGCAACCGAGGCTTGGCTAAGCAAACTGTACCATACACCCCTACAAGCACAACTCCTTATGATCCACCTCAGGGACGGTGGTTTCTGTTGATAGTAGGGAAGGTCAAGTATTAAAGTCTTTATTCTGGAAAGTATATTTCCTAAGGCATTGTTTGCATGGCATAAAAATATTAATCTCATCTCAATTTATCCATAATGTTTAAGGTTTCTATATAGAATAAAATAGTTTTGTTTTTTACCCTTTAGCTAATTTATTAATAAACAGCTATCTGTTTTTTAAGATTAGAATGTGCAGTCTTAACAGAGGTAACTATTGTTTCTTTTGTTATTGTTCAACACTGTACTTAAAAACTAAACTATAAACTATATTGCATTTAAACTATTTTCTTACAATATCGTGCATAGATATTACATTGTGATATTTAATAAGTATTATAAACTTCTCTCAACTTGTCTTGTACAAAAGAAGTCATGTCTATCCTGACTCATTTCATTATTACATCTAAAAAAAATTGAGCAGAATTTCTCCAAATAATGCTGGTAGATATTAAGTTGTATAACAAATAAACTCTTCAATAAAAATAGTGCATTTTGTCCAGGTGAGTAATCAAATTCTAATAAATAAATTCAGTCATGAAGATAGATGTTCCTAATGCTATTCCAGAATAGAAATATATTTAAAAAAACTAAGAAAATTTGAGCAATTTAAGATTTACAAATTAAATTATTTCTATATGTGGCGTAGATGTGTATTTTTAATTGGAATTATATGTGCATATAACTAAATTTTGTAATAATTTATTATAATTTTATTCTTAAAAAAAACATATGTAACAATTCAGTTTTATAGGCAGTTTTTGATCAAAGCACTAAAAATCTCACAATAATTGCATGCTTGAGTATTCCTGTTCAGTACTTTTTTTAATTTGTGCCTTGCATTAAATAATTTTCATGATATTTTGCAGCATTTGTTTACAGGAATCCTGGCATTTAAATATCAATTTGTATTGTGTGTAGTTTATTTGAATTAAATATGTATGTATTTTTTGTCTCCTGTTAAACTCATTCATTTTTTATTTTAGGGGCAAGAAATTTTGGTTGTTTTATTGGAGTCAGGAGGCTGCACTATTAGGTTTGTGATTTTCTTGCTTAATTCAGTTTTAACATGTATATTCATACATTAAAAATAAGGCAACTTCAATTAGTAATTAAATTACAACTAAAAATTTGAAATGATTTTTTATGACATAAGATATAATGACTGTTTCTTTTCCTCCTTTTTTTACACCTGTTTTTGTCACTGAGGCAGCATACTAATGATACATAAGATGAAATTATATATTGGGATAGGACTTTTTTTTGTAAGGAAGGAAGCGTTCCAGGCGTAAGTTAGGATACCTCACAAGCATTTGCCATTTTTGAGGACTGAGGAAAATCTGAAAAAATATCAGTCAGGGAGGGCGATCCTGGAGGGAACCTCACTCCAAACCTCCCACTCTTGAGTCTGTGCCTTAATAACCTCTGCTATCCATTTCATTACTTTACAATTATTGAATAATTCCTATTGCTTATATGAAGTCTTCTAAGAACAATGTAATTAATTTGAATAAACATAGTAATATTGCTCTGCATTTTTTGATTAGGATATGAAAATAGTACATTAGAAGTCTTGTTGAAGTGTTTTTCATTTATGATTTCTTCAGTTTTTAATCTGTTACACTAAACATATAAAGTGACATAGCCAGGATATAGCCAACATAACATCAGGTAAGGGTTCTTATATTTTATATAATAAAAGCAATTAATTCATGTTGTATCTTAGAATTTGTGTCAAAATATTCAATACTAAAGTTGATGTCATACAAAGGTTACCCCTGCTGCTTCCATCGGTAGTATTTCTCATTGGCATGGTCTAGTACCTTGGTGACGGAGCAATTGAAGTAAAACCTTAGTTGTGTTCCATCTCATATTGGGGATTCTTTAGGACCTATAAGTATTATGTGCAAAGAAGCTCAAAAACTCATATTTGAGGCATAATTTTAGGTAACATTTAGACAGAAAGGAGCTTAATGAAAGATTTAAGCAAAACTTTCTATTGAATTAGAGAGTGTATAGAAAATTAAAAGATGTTAAAATATAGAGTTGCTTAAACATCACATGAAAAACTATAATGCCAAAGCAACTTCTCGTGATCATGATCTCATGGAATGATAAAGTGTAAAAAATGCAAATATAAACTAAGATTAGTGGTTGGGTGTTATTTGAACTTTCTCCGAAATTGTAAAGGAGTTAGTGTTTGCTTGCATGTATTCACGTACTTGTGTTAGTGAGCCATAAACTCTAGTATTTGATAGAAGCAAGTTTAGATTTTTTACCCTTTCTTTTTTGAAACATAGCAATTTATGCCATTATATTGAAATGCTAATTGGAGCTTGTACAGTGAAGCTAAACATATAATTAAAATCATTATATGATTGAGTCAAGCTACACATCTTATTGGCTCCACCTGTTTAAATGTAGTACATGTTTCATAGACAATTTTCCACATCACCAGCTGGATAATTCGTTATGCTTTGGGGATATATATTCTGCTCTAATGGATGTGTGAAGAACTTAAAGTTTATGTTATCATTCCTGAAAGTGTGGAAGTTCATTAATCTGTCTCCGTATTTATAATGTATATTTTCTCCCCTGCTACTAAAACTGTATCCTTTTAACGATTTTAATAGTTTTGTTTTATTCACTATGTCATGGTTTGCTGTACAGAAATGAGAGCTACCATGATTTCTCCATTTGTTTGTATTTTATGTCCCTGAAATGTTCTTTTAATTCTCTTTGTTTTTCCAATATATACTTTTTCGCATACTATATAAAAAGAATTTCTAAAAAAAGTTGCAAAATATAAAAGAATTTGTAAATATCCATTCAGACCTATTAAAGGAATGTATTAATTCAGTCAATGAAGCTTTAAAAACATGCACATTTATCCCCCCCCAAAAAAAATCAAATATGAAATAAAACAGAACAACCCAAAAGCAAAAATATACGGTTATTTCACAATACCACACCTTCATATTGTTTAGCAAAATGGCTAGTCAATAGAATCAGGACACTCCCAAAATCTCAAAGCCGGAACATTAATATTTTTTGACGTAGAATTATTGCTTCTATGTAAAGATTAGCAGGAATATACAGGGATATAAATACAGAAACAGATTAATGAACTTTGATACTTTTGGGTGAAAACAAACTTTAAGCTCATCACACCTCCACCAGAGCAGAATAAACATCCCCAATCATAATGAATTATCCAGCAATTGACGGTTAACTGATGATGCGGACAATTGTCTGTTAAACATGTATTAAATTTAAACAAGTGGAACCAATAACAGTCTATAGTTTGACTCTAATCATACAATGATCTTAATTACGTACCATTATATGTTTGTTATTCCTTTATCTTTCAGATCTGAAGGTTATGTGGGGCCAGATATATGTTATGTTGAAGAAGCACAAATTACATTATCTTATATTCAGAAAATTGGAATCCCAGCTCTAGCTGCAAAGTGGTAAGAGTAGATCATTTTTATTATTTCTCTATCCTCTATACTAAGAAATAAAAAAATGTTAATCCATGCTTAGGTATATTGGTAAGATTTTTTTTTAATTCTCAAAAATCTTAGGTAAACTTTTGGTCAGAATGCAAGGCAAGTAGGAAAAAGCTAAAAAGTATTGAATATCAATGGATACAGTTCAACTTATAGGCTCCATCTAATATTTTTTATAATCAGTGTAAAACAGATAGGTCATTTTTCAGTATTGTTTCTACTATATGCCATAAGTATTTTAATTAATAAATATATACTTCATGTGACATGCTTTTTAAATTTAATAAATATTTATGTTCTCCAAGTTGCAGGCTCTTTACTAAAGTTCCTGAAAATATAATTTCTGTGAGGGTAATTTTTGCATCACTCTTATGTTTGCTTTTGCTCTTTTCTTTATTCATTAGGTTAGCTTCAAACCCTAGGCCACAGATAACAGCACCAGAAGCCCTTCCTCTGGCCAAAACTTCACCAAGATTAAGAACTGAGAATCTGCTTGGATTTGTGCGACCCTCAGAGCCTACTACTCCCACTAAACATGCCTCTTTAACAGGTACACTATTTTTAAAAGACTAGGGGCAATAAACAAATCAGAGTTTTAGTATACAATAATGTTAGATGCTTAAGCTTGGAATCCTATCTATACTGTATTAAATTTTTTTCTCAAGGGAAGGAGCACCTCCTTATAGAGACAATGTCATTTTTGCATTGTTATGAAACACATATCTCAGAAACTATTAAAGCTAGAGCAATGACATTTTTTTACCTTAAACTTACATTCTAAATACAAATAAGTACAAACCTTGAAAATATATGTTGAAAAAAAGAGCACGCAAAATGTAAATTTATATTTATGCTTATATCCTATACTTAAAATTATGTCTATATCTAATTAATACAAAAATAATAAAACTTAGTAATAATGAGTTTACAGTTATCTACATATGAACAAGGAAACTATAATACTAAATATTAAATAATCAAAATACAAAAAGACAGCAAAAAATGGGAATTTAACATTGCTTTGTAATGTATTTCACAGGTAATCAGATTATGAATTCACAAAATTTACATTCAGCTTCAAATTCATATCTTTCTTTTCTGAATGCAGTATATTTTCTGGCTAGGGCATTTTTGAACTTACATTGCTATTTTGGGATTTTGAATACATGAATAGTAATATCTTACTAACTTTAAAACCAATGATCATGGGAAGGGAGGTAAAAAAGAAAATCACTACCACACATGCAAAGCAGAATGGGGGAGACCATGAGAATGTGGAAAAGAAACTCAATCCACTTTGATCTCTTGATATACTAGTGATTTGTGAGCAAAGAGTATGTTTAATTCATGTTGCTGTCACCTACAGGAAATTACTTTAAAAAGGAGTCAAAATATATAATTTCGGGCACACAAGTTATGAAAATTTATGATTTTTAAAAAATCCACCCTCACTCCAGATAGCAATGTAGAAGGGAGAACAGATCAAGACAAAAGAGCGCATCTAATCACCTACAGCTTCAATTTCTTAGAAATTTATAATAAATATATATTTTTATAACCTGGTCTGAAGTTTTTGTTTGTTTTTTTTTAGCGGAAGTTAATGTGAAAAAAAATCATTTTTGTAGTGCAAATAGTCTTAGAGATAAATGTGCCTAAAGTCTCAAAAATGAACAATGGAAGAAAAAAACACTTAAAATTTTACCTATCTATATTACTTCCTCCCTCTCTTCCATAATTAATGCATTCCAGCACCATATTCAGCATCATCTGAGTCCTTTTTAATATTCAGCTTCCTTTTTGCTCCTGAGTTTCTCATTCAGGCGATTTTCAGCATATTCTGCACCTCTATTTTAGCTTATTTCACTTGCAGCCTATCTGCAATTTGAAGAATATATCTACCCTTCCTGCCCACTGACATTCCTAAATGTTCTAAAACTTAGTTTTGCCCAACTCATCCCCATTGAAAGAGGCAGCACTGTAGCTGAGTGGTTAGACTGCTAGCTTTCCACCAAGGCAACTGGCTTTGATCCCAGCAGTCATAAGTGCCGTGTGTGGCAGATGAAGCAGCACCTGGACAGATTTTCTCTGGGTACTGGGGTTTCCCTGGCACTTATTTCATTGTTGCTCAATAATCATCATCATCATCATCATCTCACTCCATCTTCACTTTCATGTAGTTAATATGAAATGTTAAATGGACTGTTACTATCCTCTGCCACAACTCCAATGCCTCATTAGGCATGTGAGTTAGGATTAGAACACCCACACACATTGAAAGAAACCATTGCATTTAAGACCCCTAACCTTACCCTACAAACCTTTGTCACTTCTAATAAATAAAAAACAATAATGTTATGCTTTGAAGAATGTGCCCACAGTCTAAATATCTTCACAGCTACAAGGGATTCAAAAAACATTGTTCTGTTAAACACTTACAGAACATATAAATTGTATATAAAAGTGTTCAGAAGAAAACAAGGAATATGGTGGTGCCAAAACCAAATTTTCAATTTTTGATAGCTTTTTTGATATCCTCTTCTTAATTTTATAAATGCACAATATCCAAGTCCTGAAATTGGTATGCATTACATTATAGGTGGCACAGGATCATTAGGGTCACCTCTCAACAAGAAGACAACTGAAGTAACTTCTATACTGAAGCATCACAATAGTTCAGATAGAGGACTAGGATTTAATAGTGCAGGTAAGTACTGAAGTTCACATCATTAAGCATTGATTGATTGACTACAGTTATAAAAATATGGCATGCAATGAACATTATCAGAATATATATCATACACATTATAGTGAACTAAACAATTAAAACTTTTAACAGGTATTAATGGGAAATCAATTATTAAAGTTAATGAAACATGAAAATTTAAGGAGATAATTTATTAAATATGACAAAAGCCACTGAGTTCAACCAAAAGGTTGAAATGGTTTAATAATTGTGCCAAATATTATAATGATAAATGCCATATTTACTCACATGCTAGACCTGTACTTTTCTCCTTTTTATAACTAGAATAAGTAAGGAGATCTAATATGCAAGAATCTTCTTATTTCATGTGGCGAACATTTGGTAAAAAAATATTCTTCACTATTGAGAACAATTGTCAAAACATAGACTGACTATTTAGAGAGTACCGTTGAAAATGCTGTAATCTGTTATCTTAACTAGTCATCCAGTCACGAAGTGTGAATCTATATACAGCAGCCATATTTCTTAAGAATTCAACACTTACAATAAAAGCATTTCTGAATTTATCTAATTGTTGCATAATTACTATCTTCTCCATTTCTTTCATCATCATCATATGGGATATTATTCTTACTGATAGTCATGCTGTCAAACACTGATTGTAATAGATGCAGTCATTGTTTTTCATTGCTCTAAAGTGGTGATTATCAAGTGGGGTAGCCCAGACAATAATGCTTGTTACTCATTTTCAGGAAATCTCAAGTTCAAGTTCCTTTGGTGCTGGCCATCCTGAGCTAGGTTTTTTTGTAGTTTCTGCTGGTCACTTAGGTAAATGCTAAGATAGACCTTTCCTTTCCATGAATTTTCCACTCTCCCATTTCATATCATTTCATTCCATTGTTTCTATTACAGGGTTGAAAGTATCAGGTAAGGTGTGCTGATATGATGTGACAGCAGCTTGTGCTTTTGAAAGGTTTCTGCCATGGCATCTGTTATGGAAACAATCCTTCTAAGGGGCTGAAACTCCTTGAAGAGGGAGCTCTGCCAGCTTTGGAGTGTTCTATCCAGAAACAATGTTAGAGAGTCCATTTAAGTTTCTGCCTCATTTCCCATGAATTCTGGCTGTTTGGTATCTCCATCTCCCTCACTGCATCTCTTCCTCCTGGAGGTGCCCCCAGTAAGGGTGTAAGCACAAATGGTCATCCCTTGAGCAAGGCTCTCCTCCATCCCTAAAAACACAGTCCAATCCAATTTTATTCATTTTGTTTTGAAAAAATCAGGAGGGTGCAAAAAAACATAATATTTATGATGGAAATTTCTTAAAACTTTGTTTATCTTTAGAAGGAAATTAAAATGTATACATGTACATATTTATACTCTCATTCATTGTCTAATTAAGTTATAACTCAAATTTAAAAATATGTCATAACAAAAAGAGACTGAAAAGAAGGTTTAACTTCCATTACAGTAGACATTGCTTTAAAAGATGCATAGTCATTTTCTCTTTCATTACTGAATATTCTAGAAATATATATTTTTATGCACACTAATAAACCAAATTAAGCTTATACAGATTGAACAGAATACGGCAGCAAAATTTTTTTATTAAGAGAGAAAACTTAGCCAATTCTTCAAAATAAATAATGCATTTTGGTTTGACAATTCATGTACAATAAACTATTCTGTATCAGCAAAGATAAAAAAGAATTTCAGGCTAAATTAAAGTATATTCTGCATACCTAATATTATTACCTGTTAAATGAGTAATTTGTAGATTTTTTAAACATTCTCTGACTGAAGTGTTCCATGTTTGACCTGTAAATAATTTTGTAAGTAGATAAACTCACTCTAAATAGGAAACCTTTTGGTAATAATCAATCTGCACAAATTTATACTATTCTCTACTCACAATGAATTTGGATTAATTTTGATATAGCTTGATTGGAATAATGAGAAAAAGAGAAACAATACTTTAACCATTATTAGATCAGAAATATTTATGTACTAAGATAGAGATGAAAGCTGTGAGTAAAACATTATAAAAAAGACGAAGTACCAAAGAGAGTGACAATCTTTCAATGATTATAGATTTAATGGTTAGTTGTTATTGTTGTTGTTGTTGTTTTGTTGTTGTTGTTGTTTTTTTTTTTTTGCCGTAAGCATTAATGTTGCCTTTAGTTTCTTTCTTACCATTTTGCTTGCATCATAATATATTTAGTTATATGTGATGTTTCCTATCATAAATTATTGCACATTTTCTTTGTTCAGCCTCTTCAGCCTCAGGTACAGAAAAAAAAGTGAGGTTGTATTAAAAGAGATTGGGAACATGAGCCCAAAGGATATAGTTAAGACAAAAAAATGTATAAAATATTTCTGGAATATTTTGTTTGCCTATTCCTCAAGATATTTGTTATATTATGTTATATGTTGGCCGTCACATTTATTTGGTTGCTTCATTACATTTGTGCCACTAACATCACTTGAACACTGAGAACTCTACACATGCCATTCAAAAAAAAGTTAGTATTGCAGACCTATATGTTTCAGTTTGTACAGTATGCACTATTTTTATCAACAAGATATTGTTATTTTTCTGGGAGCTTATAAATTCTATCATTAAATAAAAGTAAAGTATAATATTATAAAGTCCAACTGATGCATCCATAAAATGAAATGAACAAACATTTATGATAGACCAACATAATGCTTATCCAAGATCATAACCTGAAGACTTTTACAGTGCACATTTTTATTCCAAGACAAACATAATAGCAACTGTTGTAATGTTTAAAAATAGTCTCTTGTGTTGTTAGATATGAGTGCTAGTTTATTGTAATATAGCTGTAAAAGTTTTTGAAATAAAATAATTATGATAATTCTTAATGTCTTACAAACAGGTTTTTCTCAGCAACAGGGGTCCACTTCAGAAGATAGTGCAAGTCAAGCAGCAAGTGTAGTAAGTGAAGTGAGTGATGAGACTGCGCCAATACTGGGACGGCGAGCAGAGAGAGAACAAGGAAGCCATCGCAGTAGTGATACAAGCGTTACAGCTACTAGCCGTCTCACAGACTCTCAGTCTGAGCATTCAGATGACTCTGACTCTGACTGGGATTTGTATAGAGTAAGTATGAGGAATTGAGCATTGCTTTTGTTATAGTAAATATTTTTCTTGTCATCTAGACATTCTGCATCTTTGCTTATTCTCATTTTACTGTGAGTTTGTGTTGTTGAACTTGCTTTTTTCTTGCATCTTTAATGTTATTGGTTAAAAATAAGAGGAATATCTTGAGGTTGCTATGACTTTCGAATCTAAACTGTAAAGATGATCAAATGTTGGGTTATTCTCTCTCGCTCTTGTAAGTGAGAGTGGCTTTATGGGAGTTCTGCTATGAAAATTTCATATTTCAGGAGTGGCCTCTCAGTAAAGCGGCAACTCAATTTCTATAGCCAGTACATGAGAAACCAAAACATATTAGTCTTGTACTGTGCATAATCCAAACAGAAAGGAAAGTTAGATACAGTGATGAAAGAGAATGAACACAAAAACATTGTTTCTTAATCAACATAGGCACTCCTCTAATTTGTGACTGGACTTTGCTGCTTATGAGAATGAATAATTCTGGAGACAAATGTGCTCTTGTAAGCTACTGTTGGCAAACTCTCTCCCACTTAAGCATGCCATGCCCTCCTTGTGGCAGCAAGAATGAGCATATCATGCTGCTGAGATATGAGCAAGACTGAAAGCGTATTTGACTGGCTTTACTAAACTGCTAATATTTAACAAACAAGTTCAATTTCATATAAGTTTCTCCTTTGCATTTGGAAATGTGCTGAAAAATATCCCCCATCATTTGGCCTAGGAAAGGTAAATTGCTTTTTGAATTTTGTAGCAAACAAGTTTTAAACTTTTATCTAATTTCAGCAGTTTAACAATATGCAAATATTCAGTATTTTTCACATTTCAATCAAGCACAATGAAACACCATAATTAAGATTCCCTAATGCATTACCAATAAATTTCAACAAATTAAAAAACAACCAATAAAAAAGTAGGTGAATAAGTAATATTGTCCTTAAGTATGAATTCTCACAAAAATCCAATTTAAAGAAAATATTCCCCAACACCAAATGTTGTAAGAAACAAGGAAAAATATATCATCTCATATTCATGGAAACTGTTATAATACAGAACAAGTCTTATAGCCTTCCTGAAACAAAATGTAATAATGTTATTGATATGGTATATGTCAGGAATGTAATGCATCAGAGTTTGCTGAATTCTCTGGAGTCATGAAAATTTGTTTGTTAAAAATAAAGAACATAAATACACACACATACATGTATACCCACCCACATCCACACCTATATACATTTTTTTAATGACTGTTTTCTTTAAGTTAATAGATACATTTTATTATATAGTTTGAACTGTGGCAAAGCTTGACTTATGCTATATTTTCAGTAGTACCTCAAGTATTCATCTCTCTATGGATCATCCATGCATTTTTATCTATACACAAAAATCTAAAATTTTGTTGCCAGCAATATGCCACTTTTCCCATTTTATATCCTTACAACAGTTAAGGTCAGTGTATTGCAAAAGTGTGAAAGGAAAAAGGTGGTATAGTAGAATCTCTAACCTAATTAACAAAAACCATAAAAGAAAGCAGCTTGCAATTGAAGTAACAATATACATATTCATATCAACTTGATACTCCAATAACCATTATTGTTCAACATTATTGATGATTATTGATTAAAATGACTTTAATATAGCAGTACTTTTGCAGCTTCAGAATTTCTATGGCATAGAAGGAAACATTCTCTTTAGTTAGCATTGGATTTTTATAAGTTACACCTTACTTTAATCCCCTCAGGGGCCCAATTTTTTGGGTATGGGGCTTAGTGACCCTGAGGCATCCGAGCTGCTCCCACAGGTTCGCGCTTAGCGTGTTTGACTCCTTTTTAGTTCGTCTCCATTTTTACACTTTTATACTTCCCTACTTTTAGTCTGAAGGATGCCCCCATGTTTTACACGGTCAAATGTGACTGGGTAATGGCGTGACTCCCAGCACTGGGTCGTCATGTAGGGCGGGAGTGTATCCCCTGGTAAAGGCCAGGCCCAGGGAGGGGCCATTACATGCACTGTAAACTTCCTGTAGGCGATTGGGTCCCATTGTCTATACCCAGGAAGGTGTCACCCTGAGGTTATTTGTTTCAGGCCAGGGCAACTAACCTAAGCCGGGGTGGCGCCCAGGAAGCAGCCTGCCATCGGAGACAGATGTAATGGTGGAGGATTAAATCGCTATGGTTAATGAAAACAATTTTACCCAAATGAAACGAAAGAGAGTAGAAGTAAAAGAAGTAACTGAGAAGCCTTTTCCTCGTTATTTAGTCATTAGTCGTACAGAAGACGGTCAGTCCTTTCAAAGGGTAAACCCATTTATTATTCAGAATGGCATAGACGCCATAGCTGGACCCGTGAAATCCTGCACACGACTTCGCAATGGATCTCTTTTAGTGGAGACAGTTGGAATGTCGCAGAGTAACTCATTGCTCAAGGCGGTGATTCTCCACGATATCCGATCCGTGTCGAGCCACATAAATCGCTAAATTCATCGCGAGGAGTTATAACTTCTAATGTTCTTGACGGTATGACTGACCCGGAAATCCAAAGTTGTTTGGAAGACCAAGGGGTCACGTCCGTGTATCAAGTGCAGGCGAGGAGAGAAGGAGAAGTACAGCCCACCCGTACCCTCTTCCTCACATTTAACAAGGTAGACCTACCGCAAAGAATTAAAGCGGGCTACGAAGTGATCGAAGTGGCCCGTATGTTCCGAGCCCTTTGCGATGTTACCAGTGCCAGCGTTTTGGTCATACACGCATATCTTGTAAGAGCGCCATTTCCATCTGTGGAACCTGCGGTCTTGAAGGTCATGAAGGAGCATGCTCATCGACTCCAGTCTGCGTGAATTGTCGAGGGGATCCTCCAGCCTCATCCCGTGACTGTCCTCGCTATCGCGATGAACGCTGTATTCAGGAAATCCGGGTTAAGGAAAAACTCTCCTTTGTGGATGCCCGGAAGCGATTTCAATCTCGCCAGCCTACAGTACCTAAGACCGGTACATACAGCGCAGTAGCTTCTTCAGCAGCCAAGAAGCGCGACAGTAGTACGCAGACCTGTGACCTTGTTTTTACTCGGGTCCCTAATGAGCCCAATTCTCCAAAACGAACTACCGTGGAGCCTAAGCCGGTTGTGTTCAATGCCCCGGAAATTAAATTTAGGACTTCTTATACCAGGACTGATTTTATTAAGACACCCACTCCTGTAAATAAGCAAAAGAGCCCTTCTCCTCCTCGGAGGTCCCGCTCCCACGACGGGAGCAAGCCCGCTAGGCGGTCGCCGTCACCGCCTATATCCACATCCAACCGATTCCAGGTGTTGGAATCGGTGGATACTTCTCAGCGGGAGAGCCCTCCCTCTCAGGAGGTGATGGAGCAGGATGCGCCTGCTCCTGGGAAACCACCTAGTCCCACGCGACTGAAGAAAGGACGCTTGATTCGTCCTGGACCGTCCAAAAAGTAAGGTGATACATTTTAAACTACTTTTATCTAATTTTAACAATGGCTATCCTTTTATGGAATGTGCGTGGACTCCGCAGTCGAAGACCTGACTTAGAGTTGCTTTTGCGATCAACTGAATCTTCGCTAATTTTTCTCCAAGAGGCTAAACTTCGCCCGCAAGATTCTTTTACCTTACGCGGTTACTCTTCCGTGCGATTTGATCTACCTTCCGAAGATGGTACTCCCGCACATGGCGGAGTTTTAATTTTAATAAGAGACGACGTTTACAGTACTTCTTTACACCTGCAGACTCCTTTACAAGCTTATGCAGTTGCAGTTCATTTCTCTGGCCTTAGTTTATTTGTCTCCATCCGGCACTATCACTATGGTTGATTTGGAAAATCTGCTGTATCAGCTACTTTGTCCTGCTTTTGGGAGATTTTAATGCGCACCATCCTCTATGGGGTTCCACCACGGAGTGTGCCAGGGGTAGCATGCTGGCAGACTTTCTCGACCGCCACCATCTCATTCCTCAACACTGGTCAACCTACTTTTATTTCTGACAGTACTCATTGTTCTTCACATTTGGATTTAGCCTTTTGTTCTGCCGCACTTGCTGTACGTTTCACCTGGAACGTCCTCTCCGATTTATACTCCAGTGACCATTTTCCGTGTCAGATACAAGTTCTATCTCTACACGCACAGTCGCAGCGCGCGCCGAGATGGCTTATTGAGAAGGCGAACTGGCCTCTTTTTCGATCTTTGGCCAAATTTCCGGGTGTGAATTTCCATCTATCGACGTCATGATCGAGCACCCCCGTACGGTCATCATAACAGCCGCAGATCAGGCTATTCCTCGGTCGTCATGCCACCCCGGACGCTTACCGGTTCCTTGGTGGACCGCTGAATGCCGGGATGCGTTGCGTGCACGCAGAGGTGCTCTAAGAATTTTTCGTCGCCACCCTACTTCAGCAAACATGATTCGCTACAAGCAATTGCGCGCCAAATGCCGTCGTATTATTACGGATAGCAAAAGGGCGTCTTGGATAGCTTTTACCTCTTCTTTTAACCGCACAACGCCTTCGTCTGTAGTTTGGGACATGTTACGCCGCGTTGCTGGCAAACCAAGATTTACACCTATACCCGGTCTTCGGATTTTAAATCCAGTGCTCCCTACTCCGATTGACGTCGCCAATGTTTTAGGACGAACCTTCGCTGATGTTTCGAGCTCCGCCAATTACCCGGCTTCATTTCGCGCATTAAAGGAGCAGGTTGAGTCGAAAGATCTCTTTTTTGCCTCCGACCATCAGGAGTGCTTTAACGTTCATTTTACCGCCAGGGAACTGGAGCATGCCCTTTCTATCTCTCGACATTGCTCACCGGGGCCAGATGGGGTTCATGTTGCCATGTTGCAGCATTTGTCAGCAGAGGGCAAAGCTTTTTTATTACAGAATTTTAATTTTATTTGGTGTAATGGCACATTTCCTAGCGCATGGCGAGTGGCCACCGTCATTCCTATTCCTAAGCCTGGAACGGACCCACATCTTCCTTCCAGTTACCGTCCGATTCCCTCACCATCTGCGTCTGCAAGGTGTTGGAACGCATGATTAACGGGCGGCTTATGTGGTGGTTAGAGTCGAGGCATTTATTAACGAACGCTCAGTGTGGCTTCCGCCGTCTTCGTTCCTCAGTCGACCATCTTGTGTCTCTAACCACGCATATAATGGACGGTTTTGTACGCAAGTACCAAACGATCGCCGTATTTTTCGATCTGGAGAAAGCATATAATACTTGCTGGAGAGGCGGTATCCTTCGAACGCTTCATGAATGGCGTATATGTGGGCGAATGTCTGTTTTTATTCAGGAATTTATGAAAGACCGGGTTTTTAATGTTCGCGAGGGATCAGTTTTATCGTCTATTTTTACTCAAGAGAACGGTGTACCTCGGGGCTCGGTACTTAGTTGCACACTGTTTGCCATTGCTATCAATTCCATCACTGAGTGTTTACCGCCAGGAATACAATCGTCTTTGTTCGTTGACGATTTTGCCATCTATCTTTCCTCTCGGAGAACATGTCTCTTGGAACGCCGCCTCCAATGCTGTCTCGACCGCCTTTACGCTTGGAGTGTGAATCACGGGTTCCGTTTCTCCGCAGAGAAGACCGTCTGCATGAACTTCTGGCGCCACAAGGAATATCCTCCACCTTCGCTCCATTTTGGCCGAGACGCTCTTTCTTTCGCAGACGAAGTTCGATTCCTTGGCTTGGTGTTTCATAGAAAATTATGCTGGTCATCACATATATCGCAACTCCACGGCAAGTGTGAACGTTCTCTTTGTATTTTACGCGTTTTAAGTGGCACATCTTGGGGAGCTGACCGGACTATTCTTTTACGTTTTTACCGCTCTCTTATCCGTTCCAAACTGGATTAAGGGTGTGTTGTTTATGGCTCTGCGCGACCTTCTGTTCTTCGCCGCCTGAACCCGATTCATCACCGGGGTATCCGTATTGCCATTGGAGCATTCCCCACCAGTCCTGTGTTAAGTTTATGTGCGGTGTCTGGTGAACCTCCGTTGTTTTATCGTCGGGATGTTTTACTTTCTGCTTACGGTTGTCGCTTAGTTGCGCAACCTCGTCTTCCCACGAATGGGCCGTTTTTTAATATGTCTTTCGATGGTTTTTATGCTGCTCGGTCTTTTACTCCTAAGCCTGCTGGCTTTCGTTTTCGGGACCTCTTAGGGACGTTGGACGTAGAGTTGCCTGCTCTTTTCTTGACCGCGAGGAAACTACTTCTCCCCCTTGGTTCTTAGCAGAGGCCCCCGTTCATCTTGGGCTCACGTCCTGTCCTAAGTCTTCGACCGCAGCATGTTATTCGATGTTCTTTTAGCGAGATCAAATCCTCTTTTAATGGCGAATTTTATCTATACCGACGGCTCGAAATCTGACACAGGAGTGGGATGTGCGCTTGTTTTTAATGGAGCAAGTTTTACGTATGGTCTGAACGTTGCGATATTTATTTTTATGGCGGATCTTTATGCTATTTATCGGGCGGTTTTATTTATTTCTGATCAAGGGCTGGGGAACGGTGTTAATTGTTCCGACTCTTTGAGTGCAATTTAAAGTTTTAGAACTCTGTACAACCACCACCATGTTGTACAGAGGGTCCAGGATGTAGCGCTAACTCTTTTCGACGCTGGCGTCAGGGTGGCACTACTATGGGTACCTGGACACGTGGGACTCCCAGGTAACGAGGCCGCAGATGTCGCAACTAAATCCGCTCTTTTAGACCCTGCTGAGGACGAGCAACGTTTTTATTTTGGCGATTTTAAACATTTATTACGTAGAGGCAATCTCTCGCGCTGGCGCGATGAGTGGGATTTAATACTCGCCGATACCATTCCGCTTCGGGAATGTAAATCATCCTCTTTTAACTGGTCGACTTCTTCTCGCGCTGTTCGTCGCGAAGAAGTAATTTTAGCTCGTCTTAGAATTGGGCATTGCCATTTTAGTCACTGTCACCTTTTTAATGATCAACCCGCTCCAGCTTGCCCTTACTGTGACCACCCCTTTACAGTGTGTCACAGTTTACTTGATTGCCATCGTTTGGCAGCTTTTAGACTTATCTTGGGTTTGCCCTCCTGCATTGCGGAGATGCTTGCAGATGATGCGGTTGCTGTTGAGCGAGTGCTCCGTTTTATTCGCGTATGTGGTTATTGGAGCAAGGTGTGAGGTTTTATCTTTTTACCCATGATGGCATTTTTAGACTCTTTTAAGACTGTTGTTATTTCAGCTTTTGCTGTATCGTTTTTAGTACCATTCTTTAATTGAGTTTGTGGTATATTGCCCTTATTATTGTTTTTGGGTTTTATTGTTACCATTTTAGACTTTTATAATACTGATGTTTGTTTTCAGCTTTTGCTGATGAGTTTTAATACCAGTTTATATTTGGTGAAATGTTGTTAGTTTTCGGGTTTTATTGACCTATTTTTAGACCGTTATAGTTGTTTTTTCACTCTTGCAACTGTTTTAATACCAGTCCTTTGTTTGTTGACCTTTACACCCACTTGTTCTTTGTTATGGGTTTTTTATTTTGTTGCACAACGTGCTACTGTTATTTAACCTATGCACTGATTTGTGTTAACTATTTATTTTTTAGTTCTGGCACATTTTTTAGTGTGTTTGAGCGCTAATGACCTTAGATGTTGTGTGCCCCTTAAACAATAATCATCATCAATCCTTACTTCAATGTGATAGAGTGTTAATGATTTCAGTTTATTGTTTAAAGCACAAAAAAAAAGTTTCAACTAAGTTAACAGTGAAGAGGAAATATGTTCTTTGATGTCAGAAGACACAATCATCAGCTCATATAACTTAGTAGTATGGATTATGCGCTTTGTTCATTTTCCATGTATCTATCACCATAAATTAGAACAGATAAAGTAACCTTACTGTATTACTACTTAACTTCAATATTCAAAGTGTTTTTGCTTCAAATGATACGTAAAGAAAATGGAAAATATATTATGAATTATTGGAATATAGAGCCAAGTACAACAGTAGTAATATTTTGTATAAATTTCAATATAATGCAGGTTTATGTTTCACAGGGCGTGTTTGCAAATTGCAATTCAAAATTAATAGCTGTAATCCAAAAGAGGTGGATATCAAATGAAGATATCTGAAGTGTTGTATGGATCAAAGAATAATTGGTTGAATTAATGAACAGCATTGCTCAATTGCTGATATACTGGTTGAGATATGTTACCAAAGTATGGAATCAGATGCAAAGGTGTAGGGTGCAGATTTGAGTTCTGTTGTAGTTAAATTGCCTGAATGGAATGCCTGCTTATTGCAATTGCCTGCTTATTGCAATGGTCATGGTGCATTAAACATATAATCCCCATCAAAAAAAGAGCATGTTAAATGCACTAGATTATAGTGAGCAAAATGGAAGGCATGCTATTTCAAACACAACATGAAAAGTACAAGGTTCATTGTGTTATACTATTAAGTTTTTCATGACTCCAAATTTTTTCGTGCTTTAGCCAGGTAAAGAGTTGGTGTAGAACTGATATTTCGAAAATGTTCTTGTTTTTATCTTTAGGGTGATCTGAATTGAAGATGAAGACAATGAATATCTTTGAAACATTGGTTCTACACCTACTCTTCACCTGACTGGAAGCCTAAGAAAACTTGGAGTCATCATATTGCCCGGAAAGCTTCATCTCAACGTTTCCCATGTTTTATATATCTTAAACTGCATTTATTATAATATTATCAATTAATTTATTGTTAAAATTCAAATTGTACTGACATTTTATAATACTGATTGAAATTTTTTTTCTAGGCTCAAAACCATCAAAGGCATTTAAACAGCACATATGATCTATCTGACATGACACAATCTTTGATCAGTGATGTTGGAGATATATTGCCTTCAAAGTAAGTATAATGTGTAGGGAATATTTTCTTCATAATAAATAATCTTGCTAAAGATATTTCTTTATTTTCTTGTAATGCAATGGTTGTGAACTGTTAAATTTAATTCCTAATAAAAATACTAAGCAATAAGTGTTTTACCCAAGGAATTATAAATGTTACTTATAATACATATGTATGAGAGTCACTCATTTAAAACTAAACATTTACTGGAAATGCATAATAACCTTGATTCAGCAATGTAGTGTCCATATGTTAAAATACTTATTGTATGTGAAATGAGATGCTGAATGTCTTTGTGGAAGAGGTCTCTGGGTTGCTGCTGGAATCATTGTTGAAGTGCATCCTGCACATCTTTATCCAAAGTGAATTGCTTACCTTTTAGGGAACATTTCAACTCATTGAAAAACATAAAAATCATATGGAGAAATATCAAAACTGTAACAGATATGTGCCAGCTTTCACCTGAATTGCTCCACACAACATTGACAATGCAAAATGACACCACCCAAGAGCAGCCCTGGATAATTTGACTTTATTGCCTTCTGCAACTTTGTGAGTGTTCCAGCATAGCCCACAGCATTTATAGCCCTGCTACCAAATGATTTCGTTTCATGAACTTTGTATCATGTAACATGTGACATCATGTATGAAGATCAGCTGCTATCTGGTGTACCGCCTTTTTTAGTGTTTAACACCTGTTTTTACTACTGAAGCACCACAGGCGGTAGACACTGATGATACATGAGATGAAATGATATATTGGGAAAGAATTTTTTTAAGGAAGGAAATGTTCCAGGCCTAAGTTTAGGGTACCTCCCCAGAATTTGCCATTTATGAGGACTGAGGAAAACCTGGAAAAAGCCTCAGTCAGGGAGGATCGTCCTGGTGGGGATTCGAACCCAGACCTCCCACTCATGATTCTGCACCTTAACAACCTTGGCCACCCATGGCAGTGTATACTATCTTCCATCCCATGGGACAAAACCCGCGAAGATCACGGATCATTTATACAACAAATGTATTTAGTTTTTAAATGACAGACCTTCACATAAGATTTTGTTTGATTTTAATTTTTTTCTTGGTTTTGTTTTTTACTGCTTGTGCAGTATTTTAATGGCAGGATATTAACAGTTGCAACTTTTGTTCCTGAAAGAACAGCTTATAGTACTTCATAATATATTTCACTATTCATGCATTTCAGTCAGATATTAATTATAAATTTATCAAGTAAAACATGTTATAGAAAAATTTACTAAATGATCAACTTACTTTTTATTTGTGGTTGCCTGAAGCAAATACTTGGTTCCCTGAGCAGTATGACAACCATTAAAATCAAACACTGCAAATAACCTGACCCCTTTTAATAGCTTTCAAATATAATTGAGAAATAAATTGTACTTACAAAGGTGTAGACAATGGAGTGGTAATATATCCTACACTTATGTATTCAACTTGTTTACACTAAACTCCACTTACTTAGTACTTAGTACATTAGTGGAGTTTAGTGTAAATAAGTTGAATACATAAGTGTAGGATATAATTGAGAAATATAAAATAATTTATATTTTATAATTTCAGATTGACTACAGGAGAAGGAAATGCCCTGTTTCACTATGTGCATTTGGATTTCACAGAAGGGGTATTACTCTGCCCTCCAGTAAACAGAGAACGAATTCAGTCAGAAAAACTTAAAGAAATTCTTCATAACTTCAGACGGAGCTGTCAGGTTATTCATAATCTTCTGCATAATGCTGTCCGTTTTAAGGTAATATGTTAGCAAATTATTTTGTGTTAAATTAAATTAAATGATTTCAGAGACTTTGTGACTTAATTTTCCAAGGCATTCATTAAAGAACTAGGAAAAACCCTGAAAAGAACTGTCAGGAAAGTACTAAACCATGAATCAAGCTCCCATGTGGAAAGTACAAATGCTACTACTAGACTATGGTAGTGTTTTTGACTATCTCTATACTGTGTTAAATTTTAAATGGGGCTTCTCTTTTTAAAATGTTATGGGGAGATTTAATTCTCAAGACATAAATAAACAATGTAGGCCATGCCTTTTGTTGATGTTAGATACTGTTTGTTATGCTCATCTTAACTAAAAATAAATATCATCTATATTTTTATTTCATTAAATTTTTAAAAATATTTCTTAAGGTCATTATGAACGTTACAAAAGAACAATTTAAATTTATTTCTGAAAGCTATTGCCAAACAGAAGTTTTGGTTGGGGAGGAATATTCATTATAATATACTTCAGTGTGTGAAAGAATTCCTGGCCAATTGGCCAGAAATTCAGTAATTTCCTCAAGGAATCATTATTAGAATTGTTAACAGATAAAATTCAATGTTTTCTTTTTCGGTTGGCACAGTAATATATATATTTTTCTTAACAGATGTAATTTTTAAAATAAAATATTGAATATGAAGGTCAGCATACAATATGGTTTAAATTTGCTATTTTCAGTACAGCTCAAAACTCTTGTGTAATTCTCTGAAACAAAAGAAAACACATGCAGGAAAGAATAGTTAGATTACTGACTTTGAATAGGCTTGGCAAACATAATTATGATGTCGTGATATAACATAAGATCCCATTAAATATGAACGTAAGAGTGTATGATATATGAATAAGGATGAAGATAAAATGGCAGGCTGAATCAAAGTCAGTCTGGTTGGTGATGTGGGTTTACTTACCACTATATAAAATGGAGGGTGTAGAATGCTTGTGATGATGTAGTTGATGGAAGATAAGGATATGACATTCTTTCCAGGGTCCCGCTCAATGTGTATGGAGTTGGAGTGTTATGATGCCTTAAAACATATTTTAGTTAAATTCTCTGCTTAAGGTGCACAACCAGTGACATAAAGGATCTAAGATGACAAGGCATTGTCTACACATATGGAGATATGTGGTGGACACTACGTTCAGTTACCTTCTTTCCCTAAAGAATTTAGCAAATAAGGAACTCCCCTGTATAATTGGGTGGATGAACCTAGACTAGACAGACACAACAGAGAAGAGTCTATTATCACCACGTATCAAATTCTGAATTGTGAATCAGATGCTTTACTATCTGTAGTGTATAAAATGCATTAGCAGCTGTAAATTCAATTTGTATAAATGTGAAACCCTTTTAATTCTGCACTCCATAACATGCAACTAATGCTAAAATCAAAATTGTACATGCTATACAAAGATTAGAAAATTGTTAAAGAACATTTCTTAGCATAACTTTGCTTAAAACCTTAAATGTGTCTTGTCAATGTGTTGCTATTTAATTAGAATTATAAGAAACTTTAATTTGTGTTTGGTTATGCTTTCATACAAAGCATGCTTGATGCTTGTTAGTAAGGATTAAAATAGGAATTAGGACAAATTTAAGGTCAGAATTGGAACTTAAATCATGGATCTGCAGCTTACAGTACCAATGCTCTATCCATTGAGTTACTACATCCTGTCCAGTTACAGACCTAAGAATCATCTATTAAGTCTTTATAAATCTATTATTTCATCAGTGTACGGTATTTTATCATGCAATTCTCCCCCCCCCCTCTCTCTCTCTCTTTCTCTCTCTATAATTTTGCTGAAAAACAATGGGTGGAGGAATTATATGAATGTGTTATACTGAGGGTTTATATAGTGGTCATTAGTACTTGATAACACAAATATCATTTGTTTATTCACTTTAATTTTAGGTGTTTGATCTAAGCATTGACTGGGAAAGAGATGGGTTATGAAGACAAGTGTGAAAAAATTAATTTAACCATAGGCTTAGTAGAAGAAACATATAATATATAAGTATTAATTAATAATACAGTGAACAACTGATATTAAAAAAATTTTACATACCTAGGTTCCTTTCTTCCCATTCCATAAAACTTTTGAGTGATGTTCTTCTTCGCAGATTGTGTCACCTCATAAAACAAATTACCCAACAAATGCTTACTTAAAATCAATCTCTAGTAATGTTGAAAATATTAACCCATTCCCAAGTTTTATTTTGCAACATTTCTTAAGAAACATAACAATCACCATTATCAAATGCAGTAACATATTTCATCATATCATTATCAATAGCAAGAAATGTTCCCATTTTAAGCCCACAGAAAGATTTCTCTCTTGTTTTCTCTGTCCTGTCATGGGCTTCTCGTTCTGCATAAGTCAATACTATGTCAAACTAGGCTAAAAAAGAACAAAAGAAAACTTCATCTTTATCACATAATTTTTTAAAAAGCACTCAAAAACCTTGTTAAGTGTAATTTTATTCTTCTGTAATTTCTCATAAAAACTATTCTGTTTGTATGTATTTTAAAATACACTATAGGTGTATTTAAAATAAAGCATAAAAAGAGAGCATGCAAGAGGGTGGAATGAGGGTGGACATACCTCCTATTCTGAGTTAAAAAATTAAGAAGTAAGTCTGGTTTATTACTTTGTTATTTCATGTTGGTCCTGGTAGACTAGTGGTAACCTTACTTGTCTCTTACACCCAAGATTGCAGGTTCAATTCTAGGCAAGGTTGATGGATTTTTGGGTGTAAAAATTTAAATATGGCTTCCTTTGAAAGGGAAGTAAAGCCAAGGGTCCCATGTCGTAGATTTATGGTGCGTAAAAGAACCTCAAACCTCAAAGAAGAGGTTTCTTAGCAACATTTATTAGCTGTTTCACACCCTTAATTGAATGGAACACTGATGATCTGAGATGCTAAAGAGTGTCCATAAATAAAACAAATCATTCATCTATTATTTCATCAATTAAGTCTATATGTCTATCAAACTAAACCCAAATAGTGTTCCTAGATCTCAGTTATAACTAGTTAGAGCATATCTATAAGATCCAATAAGTTGTGTGCAAGCAGTTGTGTGTTATAAAACAATTTTCATATATTGTGCATATTTTTTTTTTTTTGATTGATTTATTTATGAACGCTCTTTAACAGCTCAGGTCATCAGCGTCCCATTCAACTCAGGGCGTGAAATGGCAGACAAATTTTACTCAGAGGCCTCTCTTTCAGGCTTGAGGTTCTTTATCTTGCTGTAAATGTACGACACGGGACCCACGGCTTTACTTCCCTTCTGAGGGAAGCCATACTTAGGATTTTTACACTCAAAAAAATCCATCGGTCCTGGCCGGGTTCGAACCCGCGATTTGGGTTTAGGAGGCAAGTATGATAACCACTACACCACCACTACACCAGGACTGACTACTGTGCATATGCATCATATGATTTTAGAGTAACAGATTTTGATGATGATATGTTATTTGGATGATGATCCATATTGTTATTTATGATTATAAAATTAAATTATCTTAGGGATAACAGAATAAATTTTTTACAGTTTTTATCGAAAAAAAGATTATGGCTTTGATGTTGGATTAAGATGAATTTTAAATGAAGAAATTTAATAATTGGAAGCTATGTATTTTGTCATTGCAGAAACTTATGGGACAAGAAATATCAAAGTCATTCATGAACAAATCTCTCATAGCAATCAAGGAACATGGAGTACTTTTTGAGTGTTCACAGAATGATGGAGAGTCCACCAAAAAAACTACACAATCTCTGTGCTATTGGGTTGTGGGGTAGGTTTTTAAATATTATAGGAATAAAATAATAAACTAAGTCAAAATTAATAATCTGTTTAGTCAGAAATTAGAATAAATCTTTAATTGAAGTAGATTAGAACTAGCAACAAATCAGTTTGTGTAATTTAATCATCTGTGAAAGTATCTGAAATTTAAGCTATCATCACCACCACCACCACCACCACCACCACCACCACCACCACCACCACCACCATCATCATAATATCATTGATTTGTTTTAAGATGATTTTATTAGTCTTTAATATCTTGTTCAAGTCAGTATCTTGTTTTGTAAAATTTTTAAAAAACAATTTATTATATTTTCTGTACTTGCTCTGTAGGTAAGCACTAATGGTTTTAGTATTATTGTTCAATACTTTAGGAGATTGTTTTTCACACCCCATCCAAAGGAGGTATATGTGTGCTATAATGACTCTGCTCCACAAAACATGGTAGAAATTGCATTTAGATTGGGAATCAGTGCAGCAGGCTGAGTAAGAAGAGTGGAATCTTAAGGTAGGTTAAAATATGTGGATAAGCTCACAGTTCACAATTACAATTTATTTCATTCATAAAATAATTACAAAATAATAGTGTATATCAAAAAAGATTACACACAACATTTGCTTACAATACATAATATTTTTGTTCCTAACTTATATAGAAAAGCATAACTTTATTTTTTACAATTATATTAACACAGGATGATTTAGAAGATTATGCTCAAAAATAACATACATATAAAGGGGATAAATCTAGCAACTTTTATATAGAAACTCTTGGTCTCTGATATAATCCTCAGTCAGTAAATCAAAACATGTAGGCTTACCATTGAAATTAAATAATTTTCATTTGCATAAACAGTATTAGCAGGTGCAGATGTACATGATGGATATAAATTTTGTGTTTCAAAAGTTGAATTGACAGTGCACGCATTACATCATTAAACAGAACTCATGAGCACTCTTTCAAATACTCCAGGAATCTCCCGACCATGTCAAATGGTGTTAGTACCGAGGATGTGAGAGATTCATATAAAAAAGACCATGCATCTCACATTGACAGTAAACTGTGCTAGTACTCTCTCCCATTACATTCACGTCTGCTGATGCATAAGAAGAGGTATGTTTTTAATATCTAAAAATTGATTAAAAATGGCAGGTGGCAGGAGTTAAGGCCCAAATACAAGATTTCCAGTAATACCTATTCATATATAAAGTGAGGTGTTTATAGTGTTACGACCATTTTACTCTGAAATGAAGAGGAAAATCAAAAAATGCTTCAGACAAAATTGGAACTATTCTTAGAGGAACATAAGGTAAGTGACCTTAACTCATCCTTGAAATGCTATTCTCAAGGTCATTTCAGGGTCAAATGGAGTTTTTCAAATGCAATAGTGTATTTTTTTTTCCTGGGAATGGAAAGAGCATTCAATTAATATAAAAGTTCTAGTACATCTATCAGCTAGGGGTGATAGATAATGAGCTATTTACACAAGTAAGACAGCAAATGTTTTTTGCTCACTTTCACTTTACTGGCATAAATTTACATGCAGTACAATGCAATACAGTACAGTTATAACCATAATTAAAAAAAATGCCATGTTCACATTACAAACAATTTCAATTCAATAAAAGCTTGAGAGTATGATCATTAACTTCGATGCATTTCTGAAAACATGTTTCAAAAGAGTGATGAACACGTCTCAACATTTCTTCGCTGATTTTGCACAGACATTCCTAATTTGTTGACGTAATTTACCATGTATAGTTGATACTTCTTCATAAACTTTATCTTTAATGTATCCCTATAAGAAAAAATCTGGATAAGTGAAATCAGCAGAATGGGCAGGCCAGGGACAGGTTCTCTGCATCCTATCCATCAACCAGGATACTATCTGTTTAATATTTTTCAAGCTACAGCTCAGTAATGAGAGGGACAACCATCATGTTGTCACCATATTGCATTCTGGTTCACAAGAGCCATGTCTTCAAGCAACAATAGAAGATCTTTCTGTATTTTTCTTTCTGTATTTTTACTGATTAAATCTACCTTCAATGAAGTATGGTCCAATTATATGGAATCCCAAAATGCCACACCAAACGTTCGTTCATACTCCATTACCGCTGGTGCTCTACTTCCCTTAATCATCTTGGATTTTCCATGTGCAATAATGCACATTATGTCAGTTCACTTGACCATGATTGGTGAATGTCCCCTCATCAGAAAATAAAATATTGGAAAAATTACAGTTTTTAATTTGTAGTAGAGCATATTGGCAAAATTCAACATGCTTCTGCAAACCATCCCCATGAAGGGCTTGGTGTAAGGTAATATGATATGGATGGTATTTGTGATGCTGAAGTATTTGAAGAACACTCCTTTGAGAGATTCCTGAATCGTGTTCCTGTTGATGGGAACTTGCGTAAGGATTAGCGGCTACTGCAACTAATACAGGGACTTCCGAATTTTCCTCAGTAGCACTTCTTATTTGATGATGTTTTCTTGATGTGACACCTCCTGTTTTGGAGAATAAGTTTGCAAGTCGTTGAACATTTCTAACCGATGGCTGCCTCCTTTCAGGATATTGATCTCCATATAAGTTGCAAGCTTCTCTAGTGTTCTTATGAGCTCCACCATAAATGTAAACCATACTGATCCACTCATTGAGCATGTATCGAACATCTATAATTGAAAACAAAGTGGAACTGACTGAGAATAATGTCCTTTTTGGTTTGCATTGGCAATGATGAGCACTTGTTTGTGTACCAATGTCAACAAATGAGCATCTGCATATAAACAAATGAGTTTCCTTCATAGCAACACAAAAGAGAGAGAAGCAAAAGTAAGTGAATAATATTTGCTGTCTTGTCAGTTCAATATCTCATCATTTATCACCCCTAGCTAATAGATTGTACTAGAACTTTATACTGAAAATTGAATGCTCTTTCCATTCATGGGTAAAATTATACATTATTCCATTTGAAAATTTCCAAAAAGTTAGGTTATACATATGGGATAATTTGATAGGGAACGCACCAGAACATATACAATATAGAGTAAAGAAAAAATTCAATATTCAAAAAAAGAAATTGCAGAACTTGAATGAAAATTTGAAGAAAATTAGCAAATTAGAGCAAAAACATTGCCATGCAGTGAATTTATCTCAATAAAGCTTCAATAAAGAAGAACTAACTCTTCTTAACAAAGGTCTTAAAACCTGTGTAAACTTCTCTAGTAATGAAATAGACCTAGATATTTATGATCTGTATCTAAAACTGATGAAAAAACTAGGATTTCACTTAAGGTGAAAATTTACTATCTACATCCAAAATTTAAGTGTACAAATGAAAAATAAAAACCAGAAATGAAAAAATAAACTCTAGAACTTACAAAAACACCAAATAAAATTGGTACCAGCCTCACACACACACACACACACACACACACACACACACACACACACACACAATAAATAAAGTAGTTAATCTCTCGAGTGCCACATTTTTGGAAAATGAAATCAATCTCCTAAACAACGGCCTCAAAACTTGTATAGATTTTTCAGATAAAATAGAAGATTACATATCCAATATTGACACAGCAGCCCAACAACTAAACAAAAATGAAAAATCGTTTGTTAAAAGTAAATGCAAAAAAGTTTTGGAGAACATAAAAAAAACCAAACGAAATCAATAAATTACACAACAACATTAAAACAACTAAAAGAAAAACCAGTGATATACACAAAAGCAGACAAAGATAATAAAATAGCCATTTTAGACAAAAAAGAATACATAAATAGAGTGAAACTATGTTAAAAGGAAAAGATTACAAACCAATTGAAAAGAATCTCAACAAATGCAATAAGATCTTAAACAAAATATTAAATGAAATCAAAACACTATCCACTGCTGATAAACAGAATATCACAGAGAGTAATCCGGTACTACCCAGGCTTTATGCAGTACCTAAAATACATAAAAATGATAACAGCATGAGACCAATAATAAACAATATCAATTCACCCACATACCAGGTAGCAAAAAAATTGATCAAAGTCTTCAATTCTTTTAAGAGATTCCAAAGTTTGAGCATTAAAAATTCAGTTGACCTAGTTAAAAACTTGAAAATAGCAGAATTACAGCTGGAGATATAATGGTTTCATTTGATGTAAAAGCCTTATTCCCGAGCATACCCACAGAGAAACTCATGCTTATGCTAAAGAAATGGTTAACATCAATAAATTTAAAAACAGAAGAAATAGAAGACCTATTAAAACTTACTAATATCTGCATTCAACATAATTACTTCAGCTTCAACAAAAGATATTACCAACAAGTTTCAGGCCTAATTATGGAAAACCCTTTGTCACCTTTTCTTGCAGATTTATTCATGAGTTCATTTGAAATACCTATCACAAAAGCCTTCCCTTTAATTTTCAAGTCATGGTATAGGTATGTGGATGACATTTTTGCAATAATATCAAAGACACACTCATTAGATGTTCTGAAATTTCTTAATTTGCAACATAAATCTATACAGTTTACCATAGAAGAAGAAAGAAATGGGTGGCTACCATTTCTAGATTTAAAAATTATAAGAAATGGAGATTGTTTGAGTTTTGGAATTTACAGAAAAGAAACATACACAGAAAATTACATAAAAATGAGTTATAGCTTCATTCCATATAAATATGCAGTGTTTCACAGTTTGGCACACAGATCGATGAATATTCCACTCACAGAAGCAGAGCACAAAACAGAATACAAACAAATAGTAATATAGTAATATAATCAATAGTTTCAACAAAGACACAGTGATAAAACTCATCAATAAATCTAAAAGACAAAAAGAGATGAGGGAAGTTTCCACACTGAAAAACACAAAAGAAGGATACAAATTCAAAAGTTTCACCTACCATCCAACTTACCACAACAAGTTCAAGAAAATTTTCAAAGAACATGGGATATTGTTAGCCCCAAAGAACAGATATAATATCAGGAATTTGTTAGGTTGCACAGTAAAAGACTCCATACCAACTGAACAGAAATCAGGAATTTATGTAATAAAATGCGCAGATTGTGAATAGACTACATAGGCAAAACAAAGAGAAATGTAGAAATTTGGAAGAAAGAACACTTTAGGAATATTCATCTTAAGCAGGTGGATAAATCAGCACTAGCAGCTTACTTTTGGACCAAAAACCATGAAAGAAATCCAACTGCTGAAACATCTTCACAATCCAATGGAGTTATCCACTTGGGAGAAAATTCTCATATTAAAAAATAAAGAAAACCTAATTAACTTCAAGTTTCCTCCTATGGATGAACTCAGCCATTTCCTACTTCAGCCAAAAGATGCCAACACAGGAACATAGGGGTGTCTAGCCATCGTTTCAAGTAATGGCGGTTCAGTGAGCAACTAAAGATGGGAGAGATTCTCCAGAAATGCATCTTATTTTATGTATGTAAATGGAGTTTAGTGTAAAAATGAATACCTAAGCTTAGGATATATTACCACTTCATTGTCAACAGCTTCGTAACTACAGTATTCTATAGTAATGTTGAAGATTATATAGTAGATTTTGAAATGGATATGGAAAACTTAACTAATAAAGAAAAAGAAATAATCGGGATAAATTCAGAAAAATCTCTCAAAGGAATTAATAAAATAAACCACCTAGAATCAATACTTACAGGAATATTATCAGAATACTTAATGAAAAAGAGGTAGTCTACAAAAAGGTGGATAAAGGCAGTAAAATAGTAATATTAGATAAGGATTAATATATCAGTAGAATGTTACCTCTGTTAAATAAAAAAGAATTTGTTTTAGTCAATTCATATCCATTGAAAGATTGTACCAAGGTATGAATGAGGCCATACGAACATGCACAATCATCTCAGACATAACCAAATACAAATTAAAACAGAACAACCCTGAAATAGCTAAGATATATGGTTTACCAAAAATCCATAAACCTGAAATGGATATGAGATCCATCATTAACAATATGAATACTAATTCATATTTTTTAACAAAATGGCTAACTGACAGATTCAACACATTATCGAAATTTCAAAGCAGAAGTATAAGTAACTCATTTCAATTCATTGAAAAGATAAAAGATGTTAAGTACCACCCTCTGATACTTTGGTATCCTTTGACATGTGGTCTCTCTATTCCCTAGCATACCAATAGAAAGACTTTTATGCAATTTACAGTATTGACTGAAGGATATTGGAATAAATGAAGCAGATAGGAAAGAATATATCCTGTTACAAAAATATGCATAAACCAATTGTATTTTATTTTTAGAGGAACATTTTATAAACAACAAACTGGACTGACCATGAGTAATCCTTTGTCCCCCTTTTTTAGCAAACCTCTTCAAGAGCAAATTTGAAATGCATATTACTCCCGCCTTCCCACACTTTCAAGAGTTGGTACAGATATGTCGATGATATTTTCATTATAGTTAACAAAAAACTGATCGAAGATACCTTAAAACTTTTAAACATACAAGTCAAGAACATTTCCTTTATGTAAAAAACAGAAACAGACAATATGTTGCTGTTTTTAGGTATCAAAATTATGAGGAACCACAGAAATTTGGAGTTCCGCATATATAGGAAGGACACATACACAGATAATTATATAAAAGGAAGTGGTTTTAACCCCATAGCCCACAAAAATGCAATTTTTAACAATCTGACATACAGATTAATTAATTTACCAATCAGCAAAGAATATAAAAAGATAGAAGAAATCACAATTTTAAATGGTTTTTACAAGGATTTAGTACAAAGGAAGTTAATAGATTCCAAAGGAAGAAACTGTTTAGAAACACTACCATGTTATCAACTGAGAATGAGGAACTGATTTTTAAAAAAATTATTTAACACCCAGGAGCAATGAACAAATTATAAAATTTTTTAAAGATTTTAATATTAGGTGGGCACCCCTTAATAGAATCAGTCTAAAAATGTTCTGAAGGACAATATCTTTGACAGCACTCCATAAGAGAAAAAGCAGGCATTTACAAAATATCTTGTGCATAATGTAATAAGATTTATGTTGGAAAAACCAAGAGAAATATAGGAATATGTCTGAAGGAACATCATAGGAATTTGAAATATAAACAGATAGATAGATCAGCAGTGGCATACCATTTCTGGGCTGAGAATCATGACATCAAAAAGTAGGCAGATTTGCTTAAAGCAGCACAGGGGCCCACAGAATTAGATACATGGGAAAAAAATTATATTTATAAACAAGAAGATCACTTAATGAAGTTCGACATCCTAGGAGAAGAGAATACCAATTTGAAGTTCATAAAATTGCCACCAGGGTGGAGCCTTACTCCTATGTAACGGAAGGTTTTTTCTCCATCCATCGTCAAGTTCGCCGAGGATGAAAATAATGTGTCTTTGAAACCGGTTCCATACTTGAAAAAGTAAGTGAAGCATAAAGAGTGTGTAGACATATTCAAATGAAAAATGAAAAATCAAGGAAGTCTAGAATTTGGAATTTACAGAAAAGATACACATGCAGACAATCACATAAAAGCTGACAGTTTTAACCCCACTTCTCACAAACATGGAGTTATCAATAGTTTAACACACAGGCTAGTTAACCTACAAATTAGCAAGGATGAATTCTTTAAAGAATACAAACATATAGAAAAAACAGCAATTAAAAATGGTTTTAAGAAAGAACTAGTATACAAAAAGGTACAGAAATTCAAGAGGCAAAAGCTTATAAAAGAAACCACAGCACTTTCAGCAAAAAAAGATAAACAAATTTTTAAAAAATTTACATATCATCCATGGGCTACAAAAAAATTTCAGAAAATTCTTAAAGATTTTAATATCAGGTTGGCACCGATTAACAAGTTTAATGTTAAACATCTTCTCACAGACAATGTTAATGACAGTATTCCACAGGAGAAAAAACCAGGCATTTACAAAATAAGTTGTGAAGAATGTGAAAAAATATACATAGGAAAAACAAAGAGAAACATAGGCACAAGGTTAAAAGAACATTTCAGGAACATAAAATACAAGCAAATTGAGAAATCAGCAGTGGCATTTCATTTTTGGACAGAAAACCACGATATAGTGAATAAAGCAAAATTGTTAAAATCAGTGCAAGGACCTACAGAATTGGCAACATGGGAGAAAATATACATTTACAAATACAGAGACAGTTTAATGAACTTTGACACTTCCGGCGAGGAAAATATAAACTTTAAGTTCATCACACCTCCTCCAGAGCAGAATACCCACAACACAACGAATTATCCAGCAGTCGGAGATTTGAACTGATGATGAGAACAACTGTTCTCGAAACCGGTCTACAATAGTGACAAGTAAGTGAAGCATAAGAGTGTGTAGTTCGACTATATCATAAAATGATTTCAATTATATTCAAATGATTTTATAACATATTTTCTGTTCAATTTCAAAGTGAAGTTAATTGTAGGCTCTTGTAAGTTTAGAAGTTTTAAAGCATCTTCCACATGTTTTTATGTTTATTATGGCAAATACATCATCTATGAATCTACAAATGCATGTTTCATTGTGTTAGATTACATTTAATTAATATTGCACATTTTCTTTGTTGTGTCTTCATATCAGGAAATAGATGATAGAATCACTCTGTTGAGTTTTTTATTTACTATCAAATTTCTGGGAACCCAATGTGCAGTCACTTTGTGCATGTTCAGGTACTTGTGAAAGATAATGGGCACACATTCCTTTAAGATCCCCAGATATGATGCAATAGTTTGCTGTCACTTAGTGATCTTCCAGCAATATATAATGCATTTTGTGATGTTCTTGTCTATGCAAGCACTCTTTGGATGCCCTGAAAGGCTGTTATGCATGTTTAATTTCATTCACCCCCATTTCACAGTCACATATGACATGACAAAGTCCTGCAAGGTGCTGTGCATATCCTTATGAATCTGTTTGGCAGTTCAGCCTTTCCAGAAGAGGCAATGAATCATTGCACAATCAGTAGTAAACTGCTTCATTTATCTGCATCAGAATTTCAATAGCAAATAAGAATGATACAACATGCTGTCTAACATATAATGGAATTACTCATCAGAACTACTCCTGGCCAGAAACTTCAGACAATTCCTATAGATAATTTAATTTGGTTAACCATGTGTTGTTCAGAGGCTTTAACATCAAGTACAAAGTAAAAATATGTTGATTGAGGATCATAAGTTTTGAATTATGAAATATGATTCAATAGGAGTGGAGACAGGAAATTGATAACAGTGGGTAGTGGAACATAAATTACTATATTTCACCTAATATGAATTGTTGGAATCATTAAAAATAACAATCATCTGAAGATGGCATTTAGCACTGACAGTTTCCTGTTGTTCAGCTAAACCATAAGGTCAATTAGCAGTAAGCTGTCCTCATTCTGGGAGTAGTTTTTTTTTTGGGGGGGGGGAAGTGCCTAGTACCATCTCACCCCAATTTTAACAAAAATTGTCTGGGTTATTTATACAAGGGCCATCCAGAAAGTAAATTTTAGGGCCGTAAACAGAATGAAAACATGGAAGCATTTATTGGAACAGATACAGCAATCAATGAGCTACTTATCAAATATCCATTGCTGGAATTGAGACTCTTGTCATACTATGGGATCAACTTTTGTATTGCAGTAAAAGTCTGCCGCCGGGGATAGGAACCAATGTGTGGCTGTTGAGTTCTGTAATTTGAAGCGACGATTCTCCACAATGCGCTGACGTGTCAGCTCCACAAGGTTGTTATTAACGAGCGACGGCCGCCCACTGCGTTCCTCATAGGGACGCTTTGAAAACCGGCGGCACATCTGCTTGCTCATGGCGTTAGGCCCATACACATGACAAAGCTGACCACGAATATCTATCGGCCTGACGTTCTGTGTGTTCAAAAACTTGACCACAGACCTTAGCACAGGCGGCGGGCGCAGGAATAAGAGCCGACATTTTCAACGGCTACAATGGCGATACTGCGGGCGAACTAGTCGCATACGATTGTCACTTCTTTAATGCATGCGCATTCTCCTTTCGTAACGCACGGCCAGCTATGTACAATTACATGGCATTATTAAATAACTCTGACACACGAATTTAATACCACATCGCCAAACAGACGTAATAACATGTCTGCACTAAGAAATACTTTAAATGCAATTAGGCCTTCAGCTGTTCTCAACAGTAATAAAGGCAAGAAACGTAAATTTTATATCTGGAGATGTTTTTGTCTCTCTTTTACAGCTCTGCAGAACCTGATATTCATCTTATAAACAATATAGCAATATAAACAATATGCTGTAAAATAATTTAAAATGCCATGTACCATTTATGTTTTAATTTTGTCGTTGACCATTGTGCATATTATGCTGATGATGTTGCCAGAGCAAAACATTAATCTGTAGTTTTGCATCACTAATACCATTTTAAGAGTACTTAGATTGATTGTGCTTTGTTTCAGTTGGCTAACTATTCCTGTACTGCCGACAAGTGCCATTATAACTAAAACAGATAAGGAACAACAGATTTTGGAGTTTCCATTCATACAGCTTTAACGTTAAACTAACTGAATAATTTGCAAATGCTAAGTCAAAAGACGAAAGTCAAATGGCAAAGCAAAAGCATTTGTGGATGTAATCTAATACCTACGATGTTGGATTTTCCCGAATTTCTATTCTAGATTTTTCCTTCTCCACTTTGTCCTAGGGTTATGATTTCCAAAATTCTTGTCATCACACTTTCCCTAACTGAAGAGACAAACAGAAGTGGAAATAAAGATAACACAAAAATAATAAATGAAGTTTACATTTCATAAAATACAAGTTTGTATTTCAACAAGTGTTTTGCTAAAGGTTTGATCTTTGATTGCATTTGGACTATATCCTTTGCATTCTTTGATTATCCTAAGGCTTTTCCTGGTGGAATACAAAATGGGATTATTCTTTACGCAGTTTGTGAATCTCCGGTTTAGAACTTTTCAGTTCTCATCAGCATGAAGTCATGGAATGATAATTTTATCAAAATTGCTAAGACAAATGGTGTAAGCCAAAAACAGCAATATATAATATTGCAAATTCAAACAGCATATGGATCATTTTGCTAAGTAAACAACACTACTTCAAAACATTTGCAAACACTTAAGTCAAAAGACGAAAGTCAAACGACAATGCAAACACATTTGTGTAGGAGAAAATTTGGGAAAATTCAACATGCAACATCATAATTTTTAGATAGATATACCTCCAAAAGACAAATTCGGGAAAATCCAACATTGTAGTTAACTTAATAATCTTTTATTTTTTCCCTTACTTTTCTATTATGTAGTTTAATGGGTTTTATTTTTCTCACCATTTTTATAAATAACAATAAAACATGATGTAGTACAACATAAAATATTTTATAGAATTATTCTAGCATGTAACAGATGCAATTAAATAAATTTTTATAAAGACATTCTTAAAGAAATGTTTTTATTAAAATGTTTATATTTTACACAATAACTGAAAATTCTGTTAATTTGCTTTTACCTTTACATGCCATTCAAAGTTGCTGGTTTATGCATTATTTGCCCTATGTTCCTTGTTCCTACCACATAGTAATAATTAGCTGTTGATATCTTGTTCATATTTTCTTTTAGCAAGAATTGTAATATACAAGTAATAAAGTTTACTTCTGAAATGTTTTGTACTCTCCCTTCAATCCTACAGATAGTAGGATCAGAGTTGATCAGAGTTTCTGATCAAGTTCATAAAACTTAAAATATTTTAACTGAAAAATATTTAAAAGATATAGGTTTCAACTAACATAATATTCTCAGTCTGAGCTGCTAAGAAAGATACAGAAAATTCACTGTAAAATAATTTAAGACTTTAATCTTTGTCATCCGCATTATCATTATTGTTATTGTGGTCAACAAATGTATCTTCCAAGGACTTCTGCCTAGAAAATCTGTTTTCTTATTAAAGACAGTAAGTAACTGGATATAAAATAATTAGCCAATATTAAAACTGCTAATGCTATTTTATAAGAAATAAAAATTGTCATTTGGCACACATACTAAAATTTATTATGGAAAATTCTGTCCCAACATGCAACAGCAATGCTTGACTTGTAACTTTAATTCAGTTCCTTCAATTTTTTTTATTTTTACAATACTCATAAAATCTGCTGTCTACACCACTAATCCTCATGACTTCTAAATTATGTAATTATTTTTAAAATATATCAATTTTCAAATTTAAACATTATTCTGTATCAAATATCTGAGCTGCAGGTTAAATGCAGAAAGTTTCATTCCTAGTTTGGTATTCATATGAGAGAAAATTCAGTTATTTTATAAATGAGAGTTAACAGTATTTAAAAATCTCTACCTTTAAGAGACTTTACAAGCTATTGTATCTTGCCTGGTAAGCATGTGCAATTAAGAACCAATAACCAAGCAATATCAGAATAAATATATAAGTAAATAAATAAACAAATGCAATAAAAGAATTGTGTTCAATGCTGTCACTAACTTTCACTCATATTGGGTGTTTAATCATTCTTGACTCTTGATTCCCCTTGTAACTTCAAATCAATGAATATAGAGTGAAATTTTATAACATATCTTAAGTATGTGGCATGCTGATTTATTCTAATTGTGTGAAGCACATGCTTATGAAGGCTGAATGCTTGTTTGTTGACCTTAACAATAGTGTGATGCAATTCACTGCTGCTTTACAAGAGGTCAAGCCATCATGCCTTTGGCTTATGAGCAGTATGGTATAAAACTGTATGCAGTGCATGCCTACTGGAAAACTACTTTGATAAAGGAATGCCAAAGACAATTCATAGTGCAGTTTGAGTTTGGGAAACCACCAGCAAAGTCCTCCAGTCATTATCTGGTTAAGAAACTTGAAACTTTAGGCATTTTACTGGATGTTCACAAAGATAAACATCTGAAACTGCCAGAAACAACATGCAGTAGGTGAAAAACAGACTACAGTCCTTCCCACAGAGGTCTTTGTGTAAACTGTTACAGAACAGTATTATTTCCATAAATAAATTAACCAACTGCAATAAAAGCAAATCTACATGCTTATCACGTTGCTGCCATGCAAGAATTGAAACTTCTCAATAAAAGGAGAGATTCTTTTTTGTCATTTGTTTTAGTGGTGTGTCAATGTATATCTGGAAATCTGAACTACACTACTTTCTGAAGAGCCATAGTTCCATATGAGTTCCCAGAATATCTGCATTTGGTCTAGTGAGAACCTTCACATTGTGTATAAGACACCTCTTGATGAAAATAAATTATGTCATGGAACTGCATTATTGATATAACTGCATATACTGCAACTTATACAAAAATCTTCCATAAGTTTGTAAATTAGTTGGGCAACAAGGACTATCTTCAGCAGGATAGTGCCACCTGCCATACTTACAATGTCAACAAGACTGAAATTATTTTCTCCTTTGGAGATAGCATCTTTTCTAAAGGATTTTAGGCACCAAAATTGTCTGACCTTATTACATCACATATCTTACTTGGGACATGCTGGAAGGAAAGCTGCTGTAACAAGCTGCAGATTCTCATGGAACTGCAAGAAAACATTTAACGGGAAATTGAAGATGTGACTCCTGAAGTGCTAGTGAATATTTTTCATAATATGAAGAGGCATATCCAGGCATGCCTTGATAATAATAGCAGTCATTTTAAACATTTGCTGTGAGATCATGTTTTTCATACCAAAGGTGTGTCTGTGTCGAATGTCATCAAATTGATTCTATTAACCTCAACTCATGTATTCACATTTCTTACACTATACTCCATTCACTTACATAAAAGTAAGACGCATTTCAGGAGAATCTCTCCCATCTTGAGTTGCTCCCTGAACCTCTGCTACTTGAAACTATGGCTGGACAAACGGATGTTTCTGTGGTGGCCTCTGTTGGTTGAAGTAGGAAGTCGCTGAGCTCATCTATGGGAGGAAACTCGAAATTCATTACGTTTTTTCTATTTTTTAATATGAAAATTTTTTCCCAAGTGGATAACTCCATTGGGCTGTAAAGATGTTTCAGCATTTTTATTCCCGGTTTTATTTTATGGTTTTTGGTCCAAAAGTGAGCTGCTAGTGCTGATTTATCCACCTGTTTAAAGCGAATATTTCTAAAATGTTCCTTCGAATTTTCAAATTTCTTTTTGTTTTGCCTATGTAGCTCTGTTCGCAATCTGCACATTTTATTTTGTAAATTCCTGATTTCTGTTCTGGTGGTATGGAGTCTTTTACTGTGCAACCTAATAAATTCTTGGTGTTGTATCTGTTATTTGGGGCTAACATTATTCCATGTTCTTTGAAGATTTTCTTGAACTTGTTGTGGTAAATTGGATGGTAGGTGAAACTTTTGAATGTGGATTCTTCTTTTATGTTTTTCAGTGTGGAAACTTCCCTTATCTCTTTTTGTCTTTTAGATTTATTGATAATTTTTATCACTGTGTCCTTGTTGAAACCATTCATTATAGCTGTCTGTATTATTTGTTTGTATTCCATTTTGTACTCTGCTTCTGTGAGTGGAATATTCAACAATCTGTGTGCCAAACTGTGAAACACTGCATATTTATATGGAATGGAGCTATAACTCATTTTTATGTACTTTTCTGTGTGTGTTTCTTTTCTGTAAATTCCAAAACTCAAACCATCTCCATTTCTTAAAATTTTTAAGTCTAGAAATGGTAGCCACCCATTTCTTTCTTCTTCTATGGTAAACTGTATAGATTTATGTTGCAAATTAAGAAGTTTCAGAACATCTAATGAGTGTTTCTTTGGTATTATTGCAAAAATGTCATCCACATACCTATACCATGACTTGAAAATTAAAGGGAAGGCTTTTGTGATGTGTATTTCAAATGAGCTCATGAATAATTCTGCTAGAAAAGGTGACAAAGGGTTTCCCATAGCGACCTGAAACTTGTTGGTAATATTTTTTGTTGAAGCTGAAGTAATTTTGTTGAATGAAGATATTAGTAAGTTTTAATAGGTCTTCTATTTCTTCTGTTTTTAAATTTATTGATGTTAACCATTTCTTTAGCATAAGCATGAGTTTCTCTGTGGGTATGCTTTTACATATAAGGCTTTTACATCAAATGAAACCATTATATCTCCAGCCGTAATTCTGCTATTTTCAAGTTTTTTAACTAGGTCAACTGAATTTTTAATGCTCAAACTTTGGAATCTCTTAAAAGAATTGAAGACTTTGATCAATTTTTTTGCTACCTGGTATGTGGGTGAATTGATATTGTTTATTATTGGTCTCGCGCTGTTATCATTTTTATGTAACTTAGGTAGTGCATAAAGCCTGGGTAGTACTGGATTACTCTGTGTGATATTCTATTTTACAGTAGTGGATAGTGTTTTGACATCATTTAATGTTTTGTATAGCATTTTATTGCATTTATTGAGAGGATTCTTTTCAATTGGTTTGTAGTCTTTTCCTTTTAACATAATTTCAAGCCTATTTATGTATTCATTTTCGTCTAAAATGGCTATTTTATTACCTTTATCTGCTTTTATGTATATTACTGGTTTTTCTTTTAGTTGCTTTAATGTAATTCTGTAGTTTATTGATTTCTTTCGGTTTTTTATGTTCTCTAAAACTTTTTTGCATTTGCTTTTGACGGATGATTTTTCCCTTTCGTTTTTTTATGTTCTCTAAAACTTTTTTGCATTTGCTTTTGACGGACGATTTTTCCCTTTCTTTTAGTTGTTGGGTGGCTATGTCTATGTCGGCTATGTAATCTTCTATATTATCTTAGAAATCTATACAAGTTTTTAGGCCTTTGTTTAGGAGATGGATTTCATTTTCGGAAAATGCGGCACTCGAAAGATTAACTACTTTATCTGTTGTGTGCGCGCGTTAGAGTGGGGCCGTTTTTATTTGGTGTTTCTGTAAGTTCTGGAGTTTCTTTTTCAATTTTTGGTTTTTGTTTATCATTTGTACACTTAAATTTTGATGTAGGTGGTGTTGTAAATTTTCCCATACGTGAAATCCTAGTTTTTTCGTTAGTTTTAAATACAGATCGTAAATATTTACGTCTATTTCATGTAGTTTTTTATATTGTAAGTTCTTTTCAATTTCAATACCCTTGTTTCTGCTGCCTTCTGGTGCTATTGTACTGTATTGTACAGTATGCTGTTGTTGGTTTTAACGGTTTTCCTCACAAATATAGGTGTGACTTTTCTTTTCAGACATAATTTCAGGAAGTTAATGTTGGCGGCAATGTGTCTTTTCCTGATTTGTAATTTTATATATGTTTTAATCTCTTGTTATGTCTTGTTCAGATTTACGTTGTAAGTTGTGAAATTGTCCGTGTGAGAATGAGAATGAGAATGAACTGGACCAAAATATTGTTGGATGTGGCTACAAGTTTAAAGAATTCTGAATATGGGATGCCACCAGTTGCTTAATGCTATATCTTCAGGTTCATATAAAAAATTAAAGACATCAAAGGAAGCTCCATTTTATGCATTTGCTTCCATTAAAATTTTCATGTAACATTTCTGAAAGTTTTAGCAGTTTTTTTTCTTTGTTCCTGGAATTCTTCAAAACTGTCTCTAAATAAATTCCATTTTTTCATGCTTCAGAAAGTTTTCTTAAAGCCTCATCACATTCCTCATAGTGTTTCTTCATTTGAACCAGGAAAATTGTTTTTTCCACTGCGTCTTGCATTCTTTGAGCCATTGTATCCTATTATTAAGAATCCAAGGTATTACATTTTCCCCCATATTTGTTCATTATTTCTTGATTTATTTTCAGGCCTTTGGTGTGTGTGTGTTTTTTTTTTGTAGCATAATCTTGATACTTGTATTAGGAATAGGTATTATAGATATTATTACTATTTTTATAATCATTATTATTGTAAAAAGTATTATTGTTATTACCATCATTTCATTTATTTTAACTCTGTTATAGTTGTGACTATTATTCAGTTTAAAAAATACAATTAGGCTGAAAATACTCTTTTTAGTATAAATATTAATTCTAAGTGAGTTAGTTTTGTGAGCCCTTGTATGCCCTTCAATCAAGCAAAAACAGCTAGTCAAATATCAATGATAAAATAGGAGATATTTGAGGTGATAGTTTTAAGTGCTTCACCTGTATGCTTGTGTGTGTGTGTTCATGCGAAATTTGGGCTATCAAAATAACATCCCTTACTCTTTCCCATTTTTTCTCATGGCAAATGATAAAATATCTTTAATTTTATAGCAATAGTTATATACTTTTTATGTATTAAATGGGCAATGCATAATTCTCAGTCACAATATACACATACAGGAGAGTTATCATCCTTACATTAAATGAGCAAAAGATATCTTTAAATAATGATAATTCTGGTAAAAAAAAAAATAACACTACTTAAAAATAACAAATAGAAGGGAGCAAGAAAAATGTGCGGGAAAGACAAAGAAACAATGGTTATATAATAGGAGGAGGAAAAGTGTAGTGAACACGATACATTTTTAACACCGTAAAATATAAATAAAAATCTCCTACTGATTTTTCAATAATCTATGCCTGCCTGAATGGTACATCTCTGATAGTTACCTAAGTGCATGTGTTCAGGATTCCTAAAGTTCAGAGAAATCAATGGTCTGACTTGCTGATTTTAGAAATGCAATAGTTATTAATTCTTACTTTCATAAACTCTTATTTTACCATAGCGTTAACTCTTTACAAAAAAGAAGAAAAAAGTTGTATCATTTCCTTTCTTTTTCTATCCTTTCATTTTTTATTTGGGCACGATGTTTATTTTGAGTTTTTATTTTATTTTTATCTTTATTCGTTTTCCCCTATCAAAAGTTTCCCAAGTTTCACAATCCTCGCCCAAGGTGTGTCTGTACAGCGCGAACTGTTTGGCAGCATTGGGGGAAGTGTGGGAAATATTGGGTAGATGCCGTCAATGTCGTTGCAAGAACTCCAATTGGAGCAACTGTCGCGTGTCTACCTGACGTCACTCAACAGCGTATCAATGCGGAAACTTGCTGGCAAATTGCTAAGTGAACCTGCCTCCTTGCAGCAATACACATTTATGTGTTACTCATAATGTAGTTTATGTTGTGTAAAATAATCTTTGCACTCGTTAATACGTTATTGTTATCAGATGTACATCTTAAAACATGCAGGAACTACCGCACCTATATTATCCTTGGTAATGTATTTTTTTAAACATGAATGAAGCATTTTTGCGCTGCAAGTTATTCAGTTTCGTGATTACTGTACATTTAACAATAAGGAAATGTTGATTTGTTATAAATGAACACTCTTTAACGTCTGAAGTCATCAACGTTCCATTCTATTCAGAGCGTGAACAGCCGACAAATTTTTCTCGGAGGTCTCTTCTTTCAGGCTTGAGGCTCTTTTTCGTGCCGTAAATCTACGACACGGGACCAACGGCTTTACTTCCCTTACGAAGGATTTTTGCGCCCGAAAAAAATCCATCGATCATGGCCGGGATTGAACCCGCAAATATGGTAACCACTATACGACCAGGCCCGACAAATTTGAGAATTGCTCCATTGGCTAGTATACATAAACAGAGTAAAGCATTTTATTATCAACAAAACTTGACATTAAATTACCTGACCTATGAATTAACATAAGAATTCTGTAACGCTGTACACAGGTGTTGTAAATTATAGCTCTTTAAACACACATACACAAAATTTCAAATATCCTTTAACTTTCTGGGTTTTTTATGCAAACATTAACAATACATTTATATATAGATCTGACCAATCCTATGACCTAGTGATCAGTGTTCTTGGCTACTATACTCTTGAGATTCACGGTTCTATTACTGGATATCCAAAGAGATATTTCCTTGGTTAGTAAGGTCCCTATGGCATCCATGGTTTGGTTAGGTTAAGTCTCCCTAGGTTTAAGGATACCTCTGACTCACCATCATCCCCATTCCCATTGGGATAATGTATCTGCACCTAATTGGTGTCTCGGCCTCAAAAGACAGCTACAATACAGCAAAGGGAAGGAATGCCCAAGTTCAAAGGAACAGGGTAGGCTTTGGGGGAAAATATATGCATATATATGAATTACTATATAATATGTATAATACATAGTGTATATAAAATTTGCCATTACCTTGTTGAACACTTGCTACTCGCATAAGATATGCGCAAAGCAAACAGAATAAAGTGTATGGAAATATTTTTGGCACAAAATCAACATAAATTTAGAAAGGGCAGATCTTGCACTGGTTAAATTTTTACTGTAGCTCAATTACGCGAAAACAAAAATATTTTAATTTACTGTGCAGCATTTGCATTTATAGGCTTTTGACAGAGTAAATAGAAATACATTCCGGAAATAATGAAAGACAGAGGTTTTCTCTATCATATTCAAAGCCTTTATGTGTAAACCAATATAAAATTTAAAATGGAAATAAGTCATTTAAAGTTGAAATAGAAATAAAGTGTTCGACAAGGGTGTCCCTTTCACCCTCATTGTGTAATATTACATTGACGATGTTATGGAAACTGTCAACAACCTCAATTGATAAATTTGTAATAGAAATTAAAGACTGAACTCTATACTTTTGCAGATGATATCTTCAGAGGACAACTTACAAAAGACTTTTGATTTGATTTGGTTTATCTCAGGACACCAGTGTCCCATTTAATTCATAGGTAATAGTTATGTCATTACATAAAAATAATCTTGAAAATGGGTTTTTATGTACCATAGATATTGGAAAACCGATTGGATAACGCGATGCGTAAGAAAATATCCTAGGAATCACGTTTCAGTTAGAAAATCTGTTCACCAATTTGTTAAAAAGTTACGGGAGACAGGATTTCTCAATGACAAGACTCATACTCAGCTCCGTATTCACACGGAAGAAAAGTTAAATGAAATACAGGAATTTCCTATGCAGATGCCGGCAAAATATTACCGCCGAGGGGCATCGTTTTCAGAACAGGTTAGTGCTTATTATTTTCAGTTTTAAATTCAGTACATTCTTTCAGTAAACTTATAAATATTAAGACTAAAAAACTAACTTTACTCTGCGACTTATATTTCCTCTTTTCCGTCTGCGGCGGCTGCTGTTCCCCGGTCAGCAGCCGCGCACAACTTCACTCTGTAAGCATTAATCAACATGCTTTTCCCATTAAGGTATTTGTCAACTTAAGCACCAAAAAGATTGCCTATAAGGATATCCTTTTATAGAGAAGATTTAATTTGGAACAACATTCACTGTTTTGATTTCTTAACCGAAATGTAACGATATTGGGTTCATCTGGATTGCTAATGAGATTGAATTATTTTTCAAATTAAATTGTGGCTATCATTTAAAGCTTATGATCATTTTTGCACTGCATATTAAAAATATCATTTTTACAATGCCAGGGTCAAATTTAATTTTAATAACATCAATTTCAGTACTATATTGACATAATCAAAGTACTTAGACAAACAACACATAGGAGGATGTTAGACATATTTGGAATTTGATTGAGCTTCTTTCTCATCCCTTATGCCTTTTAGGCGTCGGATTTCAACCAGAGCTATATGCATAAATGTAATGCACGTGGCAAACATGCAGTACATGGATTCGTTTCTCTGCTGCAAACATTCTGAAAGTGGAATAGGCGCACTAAGGTTTATATGTAACTCGCCACATGGAGTCTTGATTAGATGAGTTAGCAGAGGCAAAGACTTTGGTCCACAAAAATTAAAAAGACTACCAGATTTGGATGAGAAATGATTGTTTAATGTTCGCACTAACACTGTTTTCAAGAGATGATTTCTGACATGCTGATAGCCGGTTTTACAAGGTGAGTGTGGATAGAAGTGGATAGATAGATTTACGAGGCTTGTGGTATTCTTTGATACAGTTATCGGCCTTGTCTGGTCTTCCACATCTAGATGAGAGCAAGAGAATCGGTTCTGTGCTCTGAGCTCAAAGCCTTTAATGGCATATGATCGTGTCAATTCACAAAAGAAATGAAGATGCCACAATTGCGGATCTAGTGGAATAACAAGAACTATTACGCCAACTAAGGAAATTCTCAATTAATTAACAGCAATTACTAATGAAGAGTATCAACAAGAAACTCGTTTACCTATTTGCTGCACCAGATCACACTTCCCAATAAAAAGATGGGGAAGAAAATAAATATATAAAACAAAGAATGAGATAAAAAATCACACAAGGCATTTTAGGAGGGGAAAAAAAATTAAGCCAATTTAAGATAATTTTATAGTATAAATTACTGCTAAATGTTTATACTGTCTCCTACAATTCGTGGTGGTTACACCCTTCCCCTCTTCTTACCTGTTTTCATGATTATCAATCATCATTATCACCAACTACTCCTCTCTCTACGTCTTCCTTTAATATAATTGATTTTTGGAAAGGAAAAATCAGACTTGAAAAATTTGGGTCATGGCTGAGAGTCGAAACATGGATCTTCGGCCTACCGTGCCGACGTTCTAACCAGCCAAGCTATCCTGTCCTCCTCCAAGTATGGAACCTCTTTCATCTCATTTTATGTCTTATTCTGGTTCACTTGGATTCACTTGGAACAGCACCATATTCCATGCGGAAGTGGCAAACAACCTCTTTTCTGGTAAAAGTGTAGATTCGCCGTAATGTTTGTCCATTTTCGCCTTTGTTTCTGAGGATGGTGCCCCTTTCAAAGAGTAGTGTTTAATTAATACCTAAAATTTGTGTTTCACCATTTTGAACGCTAGTTTACAAATTTAAACAGAGAAATAACTCTCAAACACAGATTAAGTTTCGTAATTGTTTATAACTATGTATATCATTCTTTAACAGGCATCACATTGCCAAGGTAACGTTGAAAACAATCTAGTGCTACCACCTTTGGAGTTTGCACGACTTGGAAAAACAGAGTGATAATTTGTTATTGCCACTTTTAGCAAAATTTAAAATCAGTACTATAACTTAGTTAATTGGAAGTAGTGCAGCGGTAATTAATGAGAGGGTGATAATTTTATGTAAGAATGGTGGGAAGATTTTGGAAGGATTTTAACTAAATATTTTGATTATATTAGATTCTCAGGGATTGTGATTTTCTTCTTCTCCTCCTCTCCGATAATTTTCTGCTGACTTACAACTGCTCTAAATAACTCTTATTTTCTTTACGAAATGTTTTGTAATTGGAAATTCACAGGGAAAGGAACCTACCAGGAACTTCACAGCAGAATAATTAGATTGGTTATGTGGTGGAATGAAACACTATTTATTGACAAAGTTTGTTCCACTTAAAGAGGCACCGTTACTCCTTAGAGAATTAAGCTTACTGATGTGCCACTTTTGTACTAATTATGACGATCATACACTGATTCCCTGGCGCACTTTGATAACTTCTAAACTTCCTACTGTTAATGATATTGATAATGACACTGTTATAAAATTGATATTGATGCAATTCTGAACTTGACAAGATTGATCAAACTATAACACGCAACTGATTCCGTAATAACAATGGCTACTGCGAACTGAGAAGCTGCCTCTGACCAAGAACGGCAAAAACCGGTGAAAAGACTGGTGAAAGACTGGTCCTGAGCCCCAAAATAGTAAGCTTAAGTAAAGTGGGGGTCGGTCGGTCAGTCTGTCTGATGCTCCCTTTTTTCTTTCAAAATATTATGTTAGAAAGATATAGAAAGTTCCTTACATCTAAGATTTTTATTGGTTACTGAACTCGCAAAATGTCCTTTTAATCTTTTTATTAGCTCTCGTGTCTACGTAAATTTCTGCATGTCGATATCAACTGACACAGTTAACCGTTTTCTTTCGAGAGGTTATCGGCCTGTCTCTTCACCCCCATAGCTGGCATATATTTATTACATCCATCCTACCCCACAGAAGCACAACTCTAACTGAATACGAAATAAACATCTTATTCAAGGACCCTGCTTTAGAATTCTCCAAGTAATAGCGGTTCGCTTGCTTCATATATAAGAATACTCTTTACAATAGGCAAACGGGCTTCCCTGTTTCCATTCAGTTTTTATGGATAGGGTAAATTTCTGCACTCTAGTACTGGAAAATAACATTTTTATACACAATACTTCAACACATGCACAATAATTAAAATGACACTACAATCATGATTAAAATAGGAAAGTTACATAAAATTAATTAATATGTTGGTTATAACTTATATGGGAGTGGCAGGTAATAAATTCCACATCACTATTGACCAGACGCGATTAAAATTAAATGCTGCATGTGAAATGCAATAACTGCTTATTCTTCTTTGCATGCGAGCAAATTGACGTATATTCCTATGAACTGCAATAAAAACAAACGCCAGGTATGTAATGCATAGATGCGATAGCCAATGAGATTTGAGAACTGAAAAACTGTTCTAATGTTATTATACTAACGTTTGCGATTTAATGCGAGAGTAGTGCTTTATATAATAAAATTGCCATCATCTCTCTCTGTTTCTAAGACAGTTTCTGAGTCATGGGGAACAAGGTATCAATAAATTTTAAGTGCATTGAAGATGACAGCTTGTAATGGGAGAGAATATATATAAGCATTAAGACACATTATGTTGTACCGTGCGGTGTATTCCTTTTCATTTCTCTTTGTGACTAGTAAGATGAGTGTGGGCCAATCATCATCACCACCATCATCATCATCATCATCATCAACAACATCATTATCATGAAGGTTTAATGCCCGGAGATTTTAGTTATGCTGATATCAGCCCATCATTTTGTGTGGATTCGCTATCGACGGATTAGTGCTGGTGGCACCACACCGAGGGTATCGACATAAACAATAAAGGTCGATCCTGGTGGTGTAGTGGTAACCATACTTGACTCCTAAACCCAAGATCGAGGGTTCACTCCCGACCAGGGTCAATGGGTTTTTTCGCGCGTAAAATTCCTGGCTTCCTTCGGAAGGGAAGTAAAGTCGTGGGTCCCATGTCATAGATTTACGGCATGTAAAATAACCTCAAGCCTGAAAGAAGAGGCCTCTGAGTCAAATTTATCAGCCGTTTCATGACTGAATTGGATGGAATGCTGATGACCTGAGATGTCTGTAAATAAATCAAATCAACAACAAATAAGCGATAAACCGAGCAAGCCAGTGTATTAGAACCAGTGCCAGTTTATTGGTGTGTCATCTTGTTTCACTACTAGCGTGTGAATTTTTATTTGTTGTAGCTGTATAAAAAAGACATTAGTCGCTTAGTGGTGTAAACTTTTTTCAGGAAAACTTGAGGCTCTATGCACCGTTTATAAAAGTCAATAAATTCTAAACTGCGGGGTAAACATTAGACAAGAAAATTAATCGGAAGTCAAATTTTAACAGAGAAAAAGCTCGATTAGAACAATTGCTACTAAAATCTCTCTGAAAGTTAACGCAACTCGGGAGTCAACCATGGATCAACATAACACGCTATAAAATTTGAACGTTCGTCCACACAACATTGCAGAAATATAAGTCTTAAAACCAGAGACCCGCAGAGAACACGTTTTTGCAATTGGCTTGTTCGGTTCGCACATGACCATCTTTTAGATCCTCAAGTAGTGTTTTACAGCGATGAGATGTAGCTCTAGTTGAATCAAAATCAAGGACTCTTAGGCCTCATCCACAATGAAAATTAAACTAAACATGATAAAATGAGACGTAACACGTAAACTTAGTAGTATGTGGGCATTTACAATGAAAGACGCAAACGTAAGTATTAGCCAATCAGAGAGAGAGAGAATGAAAAAGCACAAGCGAAGATGAACTAACAGCTGACTGAAAATGGCTGCGTTTATGCACTTATAAAGACAATAACTACGTGATTGGAGTAATACAAACAAGAATAGCCTTCCAATAATGCAATTAATCCTTTTTTCATTGACGCCATTCTGTTTACAGAGCCACTGATCTACGGCTCTCTTTACCACAGAGCTCTACAAACAGAGCGGCTGCTTTCTGATTGGTTGATTTTTCAAACTTATGTAGACGGCGCCTCTCAAGTTTCTGAGTTTATTTTTATGTTTATGTGATTCATTGTGAACGGTTCCATTAAATACATAGCATATAGGTAGTTTTAAAGTTAAGTTTACGTTACGAATAATTTTCATTGTTAATGGGACCTTACTTGCTTTTCCTTTTACTCTAAGGTCGGCGCGTGATATACCATAAGCGCAAAAAGAATTATTGACTCATGAAATATAACCTGAATATTGTTTCATAAGAGCGTTTGTGCGTGGTTTGCCGACCTCGCGCTTGTCCTATTTGGGCTGCCGCGAGCCACCACTTAGACCACTTTTGAAACATTCCTCAGGAGCGCTCCGGATCAACGGTCAGACTCGTTGTAAAAGCTCTTATTCTGTGCTCATATCGCCTGGGATCGCTTTCGGCGGCAAGGTTGACTCAAATTAATACTTGGAATTGATTTACTCAGTCTTTCAATTTCAATTTTTTCTTTCAGTGTTGCGAAGAACAAGGTTTAGAGTGTATTTTCTAAATTTTATTTACATTCAATCAACACAAAACGCAATAAACGCAATAAACGCAATAAATCAATTACATAACGAATTCAAACGAAATTTCACTAACCTGCCATTCATCAACAACTTAATGCTAGTGAACCAACTGATTATCTGCCAGAGAGTGTCTAAGTGAAGACAATAGTGTTACTTCAAATATAATATTGTTTGATATTAAAATAACTGCAAGTTTCCCCCATGATTAATATATATGACTGTGTTGCCATTAATACACTATTTCACTATAATCATCTAGTACTCTTTTAAAATGTTTTATTCAACTTTATAACGTAAACAATTAGTCTGTATAAGACAGAAGGCAAGCTTTTCTGGGAACACATATAACGAGAGATGACAACATTTCAGTGATGCAAGCATACAATGGCGCTTATGGGGGAGAGGCTCCACCTACCGCTTCCTCTCACTTCTCCAGTTGAAAATACTCCATAAGCTTACTGAGACATTAATTTTCAGCGACGCTGCAAGCCACATCCACTACAAACAACAACAGCGAAAACAAACATCACGCACAAGATAGAAGTCCCTTACAAACTTTTGTAAAACACATTAAGTAATATATATATAGGAAATTAAATGTTGAAATGTTTGGGGGAAGCGCAAATCAACAACCTCCTAGACGAGTCGTCCCTGCATTCTGCAGAAAGTTTAACTAAATCTTAAAAAAAACTCATATGTAGGTATCACATGGGTAGTTACTTTTTGAGTAATAATTTGTTAAACTCATTTGCAGGTAATTTGTTAAACTCATTCCTGAATTTTAAATTTATTATTAACTTCAATGACAATTTTCTCAAATTAGCATTTTATTGGTTGGTTTCATTATACAGAATATGGTACAAATGGGAAGCTGCCTGATGTATAAGAAGCGAATCCCGGTGTGAAAAGTCGAGAACAAAGACTGGTGAGGTGTTGCGTTGACCATTAAACTCTCCTGTGGTGTCAGCTGACTCGACAAAGCTCGATCCCTAGTGTGCTGTCGTGCTAGGGATTTGATTTAATTTAAAAGAGCTCTGTGTCCCTTGTGGTTCTCCCAGGAGTTCGAGTAGGAGCAAACGCCCTTAAACAAAAAGGAAATAGGTAATGTGTGGAGGGGACGAAAGTGAGGTAAGAAGGGAACTATTGTATTTCTTTGATAGTGATAGCATGAAACCATACTCTTTATACTAGGACGTTGAGCCAGCTTTCAACTGTTCTAAAGATAAAAAGGTGAAAAATATGCCATTGACAATTGTCATATATCTACAGAGTTATGGCTACCATTTATAAAGAAGTTTCCTGCAATTGTTCCTGGTCTCTTTCCACCGCTTTAAAATATTACATTACAAATGTGTTACAACGGAATCCAAGCAAAAATGGCAATGCCCAAAGTGCGTTTGTTACCTGTCCTTATGAGCGTTTTTTTACCCATTAATCTCTTGTAATTGTTACTAAAAAGGGGGAAAAAAAAGGTTGGTACTAAATAATTACGGGAATCAACAACACTTACAGCTGCAGAAGAGCCGCATTTTGAATCAATCAAATACCCCGAAAATTTAACTCGAGTAACAAACGAGCTCTCTGTATTTTGACAAATGCTCTAAGTTTTGCATCGTGAAAATCTTCCATGGCCAAAGTTAAGCTGGAACCTGCGACTCAACTATTAATTTAGCAAGCATACTCCCGGAACATAATCAAGTTTCTATCATTGGGGCTGCTGGAAGAAAAAAAAATCGGATTCTGAACGATGGGATCGACAGATGAAATAAAAGTGTGATAGTTGCAGTCTAAGAAAAGCAGTGCTTGATAACTTGCTAAGCAGCATTAATTAATATAATTAGTTATTCATCATTGATGTCTCCTGCATTGTCCAAGATAGTGATTATCCAACTTTTTAAGAGCGCGACCCACTTTTGGGTGAGCCTTTTGATTGCAACCCGCCACTACCTTATTTAACCAACATTCGAAAAGTAAAAGATTCAGTAAAACAAAAAGCAAAATAATTCTATTTATAACCACTGAAAACCACACACACAATGACCAAAATATAATTATATGATTCAATACGGTATCAGACATTCTCGTATGAAATTATATCTACTACCTCAAACTATTATCGAGACATTGTGACGTAATAGCGGTAATAGCTGAATACAAATAGAAAGTACAGTTTGCTGATTTCTCCCAAGCCTTAAACATTTTGAAAAATAATTTGCAAGATCGCAATAATAGCCAGAAATAAAACCAATGAACTCATAAACACATTTACTGTTGTATACAATTAAATTTGCTCAATTTGAAACGTCCTTTTTGAATATGTTCTGGAAGAAACTCAGAATGACAATCACACAAATTGACAATAAACTTTTTTTTTTTTGCATGCGTTCAACTGACTGAAATTCAAAAAATATGAAGGAGAAACCAAGACCTATTTTGTTTACCAGACCCCCAATACGGAAGGGAAAAAAGAAGGAATAAAAAAGAAGAAAAGAAAAAGAAAAAAAAATCGCCGAAGGCGCCCTATTATTGCCAATAGCAAATACGAAATTTTTATGCAGAAATGCCTATAAAAGATGACATCATTTATCGTTAGAAAATATTTCGATGGTTTTTGAGAATCTGAAATTGTTTACAAAAATATTTGGTACTCATATATAAACAAAATATAAAATAATATGAATTATAAACTTCTCTACAGGTAAACACAACTCTTTATACAACACACGAACTTCGAAATAACTGTACACTCTAAAACTAATCTACATAGTTGGGACGGCATCATATTTATCATCGTCTTTTTTAAGTAAAAGGACATAGTCTTCCTTGGCAATAGCTATAAACGGTGTACCTGTCTTGTCTTAACTTCATTTGCAAAAAAGTCGAAACTTAACATCCTACTCACACCATTCATTAAAAGCCTCTTCTTCTCGCTGCAAAATCTGCTTCATACATTCTTCCGGATCTTTCTTTTCATTGCTAACCCTCATTGTCACCACATATGATGGTAGATTAAGGAAAATTTCACAAAGAAAATCTCCTTCCTAATCATAAATTTTAGTACGAAATGTTTAATACACACCCCTATTATCATTACTTTAAAACTTGCACGATATATACTCTTTATCCACCCCTCCTTTAATTACTGCTATTTAGGAAATGTAAGTATGGTATTGTGCCATGTGCTGTCATAATTATGACATGCAAGAGCGACCCATGTTAGACTAAACACTTTTTATTACACAAGTGCTGGTGTGGTTTCAGTAAATCAATTTTGACTTAATAAAAAACTTCAGAATTAATACCCATTGTTTATTTACTTACCACTATAAACTACTGTAATAAACGACGTAACTGCAACGAATCAAATAATCAAACCCTTGTGTTTAATAGCAGCAACATGAACGATTTCATTAATAGTGTAACTGTCTATGCATTACCTCACTTGCAAACGAGTCGAAACATGTTATCTTCCAGGTTAACTAAAACTCTCATAATTTCGATCCAAACTCCGCTTCATATCCCCCCCCCCCATATCTTTCCTTTCTTTGCTAACCCACTTCATCACATACGATGGTAGATTAGAAAATGCTGGGAGAATATCCTCCCTAACCACAATTTTTGGCACGGAACTTTTAATGCACACTGCAGTTTCATCATTAACTTCAAAATTTGCACGATGTATATCTTTGTCTATTTTTTTCTTTAATTGCTGCTATTTAAGAAATATTAAGTCATTTTAATATTTAATAGTCTTTGGATGCAATGAACTTTTCTAACATTTCTGAAACGTAGTAATGCTTCATTCCATACTGATGCTCCTTAAGATAGGTTCGATGTATCGCAATATACATACTGTCTAATGTTTAGCATAAAGGAAACATTCGCTGCTGCTTATAATTTATTATCTGCCAGCCAGAAGATATACATCAGTGTTTCCCACACTATGGTTTGCGAACCTCTGGGGTTATCCAAAAACTTTTATGACATTATAATTACAATTTTCATTTGGAATATGCAATATGTGGCCACCGTGGATTAGACATATTGCTTTCAGTTCTTTGAAACGTAACGTAAACGTAACGTAACTTATGAACATCCAATTAGAAAAGAAGAAGAAGAAGAAGAAGAAGAAGAAGAAGAAGAACTTCCTAGCTCCAAATTTTTTAAGCTCATATCTGTGAAAAATGTTACGAATGTAATACACGCAATCTTGAAAATATTTAATATCCATATAGTGCAAATGCATAAATTACTTAGAACCTGGGTCACGACAATTTCAAAGAGTGAACATTGGATTTAATCCCAGCATAAACAATTTTGAGGTAACCGTAGGCAGGAAGTGCCATTGACGAAGAATGGTTAAACGATATATTAACCTCGTGCGTCAGTTGTTTTAAGTTATTGAAAATGTATCGGGGAATTTTAATTATGGAATTTCTTTGTGTTTAATTTGAAGTGGGTAAAATATGGAATATTTACAGTTTTCTAAGTATCTCCTTATATTGTGTCAAAGGGCAGCATTTTTTAAATAGTTGCATTATTATTTTAATTTATTAAAATAACTCAAAGTTAAACGTTAAAAACTTTCTTGCCTCCATTCAAAAGGCAAATTATCTTTCCTAGGCCAAATCCTGGAGGTTTTCTTTTAGAACGCTTTAGAATGTATTGTTGTGGTGTTAATGGGTGAATGCCAAATTAAACTTATTATATTCATTAAATAGTAGTAACGTAGGTTGGAGATGAGCTTAATGAGAAAGTTGCGTCGTTATTTAGTTTAAATGTTGTGTTCTTCTCTTATATCTTGATTCCTTCATTGACTTAGTTTTTTGTACTCTACAGTTTTTTTCTTAATAATTTAATTCCATGTATGTGTGGGTGTGTGTGTGTATTTGTAATAAAATGAAAAATAATGTGTTTTGTATAGAACAATGTAGGAAAAAAATAAATAAGAACTAGAGTTTTAGAAATAGAAAAATACTTAAATGGCAATGCAAATAACGCCAATATTTCGAAGAGCTATGTGCTCTTCAAAGGCAGCAACAAGTAAGGATGACAAATGTAAATATTGAATATCATAATTCACGGAAACAGTCGAAAAAAGTCACTAGGGGAAAAGGGTGGGAGCAAAATAAGCAAGATTATTAGGAAAAAGGAATATTAACACAAAAGATATAAATCTTATGTGCAAGCTCTGTGCAAATAATTGCAGCTACCTCCATCTCTAAGGCAACTTTCAGGGACATGAGTCTGCAACGCACCAATAAGTGTTAGTTAAATTTGCATATATACAGGGCGTCTCAAAATTCTCAAAATGTTATAATGCACTCAGTGTGTCGATCTTTATGAGTGAGGCACAGTGCGTTTCTACCAGTTCCGATACACATGCAGATGGCTGGTGTCACATTACGGCAGGCATCAACAATGCGGGCCTCAAATGGCCCAAATCCCGGATTTTTTTCCTGATAGACCAGCGACTTAAAATAACTCCTAGGTCTGGTGATATCTGAAATGTTATTTTGCTGACATCGGTTGATATCATACCAAACATTATTCTGTGTTTCTGATTAGCCTAATGATTTTAATATTAACTCAACTCTTTTGTCCAATTTCCATATTCACCTTTTTCCACTATTCTGGAGGGGGGACGCTGCTATTACATTACAGTCAAACGACAGGCACTTGTTTTATTTTCCTCAGAGAAACTACCTCTTGAAAAAAACAACTTTAGTCGTTATGAAATATATATATATATATATATATATATGTGTGTGTGTGTGTGTGTGTGTAGATTAGTTTAACATAAAATAAAAAGAAAAGAAAAGAAAGAAAATAAAAAGGCGTATTCGAAACGAGTTTTCCCCCCTTTTCTTAAAACACCCAGGATTGACAAAATGAAGCATAGTGAACTCTTTCTATATTTTCCGGGTAGATGTCACTGTATATGAACTTTTTATATTTCTGCAAACTGAAAACTGCTAAAATAAAGACAAACTTCTTAGTTACAGAGGAATAAAAACGGACCAGTAAGCTTTATCATTTGTAATTAATGATTGCAATGTGTGTGAACATTTGTGTGTGAGTGTTTTATAGTAGTAAAGATGAAAGAAGAAAACTGTTCTTTGAGTTTAGTTTAGTTCAGGATGCAGAGCTAAAAAGAAAACTCAAAGAAACGTTTGAAATTGGTCTGAAATTTCATAAATCAGTTGTGTTTGTGGAAGAATATCAACACATTTTCATTCTGTTATGGCTTTTTGCAGTGCTACTGCATTTAAGACCTTCTGTCTCCTGGAGACTTAATTTGTTTTCCTTCCTTTTGAACTCTAGGTACGTCGCCGGTGCTTTTAAAGTTGAGATTATGGAACCAGCATGACCTTCATTGTGGAAACGCCTCTAAGCTACAGACTAAACGTAGAGTTCCTGCAAGGACAAGGTCAGCCAGGCGTATCGCAGACTATTTCTAGTTGTTCGCTTTCTTTGCTTACTTGACAGAGTATGTAAACATTCGTGTTCATTGTATATGCATACAGCAATGTTGTCCGCACCGTGTAACATGTCCTTTCAAAATGAGCAGGCAGGCCGTGCCGTACCGAGCTGCCATATCATCCTCTTCCCCGAATGAGTGAGGGGACAAGGGCGTCTGACGGAGGGGAATGCCCGTTGTTATTTCCTGGCATGCGCACAAAGCCACACTCTGCCCCTCCCCTCTTTAGAGTACGCACGCCGGCAGGCTGGCTCGACGCAGCAGATGAATTTCAATTTTGCCGCCATTCTAAAATGCTGTCGCGGGAGTTGGGAGAACGATTGCTGCCTTTAAGAAAGCGATTCCTGCCATTGTTTTGTTTCTCTGAAAGGACATGGCGAACCGTGTAGTGCCAAACATACTGCTTAGACCTGTCAAGAAGAATGCTTAGGTATATATCGTTTGCCAGATATATCAGCAGTAATATTAGTTTACATTTTTAGCTCTTTGAGTCAGTAGTAGCTCTATATTTACACTCGGTTCGCTAGATGGTAGAGCAGAGATGCGGATAGGGAGGGTAGGGGTTGTCTATGCCGTAGTGGGGAAAAAAGTACTTCTCTCCTGCTCCCTCTCTGTCTCGCTCTTTCTCTCTCCCTTCCCCTCCACTCAACTCCAGCGCATTCGAGAAATAGTGTACAGACGAGAGAGAAAGAGAGATAGAGGTCAACGACTCCTCTGAACGAAACCAAACGCAAACGATTGCACATGGTGGAAACCCCGCATTCACGAAATCGTCAGCTTACGCTACCAAGGACACATTGTTACATTTCCAGGTTTTTTGCAATTTCGTTCCCACAGGACGTGCAGATTGACAACACTTTAAAGAACAATATGCATATCTGTAGGTTCTGTGAGACAGTGTCAAGAGCCGGAATTTTGTTGTTTATGGAGAATAAATCTAATGTTTGCGATGCACAGTAGTTTATGTGCTATATTTATCCTGCTCCACGAAGCAAACAACCGTGCGTTTTCGCGTAGTTAACGCTATCATTAAAGTCTCGCACAGTGGTATCAAGTTCTGTATCTTTGTCACTCTTAACGTAACGGTTCAGCCCATTTTCGCTTAGGTTCGCGCGTGGATGAGTTCAGTGAGAAAAGAGATAGAAAGTGTGAAAAGTGAAAACAAATTTTACGTTCTAGTGTAGTGAAAAGCATAAAAACAGCTAAACTTGCTCTGTCAAGACTTGTTTTAATATCTTCCTGCGGAATATGAACTTCAGACACCGAAATATATTCTGCAGAAGCATATTATTTGACAGGATTTTAAAATGTGAGTACAAAGCATGGCAATATGTTCAACCTTTTAGAATAAATATATATTTCACTTTTGTAAACAAGAAACGAAATGCTTGTAACGCTTGCCATTTGTTTACATGGGATCGGAGATGCACCTGTTGATAATGAAAACTTTCATTATCTCAATTAGGAAATAATCGAGGGAATCTTAGTTCATAACTGTTCTTGAGTAGATTCTGTTAACACGTATATGTCTACAATAAACAATGCGTTAATTACGTTGTGTGCCATTTTTCTTTATTTTCCACCGTATGAATACATGATGTGCGATAAAGACAATCCGCAGTTTAACTTTTTATTCACGTGTTTATCTTGACATTAATACCTTGTGGGGGAGGGAGGCATGACAGTTTTTCAGTCTCATGATGCTGTTCTAAACTCGAACTTTGCTAGTAAATTTTATCCCTAGAGAAAAGGAACCGCTTTACCGCAGCGAGTTTGCTGTAAATGTGCTATCGTTCAAATTTCTACACTTAGGTTCTCACAAATGGAAAAGGGGGCGTAACCACATGGCAGGAATGGGCACTAAAAGAGGAACTAGCATCAAGGCATTAAACGATGCAGCGGTATTGTTATATCATAAAAAACATGAATCGGTTTTGAGCTTTATAGAAATTGGATTTGTTTTGTTTCAACTCTATCAGAAAGCATACAAAGCATATTTGACATTTGTTTTGCATTTAAAATTGTGTAGTAAACTGAATATTTTAAGTTCCTGGAATAAATTTGAATTTCAGTTTTTCACCCATGTGCTGATAATCCAGGTGTTACAGGCGGGTTTGTATTGCAGGGACATGCATGAGTTTAGTCCCCAAATCTATCAAGCTCTCTGTGAATAAGCTGTAGCGAAATTACTAATGCTAACACTATACAGCAAATGTGCACTAACTTAAAGACGAATCTGATTTATATTCAGTAATGACTAATAATCTGTGGTAATGACAAACAACTTCGAGTCTGCCATTTTATAGTTGGCAGCACGTAAAATGCCCTAGTTTTGTGTGGGAGATTATTCTGATAATGAAAATCTGAACGATAATTGATTAGCTAATAACATAAACTTTTCATCTCCTCCAGGAAAGTTACTATGTTTCTGAAAAAATAAAAAATTACGTTTTCGCTTAAGTTTAATTGCGCATTTTGTTTGAACTTCTCTTAATTGTTTCAAAATGGCGTCTACAAGAATGCTCTCTAACCACGAGGAAGCGACCACAATTTTACAAGTTCGCCTTCAATTTTATTAAAAATAGTTAATTCACTCTAATTACAAAGCTTTTAACATGAAAATCACCTATTTAAAGGAGAACATGACTACAATTATTGTGCCTCCAAAATTAAAGTGCAAATGCTCTGTAAGTATGTATGAGAATTAAAATCGACCTTAACTTTACTGAAATATAACTTCTTGATATTGTTCTGACCCACAGAAAAATTTTCTTGTCTTTATGATTATTCTCTTCATCACTGAAGTTGCTTATCTGTAAAATGAAAACTTTTATTGAACTAGGCAATCTTAAAATGTTCACCTTCTAAGGCGTTAAATACATTTTTGTGCAATCTCAAGTTGAGTTATATTCAATTGTGCTATTTTATTTACAAAGAAAATCGGCATTTTTGTGCAGATCTTTTTTAAATTTTCCAAGGTATAATTTTGGAAAAGGAAATAAACTGCGTTCAATTCATAGTACACTGTTTCATATATGTCTAAGCTTAGAGGCTATGGCTAGTGAAATAAGTGTTAATAAAACTCATTCTTGTCTGTTAATTTTTTATTTGTTTGTTTAGGGTTAAGGTTAAGGATTTTAAATATATGCTTAATCCTTGTGTTTAATTGTACACATACCTTTAACTACGATATTTAGGCATTATTAATGGTAATTAAATTTATGTAGGAGTTTCCATAGCTCTACTGTTTTAGAAGCTGATCAAATATAATAAGGCATTAACAATGTTCCCTTTCTAAAATCCACAGTCATTAAATAAAAAGGCAATCTTTGTAAGCCTGGTATAACAAACCATTTATTTCTAATTTTAAAACCTCTAACAATATGCCAACATACTTTTGGAACGAATACGAATGTATATTTATTTATTCATTTATTTATTGTATATACGTTAGATATTACTTCTGGTAGCATTTAAGTACTTAATTGGAGGGTCTATAATTTTTTTTTTCGAATGCATAGGAGTTAGTGACCCTGTTGTCTTCCTAGCAGAAGAGTGATGTGTATAAAATATTGACGGTTCTTGATTTTCCCATTTTCGGCTCATTACTGCATTATTCCAGTTGTGAAAACTTACCATGCCATACTTTATATTTTCCTGCGTTTCTCTGTTGTTGTATTATGTTCTTGTTTGATTGTTTAAACATCTTCTTACAGTTAAAAGTGATTATTATTATTATTATTATTATTATTATTATTATTATTATTATTATTCAAATACACATTTGGCAAGATACTATTGATATTACTTAAAGCAATATCTTGCATTCTATTTTCAAGAAGTCGAATCGAAGGATAATCAGCAGGTCTCTCAAACACCATGCAGTAAACATTTCCTGTAACTGTATTCTTGTAATTGCTTAACATTCCTTAGAGTATAATATGTTACTCTAAGAATGTTATTACACATTTTGGACCCAGGAAAACGGAAGGAAAAACATAAACTTGGAACCCAGATAAGTTATTCTAATTGTTAAGTATAACTGAAATTTAGCCCTTACCTTAAAGTATTTGTAGATAATGTATGACATATAAACTGAAAGCCCATAGTGTGTTAAAATAACAAAATTCATATCTATTTTGTACTATTGGCGTTAATACATTTACAATTTAATACTCGAAGGTGAAGTTAGGTCGGAGGAAGAAAAAAAAAAAAAAAAAGGAAAAAGGGGGAAGTGCGTAAGAAAGAAAGAAAGGGGGGGGGGAAAGGGGGCTATGGACAGTATTTTACGGAATAAAAGAAATATTACAAGTATGGGAATAAAATAGCATGCAGAATATAACGAGACATAATTTTATACAGAAAGAAAAGTTCCTCGTTGTAAGGTAACAATTATATTAAATTATATTATTAAAACAATAACATTGTGTTAATGATTATTTTTTCAGCGAATTTTGGTCCAGTTGGTCTTCTGTTCCAATGAGTGAACTGCCAGGAGAGAATTATTTTAAACTAATGAAATATAAGCATAACCTTTTCCGATATTGCATAATAAACAAAATCAAATAAGAGAGAAGAAAAGGGGGGAAATAAACAAAAAAGAAAAAGGAAATAAAGAAGGAAAGAAAGTAGGAAGGGCAGAAGGAAGGAAAGAAAGAAAGAAATAGAAGAAAAGATAAGAAAGCGAGAGGGAGGGAAGGAAGGAAGGAAGGAAGGAAGGAAGGAAGGAAGGAAAAAGAGTAGAAAGAAAAGAAAGTGACTATTCAAACTCTGCATTCAGATTATTTAGTTTACCAGCCTGAGAGAAGACTCGTGATTTGCTTTCATGTCTTAACTGTTATTTGCTTCATACTCTTTCAGCGTTGCAAAACGTAGAACGCATCTTTGACGAAGTGCAGTTCTAGAACGGAGATATGGCCAAGAAGAAGCTGGGTCAAGTACTTATAAAAAGTTATGAAAAAAAATCAGTGCAGCACTTAGATAATGTGGAAACTTTACTAATGCCAAATACATGTGGAAAGTTCAAATCTAACCATCAGAGCAGTGGCTCAGGTAGCAAAGCGTTCCACCCAGGGCCCAAAACAATAGTTCCCAGTAGAGACAATTTGCTTGTGTGAGGTCTTTTTTTTATATATATAAAACAGTGTTATCACTGAATAGGCAAATTTTAGTCATAAACCCCGATCTCCGAGCTCATTTACGCGTTCATTAGTTAATTTAGTTTCATTCATTCATCGTATTGAAGAAATTGGGGAAACTGTAGGGAATAACAACTTGGGAACGAAAATAGTAGGGGAAAAAAAAAGAAGGATGTAAATTAATTTTCTGGAATACATTTTGTAATTTTTAGATATATCATATCTTAAACTTATATTTTTTAATGTTCAGTGCATAAGTTAACGGTGTGTAAGTGAGTAAGACTTGGACGCACGTTATAAGTTAATTTATTTCAACATTTCATATCTAAGCCAAGTTTTACATCCCCTTTGACGCATATAAATGAAAAATTGTTAAAGCGCACGTTTGTTTTTCTCTGAAATTATGTGTCAAAAGTAGAAATATATAGTACTCGTTTGCATCCTTATTTTGATTTGATTTATTTACGGACGCTCTTTAACATTCAGGTTATCAGCGTCCCATTCAATTCAGAATGAGAAACTGCCGATAAATTTTGCTCAGAAGCCTCTTCTTTCATGCTTGAGGTTCTTTTGCTTGCCGTAAATCTACAACACGGTACCCACGGCTTTACTTCCCTTCCGAAAGAAACCATACTTAGGATGTTTATGCCTGGAAAAAAAAAAATCATTCGACCTGGGCTGGGATTGAACTCGCGACCTTGGGTTTATGAGTCAAGTATGGTTACCATTAGACCATCACCGACTGTTTGCACCCGTGAAGCGTTATTTTTTATTTATTTTTTTGAAAGGAACATCGCAGATATAAAGATTAAAATAATATTTTTGTAAATTCATTTAACGATGCAATTACTTTTTTTCAAACTAAATAGAATTGCTAAAAGTTGTAGAAGACTTATAAGATATAGAGAAAAAATAATCGTGAAAAAAAGACAAAAGGACCTATAAAATTTACATTTCCATAATCATGCTTCTTAGACTGAGTTTTACATATCTATTGATAGACACCATCTGTAAAAAATAAAATAAAATATAAATAACACGTCATCAAATTCGGGGGATTTCATTTCAATGAAACTATGAATAAGGAGGAAAAACTATTTGTGTTATTTTGGAAGGAAGCCCACGGTCACCGGCCGGCCAGGGCTCAGGGCCTTGCCCTCTTGAAGATTTTAGTTTCGTGTTTACCCCCACTACCGGCTCTGAACCAATCTCAGCTTTACTAAGCATTTATATACATATGAATATTAAATTTTTCCGATGGAGCATTTCCTTGTTACTGGACAGAAAACATTGCACTTCTCTCAAAACACACGTAGAAATCATTTGGAAAATATAAAGAGCATCGGTGAGAATTTCCCGGAAATTTTCCTTCCATAATAAGAGAAAAAAATGTGGAACAGGATTTTAGAGGCTTACTATATGTTTTTATGTGGATTTCCTTGTGATTAAGTGCTTCTGTTTTCTTGACGCATAAAACTTCAGATACTATGTATTATATGATCTGACGTTGTTTATACAGGAATTGTGTCATAAATGTATTTCCAAATTAATTTTTTTATTTACTGTTGTTTAAAATAAATGTACTCTTCAATGTAAAGACCATTGGATTCTGTGATCTTGAGCCACCTTCCAGCCATTGTCGTTATTCCATGACGGTACAGTCCTTTGGATTTGATGCAGCTTATTCAGGTCATCAGTTTCTACTTGTTCCAGGTTCTAGAAATTTCTTCCCTGATGAAAGTGAATGAGGTCGGAATAGATGTGATAGGAAGGTGCAAAACCGGGCTGTGTGTCAGAAGTAATAACAGTTCGATAGCATCCAGATGACGCAATAGAATTCCTCTTTTGCTCAGCTGGAAATCTTTGAGCCAAAATGGCAAAATTCTGTCAACCTCAGAATAAATCTGAGCCCAATGGCCCTTGGATTTAGAAGGATTGCAAAGTAAAGTACTCTTTCATAATTTCATCAATTGCATATTAATGTTCACGGTAGAAGTATGTTAGTGTTCCTGGATGCCAAGATTGAGATAGTGCACTTGTTATTATTCTCTTTTAAAATCTCTCATGAGATTAATGATCAGCTGGCTGTAGATAATTATCCATTCGGCACTAAGCTTTATCGACAACTTCTTTAAGATATTTTAGAGCACCTGTGAACCTAATACAGTATCTTTTGATACAAGCAATTTCATTTGACAAGCTACATGTCTGGTGCTGTTATCTTCTTACAAAACTATTCAGGTACAAAACCTTCCGGAGCGTGTCAAATCATTAATATCCGTATCTCCAATAGTGAATGACTGGAACTATTGAAGAATCTAATGCTAGTTGACATTCCCCTTGATTTTTTTTTAATTTATTAATTTATAGTGTTTCAACTGTACGAGTGTTGTTGCCATTTCAATCAGTGTCATCTCTATAATTTTCTTATACGTACATTTAAAAATATCAAATAAAGGATAAGCGACATTAATTATGAAACCTTATATTTTTCATACTTTATATAGAACTTTAAGTTTAACTCTGTAACATTATAATCAATTTGGGCAACATAAATATAGCGGCATGTTGTTCAATGAGTTTATTAGAAATTCAAAACTGTTTGGAGCTTGTTTGAAACTGATTTATTTGAGTTTTTAACAATTATTGTACATGTTACAACACAAAATTCCGGAATACAAGTGCAAATTTAAATGCGAAAAGACGTGAAGGTTTGGAGATGGTGTTGGATTTTATGAAAACTCCGGAATATTACAGCAGCGAGGGTGAGAGATTTTATTATCACTGAAAATGATCATCACATTTGTACCCCTTGAACTAAGTATTGTTTATATTCTGTACGCATTCTCTAATTTCTTTACCATTTTTTCCCATTATCAGTAATTATAGCACCTAAATATTTATATTTGTTATTATATTTAATTATTTCTTTATTTTCAGTATTTAGATTTTTTCTTCTCCTATTGCCATATTATTAGATTTTTTCAAAATTAAACTTTATGCTCGCCTCTTCAATAAGCTTCCTACTCATATATTCTAGATCATATTCTTCAGCCATTATTATTTGATCATCTGAAAATTGCTAAGTGTAAATATTTATATAATCAACCTTGACTCCCATACCTCCACATTTCTTCTTCCAGACATTTAAAGCCTCTTTAAGACATATTTTGAACAATGTTAGGAGTAAACGATACCCCTGGTGCAAACCTTTCTTTGATAACCCGGAATTCTGGGGACAATCTATTTTGTATTTTAATTTTTGCAATAAAATTTTCATATAAATTTTTTCAGATAGTTCTTGATATAAATTTAGAATAAATAGTTATTTGAGTGTGGTAGAATGAAACAATGATCAAAGTCACAAGAAAGGTACAGCTTTTCTGTCTCTTGTCTTTTTGAATGAGTGCAAACAGTGTGTCAGACTATGAGTATCAACTTTCAAAAGCTATCATACTGAATCGAATTCACTGCAGCAATTCCTTCCGAAATGGACTACTCTTGGAGAAGGTAAATGACACGAACAGGGCCAGTATATATGCGCTGCATTGCGCTGAAAGTATCGAATTCCATCGAGGAACCTTCCAATATCACAAAAAAATACGAGAAGAGTGTAAAATAAAAAAAAAAACCCATATACATAAATGGGAAGCGAAGTCCAAACTTCTAATGGGAGATAAGGATATACCTGCTTTTCTCTTCATTATGTCGTGCATACTCCTGTGTCAAAACTAAAGTGCGGCCATGATCTCTAAACCAACTCCGATTTCGCAAGTCCTTTGATAAATATGATAAATGATAATGATACCAATATCAGGTACATGCGCAATCGTCCATTGACACCAATCTTAATGGGGTCATTACGTCAAAAGCTCTTTCTGAGATGAGACATATTCAAACACGAGGTTAAGTTAGTAGCGGATCACGGTGGATTACAACAATACTTAGAAACGTTTGTAGTCTTTGTGCTATTTAGATTGCTGCATATATAACAGATGAACTGCATGGCGAATACTTACTGAAGTGTCATGAAAATACCCCCCCCCATTTTAATATATATATATATATATATATATATATATATTATGAAAATACAAATGAAACAGATTAGGGAAACATTTATAAATGTTAAAATGTGGTTTCCTTATTGAAAACAATAGTTCTCGTTACATATGAAATTTAATTGTGTAGTCAAATTCTTTAATGTTGACGCCAAAAATTATTTATTCTGAGGATGAAAATGAAATGAGCGAACTTGTGTATGTCCCACCAGACTTTGCTGAAATGGCGCACAGATTTTCATCTGTTGATTAAAATAAAAATGGTTCTTTAGATGATTTTATTGGGAGATTGAACGTGAAAAACTTATTTTAGTGCCTTTTTCTTGTCGGGAATGCTGTCATTCCGTACTTTTGTGGAACATTTATTTACTTATTGGGCAAGTATGCTTGTTTTCTCATACTTATCGAGCGGTTTTCATGCCTATGAGTTGGTCTTTCTACGCGTTACCTGGTTCCTATAGAAATAAAAGAATAACAGTGCTGCATTTAACTCGGTTTTCCAGAGCCAGTTCTGCATAGCGTTTCAATCTCTGCATTCTCTGGCAAGTCAACGAATGCTTATTTACAATCTAACAAGAGATGCTACATAGTGTCATAGCAACGACATGCAATTGTTTCTTATAGAAGCAAACTGGTATCTGATCAAGTAATTTATATAATAAAAAATGGAAACAAATCTTTTTGAAGACAACCTTCCAATAAACCTTATTTCATGAGTAATCGGCAGCTTTCACGGCCGGAGTCAGAATTATAACTAGAAGTTTCTTCCGGGCTTAGGAGCCGTGGTCTCTTGGAGCTAAGGAGTCCAAACGTTTCATCCTCAACTGCGGAGGATGAAACGTTTGGACTCCGTAGCTCCAAGAGACCACGGCTCCTAAGCCCGGAAGAAACTTCTAGTTATAAACCTTATTTCGTTTACCATACTTGCATCGCAATTTCTGTACTGCTAAAGATATTACAGCTGTGTTTATAAGCTATATTATAATAAAGAATGAGCTGCTAAAAATTAAAAATATGATTTCGCTTTTTTGTTTTTCGATTTTTATAGATAATATGCACTAAAGAGCGCGAACTTTAAATTGTAAATTAAGTGGTTATCTCTCAATTTCTCAACAGCTGAGTGGCCTTTAATAATATGATTATAAACATATTGGGTAACAAATAAATAAAAATAAAAATAAATAAATACATTCTTATTTGAACAACTATTTTAACAATAAAAAGAAAGTAAAATAAACTTGGTAAAATTGAAAGTTTGCCAAGCTATGAAAACTTTTTTTTTTAATCATTCACTAAAATTCATTAATATAATAGAATTTAAATGCTTTAAATGAAAAGTAATAAAATAAATTTCAGATAATTACATGCCCTTCTTCATAGGCGCGTTATGTAGCGGAGATATAGCTACCCGAAATATCTCATTTTGTGTGCTGATTTTCAATGCTTCATTTTAATAATATTTGAATACGCTCATTTTTTTAAAAAAAATCTTGTTAGCTCTTTACGAAACTGTATACATAAGATAGTGGGATTTTTAAAAATTGTATTGAAATATGTCACACCAAACGTGATTATCCATTTATCTTGGCAACAAAAGCGATTAGTCTTTGACAACTATGCCCTTCTGATAAAAAAATGGTGAGACATTGTTACCAGAATAAGTTGTTCAAAACATATTCAGAAAAAAATTTAGGAAAGTTTGTAAAAAAAATGGACTTTTTTGGTATACTTTTTTAAAAATATTGATTCCATTTAATTGGCTTTGTGTTGTATTTTAATATATATACACCGTACTGTTATAAGTTATTAAGTGCACTTTATTTGTGAAAATAAGTGTTTGTTTACTATCCGAAATTGGATACCCGCTCTTTTGGTTTGGTTAACCGAGGTTACATTATGCACGCTGATTGAAAGCATAAAATTATGACATCTTTCACCATTAATTGTTGCGTTTGTTTTAGTTGTAACGCGCCTAATAATGGCGTAATATTATGTATCCAAATACCAGAAGTTATTAGCTCTCATTCCTATCGTGATATCACTCTCGGATAGTTCAGAATTAACAATGCAAACATTTTCACCCCTTCTTTGCTTTATTGCGCGAGATGATCGTTTGCTGTGGCCTCATCTCCCCTCCATCCCCACCAAGATGCGCTGCGCGGTGCTTTGCTCTCTGGCCGAACGTTTCCGAAGAGAGGCGGCTTTAGTCGAGATAGCGGGAGGACCAGCGAGTGAGCGGTAGGAGTGAACGAACCAATTCGCTATCACTGACCTACATCCATGGCATCACACTACAAGCTAAGGTTGATGACCGAACGCCGTGCAGTCTTTGCGTGTCGCCGGCCGGCCTTACTCAATTCACATTCCCGGAAAAGTGTTGCTGTTTTTTAACTCCCTTAGAGCACGAGGGCATCGTTCCCAATTCTTGTAGGAACGTATTGCATCTTCAGGGTTGTCTTACCAAGTCGGAAATATTTATGTGAATTTTTATTAAAACAGTGCCCCAATATTTAACTTCCACTCACATTGAAACAAGTTGTTTGTGACCCTGTGGCATTTTGAACATACAACGACCATGCTATATTTCAGCTTAATGTTTTCACTAGTGTGTTCTCTAATCCTAAATATGGCCAGGCTTTTCTTGGATTTTTCGTTATTTTTTCATGTCCCACTGGAGTGGGTCAAATCGTGCCAAAAGTAATTCATTTCGTACATTCTGGTAGTCGGAATAGTATTTCAAAAGCCTGAAAATTAATTAAATAAAAGTCAATATAAAATGTATTTCTAAAGAAAAACGTCTACAAAAGATTCATTATGCTGGAAACCTTAAAATTATAAACAGGTTATTTAATGTTGTTCCGAAGTGTGTTTGGTAATAGTTGGTAGTTTAATCCGCTTATTCACAAGTGTTTTTATTGCGTTCTTAGTAATTTTAAGATACCTCTGAAAGCCTGTTGAGAATATGACTAAATATCTCAAATATAATATGTTGCATACAAGAATATAATTATAGTTTTATAAGTTAAATTGTAGAATCAATTAGTTTGTGTTTATAGTCTTTAAATAAAAGTTTACTTGAATATTTACGGAATATTTTAGAGTATGCTTTTAAAATTGTCACTGTTGTTAGCATAGGCGATTACTTCATTTTCCCTTTCTGTTGTAACAGATCATCTTCACCCCCAAGGTACCATTTCTCTCGCTTTAGGCTTCCCAGCATAATCGTGACGTACGTTCACATCATCCTATCACTATCATATCATCAAACATCTCTGTACTCAGCTTTTTTTCTCAGTCTTGGAATTCATTGTCACAAGATATCGGGTATAGCTGAAGTTTTAATTACCTTTAAATCGGTGTTATTCATTTATTTAGTAAGCAGAACTTCTCTTCTTAGTTTAATTTGATTATTCCATATCCATGTAGAATGCTAAAGAACGCAACGTCTACCCGTGCGTGCTTTTTTTTTTTTTTATAATAATTAACATATTTTTGTTGTATTTTATATTTGTTTTGTCCATGTTGTGTATATTTAGAATATAATTGTATAATTTAATAGTTATTTTACTTTTACTACATTTTCCTATACTCTAAGGTTGCTTAATCACTGTTTTCATTATCTCTCTTTTCGAGTTGCATTTTTATTTATGCTCACCTTCTCTTTTATCTTTACTTTACTTTATGTATGCGTTAGTTTAACCTGAGTATAAAAGAAGGCCTTATGGAATGTACGTTATAAATATTTTATTTAATGGAAGTTGAACTATGTGCTTATAATATGCACAAGCATTATACATACTTTTTGCTGTCAAACTATGAATGATATGTGGGTACCTCCCCGTCGTTTGCCATTTATGAAGGCTGAGGAAGACCTGGAAGGAAAAAAAAAAAACCTCAGTAACGGAGGACGATCTGGCGGGAATCGAACCCCAGTGCGTTCGCTTCTTCATTATGTTTCGACCACTAAAATCACCTGAAAATACTGCACACCCCCAGCACAGGTATAACAGAAAAGTAGCCAAACAATAAGCGGTAGGATTTAAACACATAAAAATATAGTATTGTAATATACGTTTTAGTAACCAACAATTATTTTGTACAGTATGCATCATTGTTATCTACAATAAATTGTAATTTTCCTGGAAGCATCATTAAATTCAAGGTCATTCAAAACGAAGTATAAAATTGTAAAGTTCAAGCATACGCATCCAAGATCAGTCCAAATACGTACTGAACTACCCAACAACTGATTTAGTTGTTGGAACCCGTGTCACGGGTGTATAACTTAGCTGTAGAAGAGAAATTGTTCGAAGAAAGTCATGATAAAAACGTATTTATGTGATAAGCCAATACGTGAAATCAATTCTATATTCCCCCAACTTTTCATTTTATCCACACCTACCTAAATCCTTTCTCCTGGTGGCGAACGCCCCCCCCCCCTCCCGCAAGTTAAGGGATCGGCGCTTACTAGTGAAGACACAACATCGCGTCTCTCTAAGGGGAAGGGGGCGTGGTTATCTATCCTTTGCTAGCATAGGTTCCAGGGAAAATTGATGTCCCTAGAAAAATGTATGGACCATCTAGTGTTTCTTGTGAGATTTTAGCGTTTAAGGTTGACTGCTAAGGTCATTTAGGCAATGAATTAAATGTGATAGTATATTCGTAAATGATTCCGTTATTCTTGATACCTAAAGTTAGCTGCATTCGAAAAGAAGAAGAATGGCGAGTGAAGGGGGGAATCATCCAAGCAGCTTCGGGAATGAATTGCTTCCTGTCAGTTGACAAGCAGATATTAACGTGGACTAACTGTGTATTAACATTATTAATCGTGCATATTAAGGCAATTTTCCACTCAGGATATACGTGTTCCTTTGGCCATTAACGTGAGATGAATAGGTCTTTAATTCTGTTTTAAAGAATAATATTGTTCATCTATTTACTTATCGATTACTAACTTCTGAAATTCTTCCTCAAAATGAGAAATGCTCTTTTCGCTGTATATAAGACCTATTCAAAAAACGTACTATTTGATTTGAAAAATAAAAGTAAGTAGCTTATTTTATTACCCTTATTAAACATACTGTCTTCTTCTCCAGCAAGAAAAGGCAAAGGTATCAGAGCGTAAAATGTAGGCTGTGAAGAAACTGACAGATCTGAGTGATGCAATATGTCGCCGAAAAGTTCTGCATAAGACAAATGCTATCACGCACAGTCACGCGTTACATAATCACGTCCAACAACATCTCACTGAAAACAGGAAAGTGGCCAATAACGACGTCCCTTCTACTGCTATCAAAAGCCATGCGAATGGTTCTCGAGATATTCATATTGGCTGGCTACTTTCTGGACAGACTTGGTGAAGATATGGTGAGTTTTCTGATCGCTCAGAACACTCATCTTTGTTTAAGCATTTGTTACGTACTGACCTCTTTCTCCAGCGAATAGGCAATTTCCCTCGCCCTGCGAACATTATGTACCCAGGAAGTATTTCCCAGAGGGGAGGAAAAAAAAATATAACTTTTAAGCATTTTTATAAGAGCTTTAATCATCTTGTGTCCTCCATGTGTCCTTCTACTCTCACCACATCACCTCTCGCCAAAAGGCACTGCGGTCTGTGTGTTACAAAGCAACAAAGGTTAATTTTACGTTTATCCAAAATGTATCATTTACAATAATTTGCTGAAGTGTTATATACATTTCTAACTCGCATTGCTTGCATGTGCAAAGCAGCTATCTGCTAAAAGCAGCAGGCTTCAGATTTCATGCATCTGGCTTTTCAAATATAAAAGCTGTGTCAGACATACCTATTTTACTTGGCAGAGGAACATGTCTGCGGGTGTCATGTCCTGTGTTTTGAGATGCAGCTTGGTTATAGATTCTACAAGGCTTAGAAACTTATCTGAATAGATTCTCTTGTATGGAGGACGGTAAAACGGTTGTCTTTTATGAACTCGGGAGATTCACATAATTCAGGTTTAATATATGCAGATCACTTTAAAATGATTTCGTCTAGTAAAGTGTAAGTACAGCCTATAAACTATTTTTATTTTGCAACATAAGTATTCCGTTTGCCTCAACGTTGATGCCTGTCTTCCAGATTAGTATTATTGTTTTTTTTTTTTTTTTTTTTTTTTTTGGAAAGTAAAAATAGCCGTTCACATTGTTACCAGTAAATCGCCTGCCATAATGTCATATTTGGGAAGTCCCATTTAGTGATTAGGATATGTTTATTGCGCGTTTTCTCATTGGCAATGCTTTAAACTATTCTTCTTTCTTTTTTTTTTTTTTTTCCTCCGAATACTTTACTTGAATTCAAGCAAAAAGTATCTGGCCATTGCAGTATAATCAGCAGCTTTCTTTCATCATCCCAGAAAATTGAAACCGTAAGATTTGCCATTAACAAAACTGTGTTGACATATTTTGTTGACTGGAAATTCCCTTGTTTGTTCGCTTTAATCGCTCTTTTGACTTGACGTGTAGTAAATCACAAGTCACACTCATGAGACAAAAGTTCATCATCTCTCTGAAAACAATCCAATAACTTCTGAGAAATATGCACTCGTTGAGTATAAACAGCACACATCTTGTCGAAAACTATGAATATTTCAAGTTTCATTGCTGATCATGAAAGAAAACACTCACACACAAAATAAAGGTTTTGGGTGTTTTTCTCGTGTATATGTGCAACAGAAAAATAAGCTACTAAAGACTTAATATCATTTGACGTAAGAATATAGTTTTATTTGAGCAGAAGAATATTTCATTATGAATGAGTCTTGTAACATATATAAATAGTACAAGTATTCCACCTAAGAAAATAAGAATTAAAATATATTAGAATCAGTTTTTGTTGTTTTTGGATGTTCAAAATGCAGTTCAACTTTCAGTTTGTGCGACCACGTTTAAATTCAAAGCACTATTCTCAAAATTATGCGTATAAAAATAACACCGAAATAGTTTTGTTAAACACCTGGAGGAGGAAAAGAATGCGATCAACTGAAAATTTGTTATTTAAGAGATGTTGATCTAGATCACACCAAAAATATTTGACTCACGACAATCACATATATACGTTAGACATGCTTTTCAATTGCTGTTGTATAAATTTAATATCTTTAACGCATTTAAATTTTCCTCATTCATACTTTAAAGGATTATATAATAGTTAACGCTTTATAAACATCTAGCAAATGATGCTGAAGACAGACTTTCTTGGATACTTATGTTTGGAAGCCAATATATGCAAAGCCATTTTTAGAATCTGAGATGTTCCTCCACTAATCGCGACCCTAGGTTAGGCCACCATCTGTGCAATTCTCTCTTAAAGGACGTCTAATGAGTGCCCTGCTTATTTATTGTTGCCACCATGACGATGAGCAGCAGGACAAAATTTTCCTTTCATCGTGATGGCGTTGATCACGTGATGTGCAGACACTTCCGCGATTCCCTGAGCCGGTCCGACTCTCGAGTCACGACTGCACGAGAGAAAAAGTGAAAGTCGCAATTGCAATCGTCGGAACTGGGTCAAACCTTTGCCGTGCTATATCAGGCAACACTCGCCGCATAGGGTGTACCACATGTCTCTATACAATATATCAATGTCACCTGAAGGTCACGACTGGAATCTGCCAAGGGTGGTTCGCTATGTTTCGTAAACACTATATAGATTTACTTAGAAGCCTATGGGGGAATATATCTTTATATCTTTTTTAAAGGATTACATATTCATCAGTCCAATCAGGAAGCAAAGGAATAAAGTGAAGAGGAAAGTAAAAGTAAGAAGTAGATGAAGAAGATATACGAATATATTATTATTATTATTATTATTATTATTATTATTAATGATATTGATAATAATAATGATGATGATAACAATAATAATAATAACAATAATAATAATAATAATAATAATAATAATAATAATAATAATAATATACTGTCTGGAAACTATATGCATTTCAAAGCATTATGAAAAGTCTAGAATGAGATATTTTAAACTGAAAAAACTTTGCACGAAAAATAATAATATTTTATTTCAGTCGTTCAAATACTTAGCTCGTAAAAGATATGATTTAAAAAAAATAAAGAATAAGAGAGAAGGACTAAAGTTCTAATATAATAGTTTAATTCACATTATAAATTTAACAATATCTAGTGTGTTTCACATCTTAAAAATTCACAATATAAAGTCTCTATTTTATATGATTTCATTGGCGGTATTAGCTTAAATGGTTATAAACTTATCTTCTTAAGTGTACCGAGCCATTTGAATGGTAAAAATCCTGCACATAAGCTGCTCTATTAATGCAATGAACCAAAGTGGACCAAACCTGTATTGGCTTTAGTAGTTGAGATCATAAAGGCGGACATTTATTGCTGGATGTCGTTTTCAATGTTTTAATTGTTATTATTTTAGAAATAGAAGGTATGGCAAGTAAACATTGTTAAAATGTTGTTATAGTGCGCCTGATAAAATAAACACAATTTATGCAATCAAGGGGCAAAAGAAAGCATAAAAAGAGAGGAATAAAGCAAGAGAGAGGAAAAAATACTTAAATTTAGACATGATAGAAAAGTGGAGACATTGTGTAACATAAAGCCAGAGCGTTTCTAGCCTCCAGTTGTTATAATTTTTTTAAAAATCACTAATTATTGTTAAATTGCTATATAATATACTTTATACAAAGCAATCTAGTTCATTGAACGACTTAATTCGTTTATATTAATTTGTATTTATTTTAAAATTGTACTTATACTGCGTGTGTTCTTTTTAACGCATAGCTTATTGTGATTAAAAACTACAACCAATGAAATAAAAAAGTTTAAGAGTAACATTTTTACTTGCAGACTACATATAGTAAATACGCACTACAATGAACATTTTTAATTCGATTCAATCAACAATGAATGCTCTTTGCAGTGAAAATACAGTATATTATCAGGCAGGGTCGTTTATTAAAAGTATTTATTGTTTTGTATATATTTCTAGTAGCAAATGATGATTAGATTAGTCTGTATTGCCAATACGAATCTTGTACTAGTGGCGCGATCACTAGAGTTGGGAGGACCGGAAGCGAAAATGTATTATAGAAGCAAATTAGAGATTCGTTAAAGCCAAAAATAATACAAACAAGTTAGATAACTTAGAGGGAGCATTGTGTGTAAACCAAAAAGCCTCAAACTCTGCCCTCCTGACGAAGGAAGAAGAATACGGGCATTTAGCACTAAGGTCACGTTTTTGTTTGAATCTTGATTCCCTATATCAAGATTTTTATTATCGCTTTGACCGCATTGATCTGGCTACCTCTGTAGATTGTGGACTGATAGATGTAAGTCTGTGGGGATGAATGAAATGAGATGAAAAGAATTAATGATGGCGCAAATGAGCTCTGAGTCCTTGGCGCCCTAAAACTATCTGGGGTTCACATTAACAGGGTAAAGAAAAACTCCGAATAAACAAAATTAGAAGCTTGACCTGGCCGGAATCCGAACCCAGGACCTCTGAATGAATATTCAAACGCAATCACCAGACACAGGGGGGATCTCCTCTCTCTTCTGTTTTAGTGCTTTGGTGTGTTAGGGACCAAAGGCTGGTTATTGTGTAAAGGTAGACAATAATGTGCTTAACTTTGCCTCGTACTACATACCTATAGGTATATAGTTTCTTCTTCCATTACGGATTAGGTCCTGCCTGTTCCAATCTCACATTTTTGTTTCTATCCATTCTACCCTCCGCCCTTTTCCCCCTTTAAATTGATCTTCTACCTTTCGGGTTATATGTCAACATATTTTTTGGTATTTATCTTCTGTTATGCCGGTCCTGGTGGTATAGTGGTAACCATACTTGCTTTCTAAACCCAAGATCGCGGGTTCAAACCCGGGCAGGATCGACAGATTTTTTCGGGCATAAAAATCCTAAGTATGGCTTCCTTCGGACGGGAAGTAAAGCCGTGGGTTCCGTGTCGTACATTTACGGCACGAAAAAGAACCTCAAGCCTGAAAAAAGAGGCCTTTGAGCAAAATTTGTCGGCCGTTTCACGCCCGGAATTGAATCGGACGCTGATGACTTGAGTTGTTAAAGAGCGTCCATGAAGAAGAAGAAGAAGAACAAGAAGAATCTTCTGTCATTCTTTTTAAGTAGTTTACCCATTCTTGTCCTATAATTCCCCAATTGTTGTAATATTGGTTGCACTTCTAATTCTTTTTTTATATTCTCATTCCTTATTTAATCTTCTTTTGTCTTTGGCAGGTCGTAAAAAGCGTATTTCCGCTGCTTGAATTATATTCTCTTCCTTTATTTTTTTTTTTTTTAAGTCCAAGCCTCACTTCCATAAAGAATAACCCGTGACGTCATGGCTGTGTAGAATGTTAATTGTGTGTCTTTCCTCCCTTTGTTTTTCAAAGTATTTGTAATTGTTCATATACAGCTTGGAACTGTTGTATTTTTCTATTAACATCTTGATTTTCTCCAAATGTGACATCACAATGTAAATATTACAAGTGTGATACATGTACCATTATTTTTTCTTCTATCACAATTTTTCTACTTATTGGGTACATACCATTGCTTTTGTTTTATTGTATGAAAGTATCATATTTTATTATTTATTTATTATTTTAATGGATATATTGCTTTTTGTACTCTTATATTCCTCGTAAAAAAGTAATACTATATTATTTGCAAATAGCAAAATATTTACTTATCCATTCTGTCCTAACTCTATTCCTTTATGTAGAATCTTTTTCCATTCTTTAAGAATGTTGCCTATTTTTATTAAATAATATTGGAGAGAGACTACAGCCTTGTTTTAGACATTTTGTTTTTATTTCTTCTGTTAACTTTCCATTTACATCTATTTTAATCTTTGTATTCATATTCGGCTTGTTATGCCTTTTATTAGATGTATACATATCCTGTTCCATAATATTTTCCTTAATAAGGGATCTACTTTATCAAAGGATTTTTCTAGGTCAGCAAATGCCATGTATGTTGCCAAGTTATATTCTTTGTTTTTCTATAATTTGTTTTAGTATAAAAACATCCCTACATGATTTGCCAGTTCTAAATCCACTTTCTTCTTCATTGATTTTTACATTATATAAAATATTTAATCTGGAGGCAATGATCCTTACATATATTTTATACATTATATTTAATAGGCTTATCCCTCTATAGGTTTGCATTCGTTTCTTTGACCCTTTTTAAATACTGAGATCGATTTAGTTATCTCCCATTCTTTTGAGATTTTCTTAATTCTGCAACACATATTAAACAAATGTAATACACATAGTTGTAATATAAACCCCTCCATACTTTATTAATTCCACTGTGACGTGTTCTGTTCCTGGAGCTTTCTATTTTTCATTCTTTTGATAGCGTTTTGCATTTCTTCTATTGTTATTAAATCTGCAGTCCTTTCTTTCATTTTGCATGTCATCTATATCGTCATTATATAGCAATTTTTTGTAATATTCTGTTCATTCCATTTCTCAGACACGCGGTAATTTAGTTTTATCTGGTTCTGTTGATTTAAGGCGTCCCATTACTTTTCAAGCTATATTTTGTCTTCCATAAATGTCATGTTCTACTGTTGTCAATAACCTATTCCATGAATTTAAGTTGCTCTCTTAATATATAATTTAATGTACATACTTTAATGCAGGATATTAAAGTTAGATTATTGTTGTCATCTCTCTGCATTACGGTTACTAACTTCCGATTTCTAGTTCATAGTTTTAAATGCATTAATCGTTTTTAATGAAATGACTTGAGAACGGCATTTCAAGATCAATTCGATTTTTTCAAATAGAATGATATATTTTCCTTCCCGGGAATGGAAAGAGTGTTCAGTTTCCAATATAAGTTCTTGTACATCTATCAACTAGGGGTGATAGGTTATGTGATATTGCACATGTAAGACAGCAAATGTTTTTCACTCACTTTCACTTTACTGCCATCAATTTACGTATGTTAGAAAAGTTACCGTTTTGAATTTGTAGTAGAGCCGTTGGCAAAATTCAACTCGATTCTGAAAAGCACCCCCATTAAGAGTTTGATGTGGGCTAATATGATATGGATGATATTGGGTGCTCAATCTCTCTCATTTGAGAGATTCCCGAATTACGTTCCAGTTGAGGGAATTTCGGTGGGGATTAGTAGCAACTGCAGCTAATTTAGCGACTTCCGAATTTTCCTCAGTAGCACTTCTCATTCGATGATGTTTTCTTGGTGCGACACCTCCCGTTAAGGAGAGTAAGTCTGCAAGTCGTTGAAAATTTCTAACAGATGGTCATCTCCTTTCAGGATATCGATCTCCGTATAAGTTGCAAGCTGCTCTAGCGTTCTTATGAGCTTTGCCACAAATCATATCGATCCTCTGGTTGATCGTGTATCGAACATCCATTATTGAAAAACGAAGTGGAACTGACTGAGAATAAACTCCTTTGAGGTTTGAATTGGCAATGCTGAGCTCTCGTTTGTGTACCGATGTCAACAAACGGGCTTCTGTGTGTAAACATGTGAGTTTCCTTCATAGCAGTAACAAAATAAAAGAGGGAGAAGTGAATGGAAAACATTTGTTGTCTTACATGTGCAATATCATATCACTTATCACCCCTAGCTGATGGATGTACTAGAACTTTTATACTGAAAAGTGAATGCTCTTTCCATCCCGGAAAAGAAAATACATCATTCTATCTGAAAAATCTAATTGACCTTGAAATGACATTGAGAATGGCATTTCAAGGACGAGTTAAGGTCGCTATGTTATTTCCCCCTAAGAGCACTTTAATTTTGTCGAAGCATTTTTTGATTTTCCCCATCGTTTCGGAGGAAAATGACAGCGACACTATAAATGCCTCACCCTATGTGTGTGTGTGTGTGCGTGTGCGTGTGTAACACACATGTATTATGTGCGCTGATGCTCCTACTATATTTTCATAACCACGGCCACCTTTGAATTATGTTGTCCAAATTTTTGTTTCAATCTGCCCCTTCCCTACGCTTGTAGTTTTAAACATCTAAAACTGGCCTTTCATAAGCTATCCATGTTTGTATCAGAATCCAAATCCATAGATCCAAATAGTCATTATTAGACAGTTAGGTATAAAAATCTGTTTCAGTGAAGAAAAAGGAAGCATGGGATTTAAATATTAATTATGTATTTTATTTAGTGGTCCAACATAGGAGGAGAATAAAGCATCAATAAAATGCCGTTTAAATCTTGGCTAATGAAAAATACCTAGACACTAATAAAAATAGATGCTACAAAGACAAACGTTTAAGATACGATATTTATATGCGACAAACTGCAAATTTGCACATTACATATAACAATTAATGTTCATACGAACCAATTGCAGGAATATAAGTTTAACAGCTTGTCTAGAGGAAAATTTTGCCTACAATTGTTTGTAGAAATTCGTGAATTCTGTGTTGCCTCAAACAGATATGCCAATCAAGGATGGTAACGTACTTAAACTTTGCACTTTAAAATTAACAGCATGTGAACGCTCATGTTTTTATCTAGAATCAGCAAAAGGATGTCAGGTTTTTCATGTCTCATCTTTCAGTACTCCATCCCAATGCCTCCATTTCCTTAGATAGCGTGTTAGTCGAGAAATAGTACATTTGAATGTTCCCGATTTTCTATCAAGATTTGTAGGAAAATCTCGACGTTTTAATATAGACGTATTTTTGTTGATCATTTTAGATCATCTCTCCTTAGTGCAGATAGCAATGTGTATAAGGCGGCGAATTCTAAAGCGTTGAATTAATGAAACAACATCTACCTATGCAGAAAAAAACAATTTAACTAGGTCCACAGAAAGCCTGAACATATCTTATAACTAAAGCACGCATCAGTATTATGTTGATTATTAAAATATGCTTCTTAACTTTGTGAGAAACATCTTAGAATTGGATTGGATGTCGGAGGAGGAGGATATTTCGTTACTTCAGTCTTGCTCAATTGCTGATCTTTTATTCCTACACTCCAGTGAGGCATCTTCAAGAGCAAGGGATGAGGTGAGGGAAACACAAGGCGGTGAGGTACGAAGTAGACGAAATCCCTAACGTTGTTTTCAGATAGAACGCCCCAAAGTCTGCGAAGGACCCTCTCCTCCCCACTCTAATGAGTTCGAGTCCCTCAAAAGGGCCGCTTCTATATCAGACGCTGGGGCATAAACGTTCCAGCAGCTCACCCAGCCCTGGCACTTTAGACCGTGTAACGGGACCAATGGAATAAAATGACATGAAATGGCAGAACGGAAAATTCATGAAAAGGAAAGATCCATCCCAGAATTTGCCTAAGTGACCAGGGAAACTACGATAAAACTCGAGGTCAGAATGGCCGGCTCCAAGATATTTGAATCGGAACCTCTCGAATGCAGGTCCCAAGCGTTACCTCCTGAATCATTCCCCAGCGAAATTGACAGAGAACCTAAGCACGCCAGGAAAGCAAGCAGGTCACAAGATATCCATTTATTTTGGAATTGAGTATCGCTCTAGCAGAACAACAACAAAAAATGAGGGTATGCGTTATTGTGCAGTGGAAACTTTTTTAAACTGTACAGAATGTTCCTGTCAGTATTTCAGGTGGGGAATTTCATCATATGCATTTGTTGAACGATCTGATATGTACATCGTCCCCTGTTAAGCACAGGAATTGTCTACCTATTTGCAAAATATGTAAAAATGTATTCTACCTTCATTTAGAAAAGCATGAAAGAGTTCATTTCCATTACAACACCAAAACTTTTAATTATGACTTATATTATCATGATCTTCTATTTTCCACTTTGCTCCTTGTTATTTTAAACAGGTTTTAATTTAAGAAAGTGCTGAGGACTCTGGCTTCTAACCCCAGGGGCGGTATCTGGATTTGGAGACTTCGACATCCAAGTACCGTAAGGGGCAATAGCCAGTTGCTGGCAGATGGGGCTAATATTATGACGCAAGTTTATCGTCGCACGCGAGGGCATAATAAACCTCTATATAGGCTAACGTACTCAAGGGTAGCCTCGTATTCCTTTCGTTCCATCTTATTCTAAATATAGGGCGGCTTTTGCTGATGTATTCGAGAATCAGTCTCTCTGTATAATACAGGAAGTTTTCTCCTGAAATTCTGGCATAGATCGTGCAATGTAATCTTTTTACTTTAAATCTTCTTAAATAAAATAATAAGCTATGAAATTTAAAGCATTGTTTTTCGTTAATTCTTTTTAAAATAGCATCTTGTTTATGTTTTTCCTTGTCTATATCGCGCAGCAGTTGTTGTTTGAGCTTAATAAAATAAATTCTCTATATGACCCTCCCGCGGAGCACATTTCTTAATGCGATAATCAGCGGCGTCTATAGGCAACATAATCCGGAGTAGAATAATTTAACTACGGTTGCCTCTAGTGCTGAATATGAGCGCAAGTTTAATAACTAGGTTTGCACTTATACATGTGTAGTTGAACATATAAAAAAGAAATTGAGAAAGAGATATAGAATAAATAATCATATCATAGTTATGCACTTAAATAAACAAAACAAAAATTTTCCTAGTTTTCATGGCAGCAAACTTTTCGACGACATTTTGATTTAACACTGGAGAAGTTCATCTCTGTTTTATATACTTATTGTGTTTTCAAATTAATACTTGGAGATGATGCTTCGAGTGTAAGTTTTCAATTATGTTCATATTCTTCACTTTCAATTAACACAACGAAATATAGCAAATACTTCATAAATCCATACGAAACTTCACTAGCCTGACATTCAGCAACAGCTTATTATATAGCAACTAAATCAAGAAAGTGAAGCAGTCAGTTGATCAAAGTAAAATGGGTTCGTATAAGATCTGAGATAGCAGGAACATTTTTAAGGACAAATCTCAATTAAGGAATTTAGGGAAAGGTTTGTATATAGCTGAAAACAAATGGGTGTGGATGATTAATAAGTAAATGCTTTCTGGTTTTATGATTTAGATTTATGGCTCGGAGCTATTTGAATTGAGAGTGAAAATCAGGGAAATAGTACTGTATTGTGGATTTACTATTTTAAGGTGTTAAGTAGGTATTTGAGAAATAAAGGAATTAGTAGTTTGTAGAGTTTGTAGCTAGCTGATAAAAATGGTACAGGTAGAGTAGTTGAGCCTGGTCCCCTGGAATTCTAATTGACTACTGCTGATGAACCGGGGACTGGGGTCTGATGCAATCAAGGTGGAAACTTTGAACTTTAATTATTTAGAATTTAGATAAAGGGTTAGTATAAAATCATTATTGTGTTAAACATTTGAGGGGTTACACCTAAAATGGCTTGGGCCAGATTGTTGCAGACCCCTTTGTAGGTTGTATTTTTCTTACCATTTCAATAAATTTCAAATACATTCTAATAAGTTTTAATATTAACTAAATGGCTGATTATCGCTGCAGAGAGTGTCTGCACGCTTTAAATGTAACATTGTTTGAAATTCAAATAAATGCAAGTTTTATAACATTTAATAAACAGGACGTATAAAAAATACTTTCACAAACGTTGGAAGAGGAGAGGGGGGGAAGAAGTTTAATTATTGGGTATGTTCGAACTTTAAAAGGGTTCCTCACACCAAAACAAGGGGAAAATGTCATTTCTATGCTCGGAAATGCTTCATTTATTATGAAAAGTTTATGTGCAAATATTTTCCACTTAACCATCCAATAACACAAGTTTTTTACAAAATTTCTATTGTGAGATAATCGGGTGATGTTATCAGTACAAGTCAGTCTGCTGATGCATTCATTGTATCCTAGGTAATGGGGATTTATTTACATTTGTTGTTAGTCTGTCACTTGTGTTGTGTACACCTATTACAGTTATATAAGATTAAACATGGTAGGATATTCGTTACAAATATGGTTATTACTTAGGATCGCGCGGTAGGTAATGGACAGATAGCGTTTCCAGACTGAAGGGAGCCAAGTCATCAAACTTTTGCTGCTGTTTGTCGTCGGATTACTGAGATAGAATCCGTAATACCACAAACTGTGGATAGATTTTTTTTATTGATTTATTTATGGATGCTCTTTAACATCTCACGTCATCAGCGTCCCATTCAATTCAGGGCGTGAAACGGCCGACAAGTTTTGCTCAGAGGCCTCTCTTTCAGGCTTGAGGGTGTGGATCGAGGAAGACCGAGAGTCACATGCACGCCAAGCCAGGAAGAACATATTCTTCTCTATCGAAGAAGATACAGGTATCAGCTCAAGACAATTGGCAAATCTCATAGTATCGCATGGAGGATAGATACTTCACGAGCAACTCTTGTATCCTTGCAATCTTCAACGTGTGTAGGATCTTTCGCCTCCAATTATCCAGCACGGGGAAACTTTTGCTGATGGTTTGTTGCGCAAACTGCCCATCATTGTTTGTCCCTTCAGTCTTGTTTACAGATGATGCGAATTTTCACAGTCATCATTTGGGGGAAGGGGGTTGATGCAAATTCTCACGATACAATTCAGACTAGTCATCAATTTAAGATCAATGTGTTGATGACTGTCTGGTAGGTCCAAATGTTCTCCCAACACGTATTACAGGCAATATCTACAGGATATTTATTGAGAACACTCTTCCAGATCTACAGAATGTGTGCCTGTCAATAAGAACCATTTGGTTTATGCATGATAGGACTGCGGCACATTTTAGCCAAACTGTTCCAGATGCACTGGATGATATCTACAATGACAAATGGATAGGTAGGGAAGGACCAGTTTCATGGCCTGCACATTCGCTGACCTCAATCCTTTGGATTTTTATCTGTGGGTACAAGTAAAATAATTAGTTCATGCAACGAAATCCCAAATTCAGAGGCGCTTCGTCAACTTGTTCATGGGAATCTTTGAAATGGTGCGACAGTTGATGCGTGTGTGGAAGCAAGAGAAGAACATTTTGAACACCTCCTATGAGGTGACAATTTCAAACAGATAATTAATTATTATAAAATGTTCTTTCTGTAATAACTAAAAACGAATCTTTTTCGAATATATGTTTACATGACATTTTTTTCCTTGTTATGGTCTGAGGAACCTACACCCAAGTATTTTTATACGTCCTGTATGACTATGTTGTCATTAATATGCTGTTTCACTAGTTATCTAATAAGCTCCTTAAAATATTTTATTCAACTTTGTAATTTAACAGTGTTATAAAACTGGAGGCAACTTTCCTGCAAACGCACGTGACGAGAGGTAACATTTTAGGTGGTGCATGCATTTAATTATTCTTAAGGGCAAGAGGCTCTTCCTACCGCTTCCTTTCATCTCCCTTTATTAAAATACTCCACAAGCATATCGAGATATGGTTTGTACCGCGAGTGCAAACAGTTCCCCTATAGATAATATCGTAAATACAAATATGGAGCAAAAGATTGATTTCCTTTACATATATTTTTTAGGCATAAAACGCATTAAGCAGTAGTTATAGGAAATTAAACGTCGAAATATTTGGGGAATGCGCAAACTAGCAATCTCCTAGAGGAACCGCCGCTGTTGATAACATATGTCCTTAAAGTGGTAGAGTCAACTTAGTTCTGTGATTTTTTTTCTATAGACTCAGAATACTAAAGACGAGATTTCTGCACACATTCATATTTTATTGGTATTAGATAGAAGAGTAGATTTTTATGTGGGTATTTCAAAATAGCAGGATTATAAATACGAGTTTTATTGTGCATAAATACATATTTGAAGCGTCATTTTGAATATACGTACAAATAAATGCTTATTTTGCGCTTTTCCTTTTCCTTCCCCCCCCCCCCCCCGAGGTCGAATTAAAGAGTGAAGAAGGCGATGGCAATTAGATCGAGCGCACTTTAAGACGCACTACACGTCACGTGCCGCAACCATAAAGGCCTTGGAGGTATGGTCATCCTTTGAACATTACAGTGACTACTTTGAATAAGGTGGAGGGAATCCTTTCAGGAGGTGGAGGCACGACAATTTCGGAGATGTAAAAGAGAGACATAGAGAGAGAGAGACAGAGAGAGAGAGAGAGAGAGAGAGAGAGAGAGATGGCTTGCAGCAATTAATTGTAGTCGAGCGCATACTTGTAGGGTTCACATGTCCCCGTCAGTAATTCCATATTTCAAGTTCGTCTTATTGAGTACACCTTCCTCTTGTTTCAAAACGATTTACACGTACAGTAGTTGCAACTCATGGGTGAAAAATGTCGAAAAACGCATGTAAATAATATTAGTTTTAAGTTGATTTAATTTCTGAGATTCAAAACAATTTACAAATCTAATTACTTTGGTTTCTTACGTTAAATATGAGGTGCATTTTTTCCCAAGAGGGGGCGCGCTTGCCAATACAGGTACATAGAAATTTATGCGCATTTTCTGATGTGCAAACGCTTCGTTGGCGTCAATTGACTTTTTATGTCGACATTAATATAATATCTGTATTAGCCCTTGCGCTAAATATACAACCGAAGATAAGCGTGTAATTTGCTATCATAGAGACAATGTTTTCATGTTGAACTACGTATATATTGCGGTTTGCATAAAACTACCCGGGTGACTCACGTGAATACATACAACTCAATGGAGATTCTTAGAAAATATTGAAAATGAACTATTTTTAATCTAAAGTAAAGGGGAATTAGGAATACCTAAGAGAATTAGAGGAATTTTAGAGTCTATGAAATCAAAATGAGCCTCCAGGCTTAAATCTTAAATTAGGGATACTAATGAAACTGTAGGACCATTAATGTTCTCACTAGTGAGATTTAACACATTGCAAAATGACTTCATAATAAAGAATTAATGTTATCATGTTTATTTCACGCAATGAAGGTAATCAAGCTATTAAAGGACCAGAACAAGATGTCACCAAATGGCAATGGAATACATGGCGCTCAACAATTCATAATATCTTCAGCATCTGACATTCAAATTGTATTCACCACTTGGAAGCGAGCAACTACTCCTCTATTCATTAGCGCCACCTCTTTCGGAGAAACTGTGGGAAGTTAGTAGAACATCATGCAGAAGAAGCATTGTTAATCTTCCTGACATGAGGTCAGGGTTTAGAATACATATGTGGATCGCATTTCCGCTCCATGTTTGCCCGCACTTTGAAAGCTCATTAAGTTTCATAGGCTCATTAAGTTTCATAAACATAGGCGTGGCTTATGAAAGCCTAGCAATATCCAGGAATCTAGGACGTCACTGACGAACGATACCTACACTGTAAGGCTAAGGAAATATTGCTTACTTCGTTCCAAAATATGGTACAGAAATCATTTATGCTGATATAGAAACGAAACATATTTCAAAATATTGTACAGAAACAAGTAATTTAATGTGTTCTATATCAAACATTCCGCAATATAATACAAAGTTGTTGACGACATTCCAATAGCACAAGCCAATAATGTGATTGTCCAATGTTTGCACAAAAGTTATCTTTTATTTTGCTCAGATCTGCTACACATTCTTTGAGGCTGTGGTTATAGTCTGCTTTCTTCTTTGAACTACTAGCTATCAGTAAACATCTCTTGACCATACTGTATATTTGTGCAGTGCCGGATCCGAGAAATAGTTAAAATGCTTACCTTAAATTTAACTGAAGCATCCTTACAGCCGTGTAGCAATTACAGAATAGCATTACGGCACTCAGCTGTCAACTATCCACTCCAATTTGCCTGTTCCAGGGCTTCTAATTCAACTTCATTTCTGTCCTTTTAAAGAGTATGGCTTAATGCCTTACAGTACACTATTCATTGTTGTTGATTGTGATAAAGTTCTGCAACTACCGGGTAATACTCAAGGTCCATGCATATTTGAGAATCCAATTATTATGCCATGCATTTTGGAGCGAATGGAGTATATATATATATATATATATATATATATATATATATTTGTGCCGTTGGCACTCGAGAACTTTCCGCCGGTCGATATTTAATCTTTTATTTTCTACATGAATGTTGCGCCTCACCTGACATTTAATTCTATTGGTCAGTACATGCCTTGCCTAAAACGCTCGGGGACTTATTACCTTGGGACGGCGAGAATCCTCCTTCTCTTCCCTCTGAGCTCGCGTAGTGGCAGGTCGTAGGTAAGAAGTTTCCAGGGGATTAGTGTGTTTTGGTTAACTCTTAGAAATTAAAGTGGAACCTTTTGCCTACCATGTTGACCCAGGTTTTCTGTAATATTTTAACTTGATTTTGGTTTATATACAATGGTTTAGTATAGGCTTTCAGCCTATTATAAAGAAATATTTTTACATGTTACTGGAGTAATTATTGGACTTTAACACAAATAATTACTACTGCAGAATTATTCAAGAGTTTTAGACTTGCATGCTATTTGTTTAATTATATTAGGGAATGTTGCTTGCCAACAAGGGCATGTGCAGTTTGTAAACTTTCTTTGTCTTTCATTGTGCAAGAATTTTCCGGCAAGAAAAAAATGTTAAATGTTTTAAAGGGTTCTTTAAAGTTTATCGCAAACATTTTTATTCTTTGTTTAATGTTGTAAATTATTTAATGTAAAATGTAATGGTTTCACACAAGTTAAATTCTGTTCAAGTTGTAGCACATGATATTTGCATTCAAGTATTCATTATTAATTGTTCAACAAATCTAGTTACTGTTGCTAAATCCTTATTTTCTTTTAGCAAACACACAACAATGTTTATGCAAGATGTATTTGGTACTCACAATGATCGTAGCTAAAAATGGCAACAATGGCAACAATAAAAAGGGAATAATTAATGATTATTATCTCACCTTTCACCTTACCTGGTTATTGAATAATTACTTGTCATACTACAACGTTGGCAGCAGATTGCTGTCATTCAAAGAAGCTGGAAATTTATATAAATCCTTTTAAAGTATTTTACTTTAACATATTCCCACTCTCGTCGTATTCTGTATTAAAGAGCAGGACAAATCTTAATAACCTCTTCCCATCCCACCGAGCTCCGAGTGTAAAGGATTATCGCTTTCCTCCGAAAAGTAACTCACGAGATACCTGATAATTCTCCAGTGTTGCGACTGTACGAGCAGAAACTACGAATATCTGAGGGAGCCTTAATCAAGAAATAAAGAAAAAATGAATAAATTATTTAATTTCACTTCCACACCCGGTCTATGATAGTTCTAAACATGTACTGAAAGGGACTGCAGAGAAGTGACAACTTTGTTATTGTGAGCGAACTCGATACATCTCATTCCTCAGCGTATCATGCATGTTAACAGAACACAAATAAGCATTTGGATGACTGTAATATTAGTTCCAGAAAATAGGGTATCAAGGATTGTGCCGTAATACATGCTTTGAATTATGCACAGCAGGGACGCCCCGTCAATAAGGGCCACATGGGTCCGGCCCTCCCCCTTAATAGAAAATGCTATAATTATTTACCATTTTCTCCTCTCCTAGTCAACTTAGAAAAATTGCAAGAACGATTATTTTTTAATTCTATGTACCTTACTCAATAAGCGCTTTACTCTCTACTGTAGCAGTGGTAACAAATGGGTCCTCCGTCAGCGAGGGAAGCGAAACATTTTACGCTTTAAGCTTATACCTTCATGGTCCAGCAAAGATTTACAAGGACTTACATTTGCCTTCCTCCAAGTTAGATTACAATTTCTCCTGTTTATTTGTTTTATTGAAGACTCCATTCTTCCGTCTAAGTAAACTGATAAGTTGAAAATGAAACGATTTGGACATCAACAATTAAGAGCTTACTCAGCAAGAGGGCACAAATTGATGTTCTTTTTATAGTTAAAAAAAAAATATCTTGGCTGACAGCGTATGAAGCGAGTAATGATCTTGTCTATAGGAATGCGACTAGAAAAGAAATAGAGAGGGCAAATTTAGCTCCCGTACAAGGCAATGAAAAGACTGATATTTGAATATCACAAGTTGTGATATTACGATACATCAATGGGGGATAAACCAGTTGAAAGATTCATAAAATTAATTTTGTTTCTGAATTGACTGAAAAGGGCTTAAGACGTACTTTTAACAGCTGAATTAGAAGACTTAACATATAAACCAGAAATTTATAGCACAACGTACGAAGGCGCTGCAGTTATAGGAGAAGGGGAGGAGTATGAATCTTGACACTAGAGATCTTCCCACACGCCATTTGGGTGTCATATAGTTTTGCCTCTGGCCCACCCTTCTACAAGGGCCACGAGCCGCCATTGATGCACCTTATTCTAATTGAAATAGAAGCAGTGTACACTGCTTTATTTTGATATGCTTAGAAATGCAAGAAACGTTAATTATGCCATTAATGCATTTCTCGGATTATCCGGATCTTATTCCACCTCATTCGAAACGGATAAACGGCGTTCCATTATTTCTAATTTACAGTCTTCTTGTTAAATGATGGTTTTTCAAATTGGTGTCAAAGTTATTCACTCTCCATCGAAAACATTAGGAAAACGCATGTAGGAAGGCTAATGTTCAAAAACAGTGTTAAAATGACTCCAGCAAATAACATGGAAACTTACACCCCTAGAGGACTGCTAGCACAAGCATCTTTCGAGTATTACAGTCCTTTGGATGCGAAGGAATATTTCGTTCACTATGTCTGATTCTTGATTCTTCCTTTACCAACAACAATTAAACATTAATCTAATTATCCTTTCGAAAGAATCTTGGCATAATGTATATATAGTTTCTAACTAAGAGTGGAATAGAAAGTCTAGTTACCTCATGATGAGGTTGATCTGGAATTAGTAGCATATCTACTCATGAAAAATGCAAAAATGAAAGCGAAAAGGCAGACAGAACGACGGACTATTTCGGTGCTGGTTGAAGTGGAAAGGGTGACAAATAACCATATTTGTCACAAACTTGTCCGATGTTGGTGCAATGCAAATTGAAGCTGCTTGTTCTATATTAACACGGGAACCATAAACTTTTGATGCTGCTGCATCTGTGTCTATAAAATTGAAAGAAGATAGAAAACGAAGAGGAACTGGATACTGTGTCCTCAGGTTATGAACGTTTGATTTACATCATTACGGAAGATACTTTGCTGTCAATTTCATCAAAACCTTTATGTCGGTCCTGGTGGTGTAGTGGTAACCATACTTTCCTTCTAAATCCAAGATCGCGGGTTCAAACCCGGCCAGGATCGATGGATTTTTAGGGCGTAAAAATCGTAAGTATGGCTTTCTTCGGAAGGGAAGAAAAGCCGTGGGTTCTGTGTCGTACATTTACGGCACGAAAAAGAACCTCAAGCCTGAAAGAAGAGGCCTCTGAGCAAAATTTGTCGGTCGTTTCACGCTCTGAATTGAATGGAACGCTGATAGCCTGAGATGTTAAAGAGTGTCCGCAAATAAATCAAATCAATAAAACAATCAACGCCTTTAACCCCAGATTTCAATTACATTGAAAACGTAATTCTCAAAAACACACGCACTAGCCATGGATAAAAGAGTTGTGTAAAATCCAGGTTCGTTGTTTGAGATTACCAAGGAAATATGAAAGAAATAAAAATGACCAACTACATGTAGGTAATTAAAGACAAGTGAAATTTTGGCAGATATCAACAAATAATAAATAACAACTTTTGAGTTGTGTATTTTGTGGTACCTCCCTGAGCTTGTTAGGAGGAGACTCTTCCTTAGTGTTGTTTTTTTTTCCTAGTAGACCCACACCAAGTTTCCAAACCTTCCCCATTTCAGAATGGAAGCATAGAACTTCAAGAGTTCTAACGCAAAGAATTAGAGTTCAAAGAGTTCAAACACCAACATCGGACAAGTTTGTGATAAACATGGTTATTTGTCACCCTTTCCACTTCAACCAGCACCGAAATAGTCAGTCTAGTTACCTCATGATGAGGTTGATCTGGAATTAGTAGCATATCTACTCATGAAAAATGCAAAAATGAAAGCGAAAAGGCAGACAGAACGTTCGAGGTTCGAGCTATTCATGAAGAGAAAGGATAATTCTTTTCATAAAAGTAATTTTTTTTCTACTATGCTCCTTCAAACACAATATCCTCTTTGTTGTAATAGTTTTGAATCTTGGCATAATGTATATATAGTTTCTAACTAAGAGTGGAATAGAAAGAATGGCGAAATTTGTGAAAGACGAACAAAGATTGAGCGAAAACTTGAATGGTTTAGTTCTATTAGAACCATTTTTGAAACCATGCCTTCATTATCAAACTTCCTGTTGTAAAGCCTGGTGTTTGATTCCAGGCCAAAGAGCTAATGACCAGGATACAATAAGCGTAGTAATGTCCTGCAAATGGCCAACTATTAAAAGAGAGAAAAAAAGCATTCTGTTATGTGATGCCCCACATTAACGCTATATTAAAAAAGGCAAGAAAATATAAATAATTAGTAACAAAAATAAAAAAGACAGCCTCTAGAAGCCACAGTAAGTAGTTTCAAGTTAATATCGTAAACAGGAATGCTTATAAACATAAAAATTTGCGTGCATGATCATGTGTGAAATATTGATGATTATGCTGAGGACTTCTAGTGCTATATTATCATCTCTCGCCTTCTTATTATCTTCCAACATATTTCTAGTCTGGCTTGTATTGAATATATATATATTACGGTATATCGGATGCGCATAAATTATTGGGCAGTTTAACGAGGCCATATTTTCCCCTACACTCAAAATAAATGCGTACATTGATTTAAGAAAATGGTTGCCTTACCAACCGTAGTTGGTGTGTTCTGGAAAACGGGCAAAATAACAGTGTTGTGGCGGTTCGAGGTGCGTTCCAGCGGGGTACAGACAATATAGCGACCGGGATGTTTCTTTCCTCAAGGAAGAATCTCTACAAAGGAATAAAAATATTGAGAAGCTTGTTGTCCAATCCTTGGGGTGACTCCTCTTTTCCAAGAAAATTTATGCATACCGAGGATGCTAAAAATGTATACAGACTTTCACAGTAGATATCTATTTAATACACATTATGATAGCGTTACTATGTGACAAGTAAATAAACAATGAACAAATAAAGCCAAGATTATCGTATGATGTTCTGTAAACAGACGTGACTCACGTAACGTTATGCTAGCGTTGCTACAACAAAATGGAGCCAAGATTATCGATTGAACAGCGGAAAGCAATTTTGAAGTGGTATTGGAAAACCGATAATGTTGTTGAAGTTCAAAGGTAATGGAGACGTGTGTACAGAACAGAACCGCCAACGCGAGTAACTATTGCAGGCATTAGAGACAAATTTGGGACTCGTGGTACCGTATGCGATGTTCACAAGGGCAGATCTGGGAGACCTCACACAGCAACAAGCCCCGCGTTCTCGGTTATGGTTTTGAAACATTTTGAGCATTCACCGCAAAAATCTACAAAGCAATGTGCATGTGAGACTTGGGTTAGCAGAACCAGCGTGCGTCGTATTATTAAAACAGCAAAGTTGAATTTTTTCATCTCAAGACATTTGCATGCTTAAATGAAGAAACCGCCATGGGTGGCCGAGGTCGTTAAGGCGCGGACTCAGCGGGAGGTCTGGAGTTCGAATCCCGCCAGGACCTCCTCCCGGACTGAGGTTTTTTCCAGTTTTTCCTCTGTCCTCATAAATGGCAAATGCCGGGGGGTACCCTAAACTTAGTCCTGGAACGTTTCCTTCCTTTAAAAAAATAATTCTTTCCCAATATATCATTTCATCTATGTATCATCAGTGTCCACCGCCTGTGGCGCCTCAGTAGTAAAAACGGGCATTAAACACTACTAAAAAAATGAAGATGAGCCTGATCGCAGAATGCAGTAATGTGAGGGTTTCGGAACATGGTGCAAGAGGATGACACCTTCATAGCGAAAGTTGTTTGGTCCGATGAGGCACAATTTAAGTTGAACGTGAACTGTTAACCGGCATAACCGTGTCTAATGGTGTGCAAACAATTCACATGCTATTTTGGAAAAGACTGTTAATTTACCTGGAATTAATGTTTGGTGTGGGTTGTCATATAGGGGTCTAATTGGACCATTCTTTTTTGGAGGAACAGTAACTGGCCCAGTGTACCTGAACATGATGAGCATATCCGTGTTACCCGCCATTCATACACCTATGGAAATGAATTTTACTTTCAACAGGATGGTGCACCGCCACATTACTACTGGGATGTACCTGCGTACCTTGATGACAATCTTCCAAGGTACTGGGTAGGACGAAGAGGTCCGATTGTGTTTCCATTACGTTCTCCGCATCTAACTCCGTTGGACTTGTACCTGTGGAACTCTCAAGGATGTTGTATACCGTAGAAAACCAGCTACATTGGCAGCACTTCGGGAAGAAATTGAAACAGCATGTGCTGCAATCGCTGAGAACACTTTCATAAACGTAACTCAACTAGTAGTTCAACATATTCTGAAGTGTATCGATGCCGATGGTGGGTATTTTGAGCAACTGTTGTAACTTTAAAAGTCGAAGATGATTAGTACTCATCATTCTCTGTTTGTGGAGCTCAATTTTGTTATGTTAACAGTTTTTTTTTTTTTTTTTTTTTTTTTGCTTGAAGTGAGTATACATTTTTGGCACCCTTTGTATATAATTTATTTCTATTTATTAAAATGAAAAATAAAATAACTTGTAAAGAATAAGAGTATAATTAAAACAATAAAAACTAGAGAAGCAGAAATAATAATAAAAAAATGGAAATCTCATAAATAGTGAAATATTTCGAACAGCTTGTTCTTTAAAAATAGAAGACAAGCTGCTGCTTTAAATAATAGCACAAAATGCTTAATAAGAACAACTGACGTTTCAGCAGGAGTCACTTCTCGTTTTATTTATAGGAAAATGCAGAAGGATAAACATATGTTCTGGCATTAATTATCTAACAAAACTATATACAACACAGACACCAATACATGAATATCTCTTAAAAGGAAATTTAGATGCATGACAATAAACGCAATAAAAGGTATTAAAAACAAACAAAAAAACTTGCTAGAACCAATAGTAATGAAATTATTCATGTTTAACAAAAATGCATGGATGAGCTTGAAAAGGAATAAACACTTATTATACTATTTTCAGACATGTTTCTAAAACAGTTACATTTAGCTTATTCAGCTGTAGAAATCAAAAGGACACAAAACACCTACCATTAGAAGAGTTGGCTGTACTCCAGCCTGATCGAACTTGGAAGATCAAAATTAGGGAAGAAACACTTAATTCAGTTCTGGATTTTAGTGAAAAGAGAGTTCTCAAAGTTATCAAAGCATGCCACATCTATACTACTTCACTTTTCAACCACATATCTCTGCGAATAGGAACTTTTCGCACTGACCCACATTAAAATATGAAACATGAGCGACTTCTTTCTGTAGACCAAGAATTACGAGTGTGTTTTGTCTGCGATCTTATCCGCATTTAACAATTGTGAAAAAATAAACACGTCTCTTCTTCTTCTTCTTCTTCTTCTTCTTCTTCTTCTTCTTCTTCTTATTATTATTATTACTTTTATTGTTTTATTGACAGGATATTCTCAGTTTTTGAGTTTGTGTTACTTGTTTGCAGTTTTATAAGAATAATAAACATTACAAAATATTTAATACAAAAGGCTGTTTTTATTTGTTCGTATTTTTCCGGGCGTAAAAATCCTAAGTATGGTTTCCTTCGGAAGGGAACTAAAGCCCCGTATCGTACATTTACAGCACGATAAAGAACATCAAACCTGAAAGAAGAGGCCTCTGAGCAAAATTTGTCGGCCGTTTCACGCCCGGAATTGAATGGGACGCTGATGACCTGAGATGTTAAAGAGCGTCCTTAAATAAAACGAATCAATCAATCAATCAACATAATTATTTTTGCGGCACAATCTTTGAGAATCCCTGTTTTACTGCTAAAATCTGTAGACCGAAGAAATATTTACGATTTTAAGTGGCGTATGATGGCTAGGTGCACTTTTCTGCATATAATTTTGTAGTAACATATCAGAAGCAAATAGTGTAACTGAAAACAGTGAAAGGGGAAAAAAAACCATATGACCCTATAAATTATACTAATTATATTATACAAATAAACATTTTAGAATCATCTATATATAATTATGAGATTATATAGGGATATTAATGTTATTAATTGTTTTATTTTGTGACACGAGTTTCATGAAAACTCTCATTTTAAAATTTTTATAATTCTTCTTATACTTTAAGTAGTTTTTCAAAAACATACGTAATGTGGCTATTTATTCTTTTTCGGAAAACAAAGTTCATTAATTTTTGTCACATTTAAGGAAGAACATCGATTTTTGGAGATACAGTAGCTATGTTGACAAAAGCATTGCTAATATGAAAGCAAAAAGAAGCGGAGTCCTTTAATAACGCATTCCTCCGTAGACAATGATTCAGGGAAGGAATCTGTCTGTCTGGAGGTGTATGTTACTTATGATGACATCATTTCCGATCGTCTCCATTAAGTCACGCTGGCATGTCAAGGTCAGCTTGTTGCTAAACCATCTTGCCTTTCTGCAAAATAATTTAATAACGGAATTTTCATGGCCGTACTATATAGCAGCCTACCTCACTTTGATCCTACAAGATCTGAAGGAATCCCAAGATATAAAACTGGCGATGAAAGGAAAATTATGAAGTTTGGTATTATTTTATTTCTTTGTCCTAAAGTGTAACGTGCCTTACAAAAAGCAAGACACACTGCTTGTACTTGTGGGCAAAAAATATTTTTTTTACTTAAAATGGCCCATTTTTCTTATCTTGTAACTAATATTATATTGAGTGAATTTCATATCAACAGAAATAGTCTGCTAAATAAGGCCGCCTCCTACCCTCTATTAACCACAACATTACGAATACGCTACATCCTTCACCTTCCAAGTGGATATGTACGCTGGCAATGCCACCCAAAATCTTTTTAAGAGTCAATCAAAACAATGATGATGAGTTTCCTCTTGACTTAGAACTACTGGCGCCAAACATGCAGAGGTATTACTGCGGGTTGTCATTATATGCCTTGCTGGTGAAGCGATTTCCATTAGTCCATCAGCAGTGCGATACTTTCACATCCTGGGCGGTGTCGTGAAAAGAATATATTAGAATATAATACGTCCCAAATTCCGATTCTGGGAACCGTGCAGTTCAACTTTCTGTTTCGCCCGAATAGAATAATGAAAGGGTGCTCATCTCTCTGTCACTATTATGGACCCTGAAAACTGCCTATAGCCGCCACTTTGATTACTAGATTAACCATGGGTTGCAGCGCAATATTCTAATTATCCTCAAACGAAAGCTCTAAGACGTGAGAATCATTTGGATCATTATAAGTTAATGCAGTTTTAAAAGTCAGCAGGTAACAAGGCATTTATTCTGCTGTAATACCGGTTGTTAAATTCCGTTCGTAATAGGTAAACAGCATGTTACATCCATTCGTCTGAGTGAAATCTGTGATCTACCCGAAAATATGGCAAATCTGTACCGTATGTCAGATTCTGTGCAAGGGGCTGACACATGAAGCTATGCCATAGAGATTGGAGAGTGTCCCAAAGGCATTGGCTACTTTTGATTTGTATGCCACCTTACATTATCGCACATTTTAATCTGAAGAACACCTTGAAGTTTCAGCAAAAATCATTTCAGTGAAATAAATGTGACCACTCTACGTGAAGTTGTGATTGGCTGGTGGGAGGAGCAACTAGCGTTAAGGTTCTCTTGTCAATTCTTCCGAGACCTCCAAAAGGATAATATTACAACTGACTACATGCAATATTCATTAAATTATAAAAAATATATATAGTGTTACTTTCTGTTTTGCTCATTTCGGTATACCCTCAAGAGTGAATTGTTGATTTGGTTTATTATTTATGCACGCTCTTTAACATCTCAGGTCATCAGCATCTCATTCAATTCAGCCGTTAAACGGCCAATAACTTTTGCTCAGAGGCCTCTTCTTTCAGCTTGTAGTTCTTTTATATGCTGTAAATCTACGACATGGGACCCACGGCTTTAATTCCCTCTCGAAGGAAACCATACTTAGAATTTTTACGCCCGAAAAAAATCCATCGACCCTGGTGTGGACTGAACCCCGATCTTGGGTTTTGCTCAAGAGTGAAGAATGACAAGAAAACTCATGACACTATAAACATACTTTTTTGTTACTATGCGATCACAATTTTTAAAATAAACAGTGAAGTATTTTACCATTTTGATAAGGAATTTATTTTTATTTGCGTTGTTTGTTTAATGACGCTCTATAACACCTCAAGTCATCAGCGTTCCATTCAATTCAGGGCCTGAAACGGCAGATAAATTTTGTTCAGACGCCTCTTCTTTCAGGCTTGAGGTTATTTTGCGTGTCGTAAATCTATGACGCGTACAAATGGCTATATTCTCTTCCGAAGGAAGCCACAATTTCCTTTAAAGTGTCTTTCAAACGAAAAGAGATACTGGAATGTTTTATAAAAACAAGAATTTAATTAACATTGTAGATTTTGTAAAGTCCTATCATAATAGATGTAAATAAATTGATAAGTATTAATGCATTTCTCCACAGAAATTCCTGAAGGTAATTTGCCTTCATCACAAAGGAAAATGCCTGTGAGATAAAGAGCTGGTTTCTTTTGCACTCTAACTGAGAGTGAGGCACAATAAGCAAATTACCTACCGTAAGACGCTACAAACAGGTAGTTCATTTCGCGGAATCGGGGCAACATCGTCATGCTCATTTAGCGCTTACCCACAGCTGCGTGAAAATTTATTAGTTATTATTGTTCGAATACTCCACTCAGTCATTTCGCGCCTTTTTGGATTATATCCTTATACGAACATTTGATTCTTGCAGTTTTGCTCCTTGTGCAACCCTAATGCCTTCTGGGTAATAGAATAAATGAACAAGGCAACCTATTCTCAAAAATAATTTGGTGGATATATCTTTACCGAGGTAAAACGTAGTAAGTAGTGAATAGTGTAAATTACTTGTGAGAATAAATGCAATATGCTGAGTATGCAAACCGTGTTTTCTCCTTTTTAAGTATACCTTCCCTCAGTCCCTAAGGTAGAACTCATATGTCGTAAGCAAACGAATGTTTAAATCACCACATCTACTGGTAGACGGTGGAGAAAACTGAGGGCAACTAACACTAGTCTATCCCGTATCTGCGATAAACAGTGTGTGCATTGACGGAACTTCCCAAATCATAACAGGATCAACACAGTATCAATTTTAGTCTCCTAACACATGAACGTTTTGTGAGAATAAGATAAAGTTAGTGCAAGAAAGTAACAATTATTCAGATAAAAATAGCATAGAAAATTTATAAAGATTAAAATTAAAAAGAAAAAAAAAAAAAAAAGAAAGGGGAAAAAAAAGAAAAAAAAGATTACAATTAAGGTAAAAATACCCAGGGGAATCGAACCCAGGACCTTCACATCATTAGCACAATGCCTTAACCTACTGAGCTAGATTCGATTTCCTCTGTGTAATTTTTTTCCTTACTAGTAATCTTTTTTTTTTTTTTTCTCCTTCCCATTTTGACGATGTTGACGTCAAGTATCCAATTGTTCATAGCCGATTCTCGATAAACTCCATTTTTAAGGTAACCCCATAAAAATGACCTGGTGGCGTTAGTCAGCTTATCAGGATGGCCACAAATGTTTTAGAAGTTAGTCGATCGTCAAAGAGCTTGTCCGGCCGCTCAACAAATTCATTGAAAATGCCTTTATACTGGTCTCTATTCACATTGTCTGGGAAGGGGGGAGAGGAAATCCACTATTTGTCGAAGTTGCACACCAAACTGCATTCATCTGCTGGTGCAAGGGGAATACTCTATTAGCGTGCGGGTTATGTAAGACTCAAGTGAATATATTTTGAGGATTCATTTATCGGGACAGGTAGAACCACACGATCAGGTGGAATAAAAACCAAGAACCATTGTAACTGATGAACAGTGGTAATCGTGTATGACCTCAACATCGCTATTGTCATTGCTCTTTGACCCTACTTTCTTTGTGAGACATAAAATTTAATTGCATTCAAAGGGAAGGCATGCAAGTACAGTGGGACCGCCTGTGGCGGTAGTAAAAAAGGGCGTTAAACACTATTAAATTACTGTGAGGTTATTTGAGTTAAGGTCCGGTAGAGCGCGGCTGCGTACTGAAGAGGCTAGTCTCCAAGGCCGTCAAGGTGTAGTTAGTTTTACGGAAACTTTGCCAGCGAATGATAGTGTTTCCGTATGTTACTCGGTGCTTTCATTGTTTGCTAATAGGTCATCGTTAATTATGCCGCTACATAAACAGTCTTGAAGAACGACTTTCTATAGACGATGCATATGTGAAAACGGGTTCTCGCAGAAAACTAATAAGCTCATTCTGAAGAAAATACGTATTGCATGTAGAGAATATGCTCGCCAATTTGCTAAACATTTACGAGAAACAGGATCTCTCAATGACAAGGAACGCGTTACCTCCGTGTTCTTACCGGAGAAACATTTTATGAAATACAGGACTTCAGGACTTTCCTGTGCAGATGTAGGCAATGTATTGCCCCCGAGGAGCATCATTTTAAATATCTTTCATAATACAGGTTAGTACCCAGTTTTAAATACAGTATCATTTTATGCTTTCAGCAAATAAACACTTAATTTGCGCGCGGCGGCTTTATCTTCCTTCTTCCGGTTGTGGTAGTTGCACATCCCAATATACAGGCGGTACGTAATCTCAGTTAGAATATGTAAAATTTTGCATTACATAGTAGGGGAAAATTATTTAAAATTATGTATAGTGCAAGTATAAGGAAACTTCAAGTTATATTTATTAAATATTCTTTATTATATGCAGTACTCGTCAAAGTATATGAAATATATTTTGCAAAACATAGTTAATGTTATCAAAGAAAACACTGTTTATTTTCAAATTCTTCTACAGAGTATCGGGCCTTGTTACATAGGCATACTGTAAGAGCGTCGGTCCTGGTGGTGTAGTGGTAACCATACTTGCCTCCTCAAACCCAAGATCGCAGGTTCGATTCCGGCCAAGACCGGTGGATTTTTTCCGGCGTAAAAATCCTAAGTACGGCTTATTTCGGAAAGAATATAAAGCCGTGGATACCGTGTCGTACATTTACAGCACGATAAGAACCTCAAGCGTGAAAAAAGAGGCATTTGAACAAAATTTATCTCCAATTTCACGCCTTGATTTGAATGGTACGCTGATCTGAAATGTTAAAGAGAGTCCATAAATAAACCATACTAAAAAGCGGACTTGTATTTTTGTTTATCACCTGATAGTAATAATAGTTTGATAAATTATTTTGTACCCATAATGGATTCCATTTTGATAGCAAAATAAATTGTTAGCAATGAATATGTGAAAAACATTTATTTTCCTAGTATTGATATTATGTATTTGCATATTTTAATTAAGTATTTTTGATTTTTAATATAAGAACTCATAATTGAAAGTATATATATACACACACATACACACAAGGAAAATGCCAAAATATTACGTGCATTTCTGTTAGCATTAAATCAAACAACATGGTGATTTGTTAGGGGGGGATTGCTCTATCACTCTGGCAAGCATTGTGTCTGTTTCTCTAGGAAAGCACGCGCACACCGCACTCTCTGGATCTTTGCGTGCCATCGATCCACTCTTTCGCTACGAACACCACTGAGGCAGCGTGTCATCTTCACAAGTAGAGAGCAGTAAGCGAAAGTGAGGAACAATAACATCCCTGATGGTGGTATAGCTTACAAAACGTATAAAACAAAACACCTGCAGTTACTCGTCTTTAAACGATCTCCTGCCCGAAATGGTGCAATATAAACATAGTTATGTTGTTTTAAAAACCACCTTTTATATATGAATCACCTTGGATCGTAACTTAGTTCAAATGAACTTTTTGCTTCACAGGCCAAATGAAATGCTATCGTGAAATTCTTTGTTTCTGAATAACAGTGGCGGCTCATGATGAAAAGTGTGCAGCCCTATCTCCATATACGGAGTTTAAATTGAAAATAATGGTACGTACTGTCTGGCAATCAGAAGAAGAAGGAGGCGAGGGTTGGACTGTTTGCGATTGTATGTGCGATACTCACTCTGCCACAAATCTTGTGCCCCGCTGGATTTCTAACCATGGGTGAGCATCTGACAACACTTTATTTTTATCGTCATGAAGAAAACTAGGAGGATAGAAATGTTTATGTAGCACATTACTCTCGCTTGCCTTCTTCTGATCACCAAACAGTACCTACTATACACAGTTTGAGTATAAAAATGTTACTAATATAAGTAACAGGTCACCTTATTCATTTTTTTTCCCAGAGCTGCCACTAGAGGGAGGTGGATTGCATGTAGAAAACTGCCGGATTCAAGGCATAAGTTATAAGTTATTTTCATTATGTAGCAATACTAAGCGAGTACCACAACAACATAAACATTAATGCCGCGATTACGGTGGATAGCTGCAAACCCAATACACTCAAGCACTAATTTGGAATCGTGGGTAATATTGCCGCGCTCATTTAGCGCTCACCTGCAACTGTGTGAAAGTTTATGAATTATTATTGATCGGATACCCCACCCCGGAATAGTTGTTTCGGGGTTCTTTTGAATATCTCATTACAAGAACATAATCTTTGATTTAACTTCAGCAGTTTCCTCCGACAAACCCTCGTATAACCTGCCTTCTGAGTTAAATAAAAATAATAATAAAAAAACAAAAAAATATTACCTACAATTATATTTACTCGCTGTTTTAGACCTATTACGCAGCAGAAGGCTGATAAATGAAATGCTATTGTAGTTCAACATATCAGAGACTCTACAGCAGGCGTATAAGTATGTTGGCGCACTTGTACAATTATCCCTTGAACATTTGCACGTAACTTTATCTAAATGCAATATTGCATCTCCGGAATGACGCCATAAAAATCCGAAGCTGCAAACAGTTTTATCACACCAATCGCTTCCATATAGCTGGAGCTAAATGCACTAGTACTTAAAGTGAATTCAAAGATATGTATTTTTGTAGTTACAGATTATAAAACAAGTAGCTAAATCTCTATACTAGTAAACATTGTTGAAGCTAAACAAATTGTATTTAGTAAACTGACAATGTTATGCCAGCTCACGCATCCTTCTGATTTGCTATGGAAGCGGGACAGTCAATCAGCAACACACATTTCTTCCCGCTTTAAATGCTGCCCACTGTCTGATTCTCCTTTTTGGCTTTATTTGCTATCTCGAGCATAAAACAAGCGTCACCCGTTGGCATGGCAATCGCTATCAAACAGATCGCAAATGCAGCCAAATTCGTTCTGGCGGGATTGAGCTGTACCACAGGTTACTAATCGTGCCAATGTAGCGCAGGGTTACCAATAAATTCGGATGCCAGCACTCAGAAATACTTTAAATTTGAGTTAAAAACGGAAAACCATGGAATTAATAATTAATTATAAGATTGGTGCACCGTGCTGTACCTGAAAAGCCGGTCCTGCTGAATAACCATATAGGCGGAAACCCTGAGCAGTTTACAATGGTCGCCATGGGCAACCTTTATAGTCATATAATAAATATAAATTATACAGAAAAGGCATACTCTATAACTATTATTAAACTGCTAATGGTCGTGCTTCTTTTTTTCTCCATAAACCCTAGAGGCAAAGTTCGAATCATTCTCAGGTGCATATATGCATTTGAACCTGTGAGGTCAAGATCGTAGAGTTTATGGTCTGGCTACAAGGTTACCTCCCGGAAACCCGGCACACCTATGTTTATGAATTCCATATATTTGTATTAAGCAAATTAATTAAACGAGGGGAATGAAAACTGAAGTAAAGTTAATTAACAGGCTGAACAAAGGATCAGGATAGAGGCAATTCTATGTTCATTCATTTTTATTCTCTTTTGCTTTGCAGTTTTGATTTTCCATACCAGGATTATAATCAAATGATAATGGAAATAAGATTGAAGCAATTATAGATACCTACCCTATATTAATTTAGCGCATATTAACCCATTTTCTATGGCGCACACTCAGAATGACGGAAACCTGAGAGTATATCTTCTGAGCAACTTGATGAGAGTATGAACCATAACGGAATGTGTGTAGACACAATTTGTCAAATCCAGCACCATCACCTATTTAAAATTAATATCAAAGCATTTCCTTTGTCACTCTCAAAATAATTACTTTGTTAAATCGCAAAACAAATTATTTTAAAACTTTTACTCTCCTGCTGATTTTCCTATCCTCGTCGATTTTATTTAAGCATTATGACGCATGTTTTCTTTCCCCTAGAGTGATAATTAACGATTTCTCTCTCTCTCTCTCTCTCTCTCTCTCTCTCTCTATATATATATATATATATATATATATATATATATATATATGATAAACGTTATTACTACAAATAATTACAGTTTTGGTTCGAAAGCTAATTCAGTGTACCTCTTATCAATATTTCTGATAGATTGTGTCTTAAAAGATCTCCAGGACATTATTTAACTTTGATTTTATTTCAAAAGAATTCTAAATAGTTGAAATCGTAGTTCATGATAAAAGAATAAGTGTGAGTCAGGCAGTTACAAGGGTTTATTGAAGAAAGATTCCAGTAATATACAGCAATTTACTGACTGATATCCAACAGCGGTCAGGGTAAGCGCCAATCCCGCGCTGGTATGCTTCGTGATATGAAGACGCGAAGTAGCATGTGAGTGTGCTGCATGTCGATAAGACGTTTTTACATTTGTTACCCGTGTTCGATGTTCTGGGTTACAACCATGCTTATGGCTGGCTCTTTATGCCTACGGTCTCCAATGGGGGCATCTTCTGGAGGAAGGAATGAGATGAGGGAAGTAGTATATATCCCTCCTCGCGTGATTTTAATATCAAAGTGATATCAAAAGTGGTGGGGGGTGATATCAAAAGTGGTGGGAGGTGGGGGTGGGAGGTGGTGGTGGGAGGTGGTGGTGGGGGAGGTGGTGGTGGGGGTGGTGGTGGGGGTGGTGGTGGTGGTGGTGGTTAGAGGTGTGGGTGTTGTGGGGGTGGGGGGTTGATATCAAAATCTCAATTTGAATTGATATCAAAATTTCTGTTTGATTAAGCGATAGCAAAATCTCTGTTTGATCGAGTGTTGGATTTAAATCTCCGAAAAAAGTGTGTGTGATCAATTAATTACGTTGTAAAAAAATGGAGAGCCCTTCCGCCACTGCGTTGGCAGTTCGCCACTGCTCGCTCCCCCACCGCTCTCGCCCCACCGCTCGCCTCGCCCACCGCTCGACCGCTTTTTGTTCCCTCACATGCCGCACAATGCTTTTGTTCATGCGTGTTTATAAAAGAATTCGGGGGATCTTTTTTCAATGGGTGGTTTCTTATTCGTTTGTATATATTCTTTTTAACAAAAACTCTGTATTTTCTCACACAGGGTTAGAAAAGTCAAAAACAATATGTGTGGGTTTTTCTTTTACAGAGCCAACTAAAAGTTCTTTCTTACTAAACACGTTGGCTCTCTCTGTATTTCTAAAAATCTATTATTTTCACAAGGAAACAAAAAACCTGTGTACATTCTTCTAAAATCCTATCTTCAGAGACATTTAAAAGTTCTTTCTTAGTATGTTTTTTAAAAGAATTCGGGGGAAAAGACATTGTTAATAAAAGTACTTTCACATTGGCTCTCTCTGTATTTCTAAAAAATCTATCATTTTCACAAGGAAACAAAAAAAAACCTGTGTACATTCTTCTAAAATCCTATCTTCAGAGACATTTAAAAGTTCTTTCTTAGTATGTTCGGGGAAAGGTGGTGGGGATGGTGAGGTGTAATTTTTGATATGAATTTTTTTAAAATCACGCAAGGAGGGATATATACAGAAAAAAATTAACATATACATTTTTTAATACAGTTAGATATTTTTTATTGTACACAAAATTAACTTGGAATGGCTGTCTACAAAATTTTAAACACAATTAGATTTTTTATTGTACACAAAATTATACAAAATGACGGTAAATGGTGCTCACTGATCACAAAAATTAACTTGGAATGGTGGTCTACAAAAAACATCACTTTTAAGAATTTGTTTTAAATACAATTAAAAATGCAATATTTTTAAAAAGTCTGTCTCACTGGTGAGGGTTTTCAAAAAATGTTTTTATCCCTTCACAAAAATTATTTTAAAATGTGTGGTATATGTTTTTTTGACAAACAACACTTCACAGTCTTCGTCGTTGCTGCTTTCCTCCTCCTCCTCGTATGGTGTGGTGACGCAGGTGAGCGACATGTGGGAAAAGTTGATGTTGAGAGGTTCCTGGGTCGACGGGGTGGCGATGGGGACGACGAAATCGTTGATCGATGGTGTGAAGCATCCTGCCGATGTGACCTTGTACTCTAGGGCTGGTGTCTTGTCGATGGTGCCGAGGTAGATGGTGCAGCGTGCGTCTATGCCGTAGTGAAGTATTTTAGACGGGGTGCACTTGACTTCCACGACGTCGGAGTTGTTGGTTGCTAATTTGACGGTGACAGTTTTGTCATCGCCAAAGAAGGAGATTTCAGTTGAGATGAGTTTGATGTTTGCAGGGTGCTTGCCGCTTCTTGTGACGTGATTTTGGTTGTCAAAAACTAGTTTGACAAACACATTGTTGCCGACCCCCACCGGATCTGTTTGACAGGCCATGTTGATTTATTTCGGTGTAAACTTCAATACGTGTCTCCGGTAGCCGTTTCTGAGGACCTTTTCACCCTGGTACACGATGTAAAAATCGAACGAGTTGAGCTGGTTGATGAGTTCTGCGGAAAGATTGTTAAATCTAGTAGGTAGAAACACTTCTTTCCCGTTTTCGAGGCGAACAAGCGCCCTGGGTCCGTGCTTTGTTGATATGTTCCGGACCCCTACCACAACGTATGGTACGTTCGGTTGTAACGTTGACACTGACACGTACTCCGAGCTGCTCGCTACTGTAGATAGCTGGCGTAACGCGTCGTTGATCATGTTGACTTCTCTGTAGAACGTTTGCTACTGACACACATTGGGCAGTTTTTGGTGAGAGGGGGTGGACCATCGATGTGTGTGGTAGTGGAGGTTGCAGCGGCGGTAAGGGGCGTAAATTATTTTAGCTTCAGGTGTAAGCACCGCCCATACAGCGTCCACTTCTTCTGGTGAATGATGTATAAAGATGGCGTTTCCCTCCACGGCAAGTAGATGACATTCATTTGGGTCCATCATTGTGAGGCGTCGACCATTTTTCAGAAACTTTATCACTAGGTCCATGTCCGTCGTGACGTCGTCGCAGGCGTGATTGAACTTGTCCATCGTGATTTAACTTGTGTTCGTGACGTCATCACGGGCCCCTGAACTTGTCCATCGTGATTGAACTTGTCTTCGTGACGTCATCACCCTCCGTGACGTCATCACGGCCCCTGAACTTGTCCATCGTGATTGAACTTGTCTTCGTGACGTCATCATGGTTGAACTTCGCCTTGTTTGGACTCCAGCTCTCTGATGAATATCGGTTTTAGAAAATGCTCCATCTCTAGGAACACTCTAAAGGTTGCGCAACGGATGTATCTTGTGTATTCGGTGTAGTTCATTTTCTCCCCGGAATCGTGGGCGTGAAGTAAATACATGCGATAGGCTGCTATTTGATTTTGTACTTCGAACTCTTCTTTCTTCTTGTGATAGATGATGTCGGTCACCATACGCTGTAGGCTTTCTAGCGTCCTCCATTCCTGCATACTCAACGATGTACAACGACCGTCCATTTTGATGATAATATTTTGTGTGCCAAATAAACGTTTAAAAATTATGGATAGTCGGTTGGTTATCTGCCACTCTCTTAGATGAAAGGTCAAGCTCTGTATAGTCGGCATCGTCTCTGAAAGCTTCTGCCACTCGGTCGAACCCAGGACCACAGTGTTGCGTCGCCCGCCAATGGTCACCACGATCTTGTGTGGAGATTTAGGTGAAAACCCAACGGCTGCAAACTTGGACTGCTTGCTGTTCAGGAAGTAAACATCCGTTAGCGGCCCCATGTCACTGTAAAAACAAGAACACCCCTTATGTAGCACACTCTTTTTTCATTCGTCAATTAACCACACATACTGAATGCGACTTACCTGTTCAGCTCTCTCGGAACAACTGGTAGAGCGGATCATGTCAATGCGCCTTCTAAAAAAAAAAATACAAGAATTAACAACATAAAATGTGTCAGAGTTATTCATGCATGATCATCCACAATTTGTATTAATACTAACCTTTAACGATATACATCTCTGATGTGTAGTTTGTGAGCACCCGCCAAGACTGTAGGTTCTTTTAATGATGTCATCGTTGTGATTAAAATCACTTATGCTGAATTTTGAAAAGAATTTCTCCTTGCGCAGACCTTGGAAGCGGTGGGATAGGTAAGCAACGACGTAATGGCCACAGGTAGTGCTGAAATCGCCTTGCAACCTTCTAGTGTTGTGAGTCCATCTTGTACCACAACATCGATTTAAAAAATTTAGAATTTCCCCCGAAAGAGGTTCTATACCATAGCTATCGAAATATTCCCCCCGGTCGTTCTTTGCAACAAAGATGCAGATCCAATGTTTCCCTGGTTTCGTGCTTGGGTCAGTGTTAATGACAACTGCTATGGGAAGCTGTCTATTATACAAATTTATCGACGACAATTGGTCGCAAGCGTACACGCCTAAAAAGTGTGGTGTACATTTAGATAGAAGTCGGTGTATTTGCAGCGTATTCATGATACCAAAATGGTCCTGTTAGCATCAATTTCTATAGTGCGATGTACTTCTGCCATCACCAACAGGTTGATAGGTTCTGGAGTTTGATCTTTAAATCCTACACTTATAGACACAGTACCGTGTCGTTGCCCTGAAATGTAAGACTCGTTAGCGCTCATATCGGCTGTAAGATCAAACACCATAATGGTGTAACCGTGTGAATATTGATGTCTGGAAATTGAATGCCCCTCGTCCTTAAAGTGTATTCCGAGACCATCTTGAAGAGTTTGAAAACATTGGAGAAAGTGACCTGCATCAAAATCGGGCTGTAGGGGTTGTGAGGGAAAAGGCTGGCCGTTCACATACAGTTGAAACGAATTCATTTTAAAGTGTTGTAAATTGTATGGGTTTTTGTTAATGTTGCCGTTGTATGCCTGGTCTGCAACCATCGCCACTACCACTCTTCGAGGTATTTGCCCAATGAAAACGTCGTTGAAAGTCATATTACTAACCCCCTTTGGAATGTTGAGAGCGTGAAATCCTACATCTTTGAGATGGTACTTTGCATTGTTCTTTGTTAACACAGCCTGATGGGCAAGTTTGATGGTCGGGGACGGCCTCACAGCTTTCAAAATCAGTCTAGCAGACTGAATCTCTGTGTAGGCTTTAAAGTCCTTTATATCCGAAAAGAGATGAAAGTTGGGTGAAGAGGGGGAGAGTTTGATGGTGACGCTAACATTGTTCAAGAGCAGATTTTCCTGATTAAAGAGTGCATTGGAAAGATTGCCCATTAGCTGTACAACTTTGCTTCCTTTGGTATAGTCGTTACGCCACTTAATTCCATCATTTGTTACATACGTGTCCATCATTCCTCCCTTGTCCTTTTTCCAGAGTGTGGACTCTAGTCTGCTGTTCATGACATCTTCCGAATAATTGAGTAACGTTTCAATGTAAGTTCTATAGGGGTAGCCTGGTTGAGGCATGGAAACTGTGACATTGTTGAGTGATACTTCCAATTGTTGAAACAAGGAATTTAGGGAATTGTTTACAAAGGTAACCTGTTTGTCCTCTTTCAAGTCGTTTCCACCGTCATCCACTATTCGCACGAACAGCTCAAGTACTACATAAGTCATATCGAGGTAATCGTCAGCATTGCCAGAGTAATGAAATGTGATGGGGGCATTTTTCATAAGTGTATTTTGTGGATTTAGAGAAATGTAACGGTACTCCTCCACGTTCATTTGAACGGGTAAGTCTTTAAAGATGTCTAGTTCCGAACTCATGTGCACTAACGATTCGTCAGCCATTATGAAAATACGTCTAGCACCTTACGTCTTCGGCGTTTAGTCTTAAACTGATTATATATTTCACCCTTCCTGCGCTTTAATAGACCCGTGCCTATCATAGAGTCTATCTTTACATCAGCTTTCCTTTTCAAGTTAGTTCCCGCCTCCTTCAATCTAGTCTTTAAAGATTCTTTTGGCGGTACCCCCGAACTTGCAACATCTGCAAGCACGTTGGCACCCATTTTCAATGCTTCTTTACCTATAGCTTTCACTCCGCTCTTGAAAAACGGTAGCACAGTTCTGAAAAGACCGCCGAGAGCAGAGAACAAGCCGCTACCCTTTTGATAACGCTTGCCTCTATACAGGTGAAAATCTTGATTGTATAATCCTCCTCCTGCCTGGTTTAAGTAATATCTGGTGACAGTATCCAGCTCCATTATGTCTGTTTCGGACGAAACGTTAGAACTATAGTAGAGGAAAGTCCGTCTACAAATGGCAAGAAATCTCCATAACCGTTCCTTAAATCTATATTCACGATTTTAAAGTCCTGTTGCATCAAAGGTACCCAGTTAAGTGGAATGAACGACTTTTCAATAGTCATGCAGTTGTTGTCACGTTTTTCATACTCTACAGAGACGCTTTCAATGACTTGCACAAACGTGTTGCCCACCACTTGTGGTACTATCAGATTACAGTAAATGAACATTTCGTAAGGGAAACCCATGTACGGATCTACAGGGTGTTTGCCAATTTCCTGTTCAACCACGTTTGTGTAAGGTTCGAACCCCATCATCTTGGCCAAAGATGGCGACAAAACCAGCACATGTATTAGGTTCTTTGACGTGGTTTTAGGAGGAATGTCAGGTTTTTCCTGCGTTTCTACCGTAGGAGAAGTGCCCGGTTTACGAGGGATTGGTGGTTTAGGATTGATAGGTTTTGGAGTTCTAGTAGGAGCAATATTTCTAGCTTTGTTTTTTAACGTTTGGTTCGCGCCTTCAGGGGATTTAGTTTCTGTTTTCGATCTCCTAGAGGACTCAGCATTTTCTATATATCCTACATATTTGCTGCTGGGGATATGACTGTTCTGTGCGACTTTGATGTTGATGCTGGCAGTATTTTTGTTCTCGTTATAAATGAAAAAGTCTTCGACTTGCAAATTTTCACGTATAACTGAGTTGACAGCATGTACCAAATCCTTAGAATTGTGCACGATGCCATGTGGCAATTGTAAGTTAAATTTTGAATGTGTCACTGGTGCTACCATATTATACATTGTACCAATGATTTGATTTTCGTGATTTGTTACGTTATAGAATTTCACAGGGTACCTAACCTTTTGCAGTGCGACTTCCCATTCTCCTTGCAATACTATTCTCTCGGGTAAGATGTTTGAAAATCTGGAAGTTGTATTGTCAGTGAAATGGTCCATAGAGGCATTACTCACGAGCGTGAGGGAAAATGGTTTTGTTCTAATCATATCGAGCTGATACTCGAACCCGGTACCCACGAGTTAAACTTGGTCGGATAACCTCTCCACTTAACCAAAAACTGTTTATTTCGACCGCGGCCTTTAGTGTCGAGTATTTTGTCTATTTTGAATGATGCCGGGGGAGCTACCTTTTGTATCTCCTCGGAGTAAAAGATACCGTCTATGGCCTCCCCACCCAAGTCCTTTAATTTATACACAACGGGGGAGCCGTATACCACCTCGTCAATCTGTAAAATTTCGTCCGTCCAATTTTGCTCGTACCCCTTGGCAAACTTCATTTTCTCCTTAGATATACGCACATGGTCTCCCACGTTAAATTTAACTTTACGTGGTTTGTCTGCATTCCGACCATAAAGATTTTCGTAAACATGCAAAATGTTGTCTTCATTGACATCCTTTGGAGCCATCTTTATGGACCTATGAAAGGAACTATTGTAAGACTTTAAAAGTGCAGGAAGCACGTCCACGTATCTATATGTATTTTTATGTGTGAAATATTTCCACATTTTCGTCTTTAAGGTTCTATTGAAACGTTCTACAACACTGGCTTTGACATTATTTTTTGTAGTGTAATACTTTACACCATGTTTGGTTAAAAATGTTTGAAAGGTTTTGTTGGTGAACTCCGTTCCTTTATCTGTTTGCAATATCTTGGGGGTACGATGAGCGAATATAGTTTTAAACGCTTCTGTAATTTCACCCCCTACTTTTGATTTTAATGGTATAGCCCAAGCATATTTCGAGAAAACATCAATAACCGTCAAGATGTAAACGTATGGTTTATTGTGCTCCTTTACGCCACTCATAATATTTAAATCGGCCTCCCAAAGGTCGTCCATGTTAGTCACGTGATAATTTCTGGTGGGGAACCGTTTTCTTATCGGTCTATGAAATGTATAACTATCCTGTGTTTGAAGAAACGACTCGATCTTAGATTTCGGTATACCTGTGGCCTTGCGAAGTTTGTCTGCAGTGCCAAAACCAGCATAGTGTTCAGGATTGAAATAGATTTTCTTCAGTGCGTTCATAGTTGTTCCCACACTTGTCTGCGAAGGTTATAAGACTTTTTTACTGGTAATCGGCTTTTATTTACTTTCGTCTTTGTCGATTTCTCTTCCTCCTTTACCTCGACACCATTGGTTTCAAGGTATGGTTCCCTCACTTGTGACATAAGATCGAGATAGTTGGCCAACTTATATTTTATCAACTGCCATTTTTCAGGGTGTGGTAAATGTGTACGCTGTAATTTATTCATTTCTCTGATGAGTTGGTTAAGTGATTTGTCCACGAGGTGAAGCTTTTCGACAGCTTTTGGCTGTGAAGCTAGTATAATTTGCTTACCGTGCTTCATTTAACTCAAATTTGACACGAGTGCACTACCGAGTGAAGCCAATATCGGGAGTAGAAAAGCAGGTAAAAAACCTCCTCTCTGTACAAGAATCTTTTTCTTTTCCTTTAAGGAAAGTCGTTTGTTAATTAATTTTCTCCAGCTAGCTTTATGCTTCTTTAAGCGTTTTAAACAATTTATAGGTAAACTAACATGACCTCTGCACACGTTGAGTACACACTCGGAAATGGCTTTAATTAGCTGAGGGTTAGCACTTTTCAACAGTTTTTGTCGCAAAATAGGTTTAGCCTTGGCTAGCACTGACAAATTTGCATGTTGCCTTGCAATCAGTGGGCTACTCAGTCTGGCAATGCTCATCCTGTCTATGTCTGTGATTAAATGACTGAAGTGTGATCGTTGCTCGTTTATTTAAACTCTCTGGGAAGCACACAAATAAAACCTTCAGAAAAGTGGTCAACAATTGGGTATAAAATAAGAAGGCGTTTCCCCTGGTAGGACGCCGGTTCGATACCTGTATTGATTTGGCGTGTACTGAGTGCAATCCAACACTAGATACCCGTGTGGGTTTTCAGTAGCTTTTTCAAATGCCTCTAAAAGAAACCTAGAGTTCTTTGGTTCGATCTGTTGACAAAGCCTATGAATTTGCATTTTATCTCTATTGTTTTTAAACACGACAATGTAGTTTGCATTTAGAGATATAGTTCGAAATTTCTTTCCTTGTGGAAACACGTTTTGTAATATGTAAATAATCCCAAAGCGTTTGTGATGTGAATCTCTAGTGAAAAAATTTGACACGTTTTCCCCGGAGGCTTGATACATTAAATCATCCAAAATAACTAAATCCCCCTCGTTAACAGTGTCCAAATCTGGTATACCTGCATGGGTTGCGAAGAACGGGCTTGGTTTAGGAGAATATTCTAATGGATGACACCACAACACTTTTCTCGCGGGTCTGTCAAACATTCTGTCTGCATTACTAATTAAATTTTTCACAAATGTAGACTTACCACACCGCGACGGACCTGCAATTAGCATAGTGCACGGGAAATTAAATTTAAAGTGTTGGGTAGTAGACATTGTGGGCGACTGATGTGATCTCATTTAGACACGCCTTCTTTTATACCCATACGGGTAGGAATCAAAGTTTTCACACTGTACACGTTTGTTGACCACCATCCTATAGGTTTTCACTGAAGACTCAGTTACCACAGTTCCTAGAAATTTCCTAGAAATCTGTGTGCCTTCAAGTACTACCGACATTGAATTATCCCTCAGCACGGTGTTCCTGATAACGTCGGAGTTTACATTTTCCAAATTCCCCGAGTTGAGGGTGATGCCTTTAATTTTACAGACAGAGTGCGTCTTATCTCCACACTTAACCTCTATGGTGTAACTTTTTGGACCTGTAGATGCAAATCTACAAATATACGCTCCATCGCCGTACTTTTCTATTTCATCTGTCATACAGCCTAAAAATGGCCCCGTGGTTGGCATCCATTCCCCCGGTCTGTACGTGGCTATAACAGAATCTGTGTCGAAATAACACACGCGTTCGCCCAATCTCCTAAGGTAGGAATAGAGTTCGATTCTTGCATGGGCAGTTGTATATGCAGCTATGACTGTGTTACTAGTAAAATTCAATTTAGGATTCTGTTCGCAATGTTTCCACACCGCATACATTACCTCCTCTGTAGCGGGCAGGTAAGACTGTACCTCTACACCTGGGTCATTAAGTAGGTCTATGAGCCTCGAATAATCTTTCACAAGCTCGCACGTGGACAAGTTATCTCTTTGGCCGTATTTTCCCCAAAAGGAGTTTAACATCAGTTTGGCCAACTCACGTCTGCCAGGATTGATTTCAATAGCGTCTTTATCCAGTGCCACGCCTTCTTTTTCCAAAAATCGTGCCATATACTCGTTTCTCATGGCAGGAGTGTCGCAGTCTTTGGGCCAACCGGAGGCTTCGGTTTTAATTTTCAGAAACTGATTCACATAGTCCTGAAAAAGCCCCTTTTCTCCAGTGATGGGGTTATAGCGTACCATGTCATATTCCCATATTTCATACACATGAATCACGCTATAACCTTCCTCTAATGCGACTTTAATCTCGTCCACTACCCAGGTTCCTGTCATACATCTTTCGTCCTCTGTATGTGTGCACTCTGTCTGATTCTCCATCTCTGCACATGTTCGGCATAGCGGAAACAAGTTTACCGTTAATGCGCGACGGCAGGACGGGGTGGTACAATCTTTCTGGGGGAAGAATTTTACACTTTACAATACCGCCCTCAACATCTTGCAAATTTGGTAAATTATTCACATGAATTTTTGGGTGTCCAACAGGGTAAGCCTTGGTCTTATTTACGAACGGGTACAAACTGCACACATCATAGTAAAACATTTTCATATCTCCAGAGGCTTCGCAGTAGGTTTTCGTACAATTTGTACGTCCACCAAAGAAGGCATCTCGTGGATTGAGAGGTTCGGGGTAGGGAAAACTTTTGACAAATTCAGCCAAAACCCTATTGGTCTTAATCAAACCATTTGAACTCACACTCCCACATCTCGGTCACGTTATACCCAGCATGCCTCATCATCTTCGTGACCTTCACGGTGTCCTCGTATCTGGAACTCATGGTCTGGTTGCCAGTGTTGTATAACCTTGAATTCCTATTCGGGTAACAACGTGTGCAACCGTGGTAGAAGCATCCATGAAAGAAATAGACACATTTCCCTTCTTCTTTGTACCCGTCCACTTTATGCCCTAAAACTTTAATTTCCCGACACCGATAAGCATGCTGTATGATGGTTGATTGCTGCTGTTCCAACCAAGACAGCCAGATACACGCTACCCGCGATTGCTTATCAGCTAAACGGTATCCTCCTGCGGGAATAAGTGGTATTTTATTTCTTGGCATGAACCGTTTCCTATATACATTCATGCATGCCTGAGCTATGGTGACGCATTCTCTAAACGGGTCAATACCGTTCTCGTCAATAAATTGTTTCCTAAATTTGGAAACACCTTGACTCAAGAGATAAACGTCAGTTTTACAGTAAGTAACCATTTCTTTTTTCATGTCAAAGACATAATTTGAGGACAACTTTTCATTATGCCACTGCTCGAAAGTCTTGCGGTCATCAACACTCATGCCATCTGGGCAGTAATATTTTTGCTCAGGTACAGGACCAACATACTTTTCGTTTTCCTTGGTGTTGAACAGGTAAGGAAAATAACCTTTACATTCAGGGAGTTGAAAGGTTTTTGAAAAGTGAGACAGTGGCATAGGAATGAAATTCAAAGAGTCTAGAAAAGTTACACTCTTATACTTCATTCTGTAAATTTTGCTTCCATTCATAATGAGTTCGGGGTCCCAATTTAGGGTGCTCACCATGTGTTTTAACAAAAACTGGCCATCATACGACCTCAAGTTGTGTGCTATGACAATAATGTCACGGGATTCGAACCCTGGTTGTGTGATGTGGTCAAACAATTCTTTTACAGGCTCCTTGTCGAATACCCATTCTTTAACACCACACTGTGTACAATAGGACATCTTATGAGACTTGTCCACACACAGACCACAACTTTTATGCATTATACATAGATTAGGAATGTGTTCAAACACGTCTGTGGAATAAAGCGTGTTCTGAGTACACTCGAAATCTATGAACATGAACACGAAATTCTTTCGCAAATTTGGTGAATTGTACGGCCGAATGTAGCACTCGTGGTTGGCATTCACATGGACCTTACAAGTAACACAATAAATTTCTCCGCACTGGTGAGGAGTTTTCCTAAGCCTCATATTCACAAGTTTGTTACACAACGGGCATACTTTTTCCACGTCGCATACTGACATGGATTTAGGGTAATATTTCCCCTTAATCAAATGATTATTAAAACAGGTCTCCCCGTTGAAATCGCGATGACATGAATCGCATTTCACATACCTATCAAATGATGTTGGACACCTCTGTCGACACTTGACACAGTTTAGATCACACCTGTGAGTTTCTTTTTTATTAAGTGAGGGAAAATTACAATGTCGGCAATACCACTTACATTTGAATGCCCCGTGTAGGTTTACAATTGCATTAAAATGGCTGTCGTGGAATATTACGTCGATGTGTTTATCGGTGTTAATTTCCGACTTGTAGAGGACATTTTTACCATTATGACCACCAAAAACAGTGATAGGATACTCCTTTAGCGCTATTTCAAAGAGTTTCACGTCGTCAAGTGTAAACGGGCCATCGGTTTTGCCTATTTTCTCACACAACTCTACAGCTTTTTGTTTTTGCAGACGGTCATATCGCGTAATAGAACCATAATGAACATCCCCGTCAATTTTGGATTTGCACACTGCGATGGCTCTAGGTAGACAAAGATTGTATTTGTTTTTAATTTCTATAATACCTTTGTTTTTACTACAGTCGTCGCAGCGTTTGTAACATGAACCTGATATTTCATTTGTCCAAATACACGAAATTTTGATTGCCCCTCCCAACAAAAATTCTTTGTTACTTTGCATTATTTTCTCCATTGATTTCAATACGGCCTCGGGGTTTACCTGATCAAACCTACGTACACTCATGTTAAAAGGTCTAGCAGGATTTTTGGTATCATGAACGGTTATTCCTATGAACCCTGGTTGATTTTTTAGCAGATTGTCATCAACAAATGATAAATAATCATGAAACACTTTGGAAACCCATTGGTCAGGATCTGCATCTTTAGGCATCGAACTCACCATAATTTCAGTTTCAGAGTACCCAGAATAAAATTTTTTAGTTGCTCTCTGGCTATGGTTAATAATTTCGAAAGATGGTTGCAAGGTTGCACTTACCTGTGGCACAATGCTGTCAACAAGAGAAGGTGGTACACCATTTCCGGTAGAAGGCGAGCCAGCTCCGGTAGAAGACGAAGCAGCTCCGGTAGAAGACGAAGCAGCTCCGGTAGAAGACGAAGCAGCTCCGGTAGAAGACGAAGCAGCTCCGGTAGAAGACGAAGCAGCTCCGGTAGAAGGCGAGGCAGCTCCGGTAGAAGACGAAGCAGCTCCGGTAGAAGGCGAGGCAGCTCCGGTAGAAGACGAAGCAGCTCCGGTAGAAGACGAGGCAGCAGGACGGTATGGTTCACCGTTTCCGGTCTGATCACTTTTGCTGGCCACACCGCCCGAGAAGCCACGTGTTCTCTTAAGAGTGAGCTTGCCCCCATAACGTGTTCTCTTGCGATGATCACAACTTTTCTTTTTGTTGACGAACTGTTCTAAAACCGACGTGAACCCTTCAACTAGACTCCCAGTACCGGAGTTTCCGTTATTCCTCGAAGACTCGGGCCCCTGGTCACTGATGGAAGTGTTTGTAGAAGATTGATCGGCAGAAGATTCGTCTCCGTAGTTGACAACCTTGGCAGACATGATTACCACGTGATATAAGCATCTTTCGTCGCGATTGAACTTTTATAGACAACAAAAGACAACGCCCACACCCAATAGACAACAAAGACCACACCCACAACCAATGAGAAGGTGAGGTTTCTACTGCGCATGCATAACCCTACAACCAATCGCCGTACAAATGGTGGGGGAAGGTATATTCATTTTTTTAATCTTCCATCGGGTACGCGGTGGGAGTTTGCTAGAAGAAGAAAAAAGAATCCCCTTGTTTTTGACTTTTTTCTGTCACTGTGTGTTAGTAAGAAAATTTTAGTTGGCTCTGTAAAGAAAAACCCACACATATTGTTTTTGACTTTTCTAACCCTGTGTGAGAAAATACAGAGTTTTTGTTAAAAAAGAATATATACAAACGAATAAGAAACAATCCATTGACTCGGTTTTTTAGAAGAAGAAAAGATGGCCCCCGAATTCTTTTATAAACACGCGTGAACAAAGCATGGAAATACAGAAAAAAAGAAACTTTTAAGTTGGCTCTGTAAAGAAAAACCCCTCACATATTGTTTTTGACTTTTCTAACCCTGTGTGAGAAAATACAGAGTTTTTGTTAAAAAAGAATATATACAAGTTAAAAAGAATATATACAAACGAATAAGAAACAATCCATTGACTCGGTTTTTTAGAAGAAGAAAAGATGGCCCCCGAATTCTTTTATAAACACGCGTGAACAAAGCATGGAAATACAGAAAAAGAAACTTTTAGTTGGCTCTGTAAAGAAAAACCCTCACATATTGTTTTTGACTTTTCTAACCCTGTGTGAGAAAAACACAGAGTTTTTGTTAAAAAGAATATATACAAACGAATAAGAAACCACCCATGTCAATGTGAAAGAACTTTTATTAACAATGTCTTTTCCCCCCGAAAGAAAGAACTTTTAAATGTCTCTGAAGATAGGATTTTAGAAGAATGTTTTTTGTTTCCTTGTGGAAATAATAGATTTTTAGAAATACAGAGAGAGCCAACGTGAAAAGAAACTTTTAAAATACCCACATATTGTTTTCGACTTTTGAAAACACCGTGACAACTCCCATGTGAGGGAACAAAAAGCATTGTGTGGTGTACAGAGAGAGCCAACGTGTTTAGTGAGAAAAAGAACTTTTTAGTTTGGCTCTGTAAAGAAAAACCCACACATATTGTTTTTGACTTTTCTAACCCTGTGTGAGAAAATACAGAGTATTTGTTAAAAAGAATATATACAAACGAATAAGAAACCACCCATTGAAAAAAGATCCCCCGAATTCTTTTATAAACACGCATGAACAAAAGCATTGTGCGGCATGTGAGGGAACAAAAAGCGGTCGAGCGGTGGGCGAGGCGAGCGGTGGGGCGAGAGCGGTGGGGGAGCGAGCAGTGGCGAACTGCCAACGCAGTGGCGGAAGGGCTCTCCATTTTTTTACAACGTAATTAATTGATCACACACACTTTTTTCGGAGATTTAAATCCAACACTCGATCAAACAGAGATTTTGCTATCGCTTAATCAAACAGAAATTTTGATATCAATTCAAATTGAGATTTTGATATCAACCCCCCACCCCCACAACACCCACACCTCTAACCACCACCACCACCACCCCCACCACCACCACCTCCCCCACCACCACCTCCCCCCACCACCACCTCCCACCACCACCTCCCACCCCCACCTCCCACCACTTTTGATATCACCCCCCACCACTTTTGATATCACTTTTATATTAAAATCACGCGAGGAGGGATATATACTACTGAGGGATATACAGGCCGTCCGGAATCTATGGGAAGGGGGATTGACTGCACGGACACAGATAGGGTCCCTAACATGTTTCCAGATAGAGCACCCCGATACTGATAGAGCCTCTTGGACAGCCGATTTCCAGATACTGGGGCAGAAACCTTTTCAAAGCGCAAGCTACCATCACACCGCTAGCCTTGTAAGCCTTGTAAGAGAACCAACGAAATGAAAGGGCGGAAAATTCGTGGAATGTAAATATCCGCCCTAGCATTCGCCAAACCCTAGGTCAGGATGACGGGCTCAACGGGAGATGAACCTGGGACCTCCCTAATGCGGTTCCCAAGCTGAGCCACTCAGTTACTTTAAGATCTAGCAGCACATCAATGTGGCGTTCAAGCATTTTGTTCTGATGACTTTCAGTGATACTGAAGTCTCAGTAGATTCCCACTGAAATATCAGATACTCGGTCATCAGACGAAGACGTGTTCTTTATGTTATTCGACTGTTCTCTCTCGCAGTGACTGCAGTTTCTTCCGTTACAGCAAACATTGGAGTTCCTTTGAAATTGACACCTCTCCTCTTTAAAAATTCCCATCTTCTAGCTGTGCAATAGGGAAGAACAATAAGCATCCTGTAACATTAGACCTCAGCTGCAGATTTGTTGAGACCAAAGCAGAATTTCAGAACAGCATATAGTTCGTCATGTGTCACCTGCAGTTTGCTGTAACTACATATATTTCAACTTGCTCACCTCTCACAGGCGGGAATTGGAAGTGACAACAGTGTACATTACAATATTGTAAAGTAAAAATTAACAGCTCTCGTGGTTTTTATGTGTAAGCCATCGTCAGCTTCCGGTTGTTTGTTGCGCTCATGTTTGTTTTCGTTTTTAAACTTTCTTTTTTTTTTTAAACCTTTTTTTTTAAACTTTTTTTTTTTAATTTGGGCTATCTTTGCATAGTGTTCGGCTTGCCATTCGCGCCAAAATACGCGCTAACGAGATAAGAAATAGAAGGGAAAAAATTAATACCGTTCACTGTTCTGCAATTTTAATGCACACTTGGAAGTAAACGTTTAGACATAATCAGCATCATCATCATCATCATCATCATCATCATTACTACTACTACTACTACTACTACTACTATTATTATTATTATTATTATTATTAATAACAATAATAATAATGATCTTGATGTCTCTAATATATATTTACACAATAATTTCTAGCAATAGATTCGATATTGCTATAATCGGGAACACCCACAAAATGCAGTTAATATCATTACTGTATTTCTATGTTTCAGCTTGTAATATGCGCACATCATGAAATAAAACTTATAAGAGAGATGTTGCAGTATCGGCTAATCTGACCAGCATTTTTTTTTTTTTTTTTTTTTTGAGTAGTGTTTAACGCCCGTTTTTACTACTGAGGCACCACAGGCGATGGACACTGATGATTCATGAGATGAAATGATAAATTGGGAAAGGATTTTTTTTTTTTTTTTTAAGGAAGGAAGCGTTCCAGGCCTAAGTTTAGGTACCTCCCCGGCATTTGCCAGTTATGAAGACTGAGGAAAACCTGGAAAAAACCCCAGTCAGGGAGGACGGTCCTGGCAGGATTCGAACCGCAGACCTCCCGCTCACGAGTCCGTGCCTTAACGACCTCGGCCACCCGTGGCGGTAGCATTTTTTGTCCGCAAAGGCAAATTAGCACTTGACTTGCTATCGTCAAGAACCCCCAAAGAATCAGTTTTGCATTTAGAAATCAATAAAATCATGCAGCTGATACAGTAGGACCGTTACTTCAAGTTGTCAGTAACAGATGTGATAAGGATTAAAACAATTAAATAAAATTAGTGCTAACAATAAAATATGCATATGTAAAGTTTTCCCTACCAGTTGCAGGAGCTTATAAGCGGAATTGTTATCATAAACTTACAAATGTTCCACCTCTCACAGTCGTCAAATTGGCAGAATCAAACAAAATTTTTCAAATCTTTAGGCCTAGAACTTACAGATACTACGATTTCAATTGAAAATCTACAAGGAGTTTTTGGAGAAAACTCTTAAACATGTCAGCTCATATTTTGAAAAATCTTTTATTTTACAAATATTTTACAACATTTATAATGTTATAAATAACATTTTAAAATAGTTATATCTAAAGGGGTATATATTTTTATGTCACTTTGTAATAAAAGTGTTTTCTAGAAGTGTATGACGCAAAATAATTCATTTATCATTTTGATCAGTCCTGTGAAGATAGTTTTAGAGTTAAATAAACATAAAGTATTGTTTTTAACAGAAAAACGAAATACATGGATTCTGATGTTAGGCTATGGTGACAAGAAACGGACCCGGGAGTATCGAGAAATAAACAACAGCAATTAGAAATGTGTAAAAAGCATTTATGCTACCCCCTAGCCATTGGCAGGTTGTAAATGGCAAGCATTTCGAATAGGTAATAGATGTACATTCAATGCTTAAATTCGAAGGAATTAAGTTTCTTTACTGAAGAAATATTGGATTTGTTGCGAAGACACTAAAAACTTTTAAACTAAATTTTAAAATGCCAACAGGTTGAAATAAAAATATTATTTGCACCAAATTTGTATTTTACTTGTTATAATATATACATACATGAGGGTAGGTTCATAAGTTTCCCGCCTAACCATTTTCTAGGTATGATAAAGACAAAAACTGCATTTCACTTTTCAATATAATTAACCTGTATTGCAATACACTTCTCGTCTCTTTGAATTTACATTTCAATCCCCCCCCCCCCAAATAGTCAGAAGTCTTCACTGCAAAATGGGTGTAAACAGCATCCATCACTTCTTCGTCACACTTAAATTTCCTTCCTCGAAGGTGCTTCTTGAGTTTTGAGAAGAGGAATAGTCACTGGGAGCTAGATCTGGGCTGTAGGGAGGATGGTCGATCTTCTTGAAGCTACATTTCTTCACAACTTCCTTTGCAACAAGAGCTGTGTGCATAGGCGTGTTGTCGTGAAGAAGATGAGCTTTCCTCGTCTTTTCTCTTTGATGGAAGCACGTAGTCTATGAAGTAGATCAACTTAGTACTCCCGACTTACTGTGGTGTTCCTATCCTTGAAGTCAATGAAGAGCATTCCTTCACAGTCCCAAAATGTTGTGGCCATAAACTTTTTGGTTGACTGAGTGGCCTTGGCCCCTAGAGGCGGTGCTTCGCTAGGTTTACGCCACTCCATTGACTCTCTTTTGGACAAGGGATCATAGTAGAGGGCCATAGTTTCATCTCCTGTAACGATAGTTTCCAGAACTTCTCTCAGGTCATCAGGATCCAATTCAAATCAGGGCGTGAAACGGCCGACAAATTTTGCTAAGAGGCCCTCTCTTTTTCAGCATTGAGGTTCTTTTCGTGCCGTAAAGGTACAACAAGGGACCCACAGCTTTTCTTCCCTTCCTAAGGAAGCCATACTTACGATTTTAAGCCCGAAATAATCCACCTGTCCTGGTCGGGATCGAACCCGCAATCTTGGGTTTAGGAAGCAAGTTTGGTTACCACTACACCACCAGGACCGACTCTGACAACAGATAACTCATTGCTGCTTTTGAACTGAGGAAAGAAGTCTAGGCACCCATCTTGCACTAACCTTATTCGTGTTTAAATATTCATGAATAATTCGAAGGACCATTGTTTTAGAAAGGCCCAACCTTGATGCTATTTCTGTAACTTTGAGCTGACGGTCTTCCATAATTTCTCCTTCCAGAAGAGTGATGTTTTCAGGAATGAGCACCTCCAAGGGCCGACCTTCGCCTTCATTGCTTTCTCGAATCATTCGAAAAAGTTTGGCCCATTGTTTTACGGTAGAATATGAGGGGGGTGCTTCCCCATATGCATCGTTCAGTCGCTGTTTAATTTCATTGGAGTAAGTCCCCTTTTGTGAAGAACTTAATAACTCAATTGTGAACATGTCACAATCTTCTACACCTTCTTTATGCAACTATATCTGAACAACTGAACATAGCGGATCGGGAGTTATAGCTGCAATTATTTACTTAACAGATAAGGTATGACATCAGAAAATCGTTTTATGAAGGCTATAGTCCTTATCGGCGAGGCCGTAAACTTTTGGACCTAGCCTCGTACGTCCGGGATTTTACAGTTCGTTCCCATCTTCCTGAGCCAGTTATCCAAAGTTCTCTATCTCGAGTATCTTCGATTCTATTTACTCTTATGGTTCCTAGTATTTCTTCAGTTCAGGTTCTTTTTGGTCTCTCTCTTCTTCATTGAGATTTACAATTATTTATTTGTTGGCAATTTCCTTTCGTTCATCACAAACCATTTCAGTTCTTCTTTGATTTCAACTGTCAAATACAGAGTAAAATCAAATTCAATTAAAGTGATGAGATTTGTGAACATATATTTAAATATGAAGCCTTTCACATTATATGGATGGTATCAAATCACAACTACCATAAAAGAGAAATTATTCTGTTTTATAAAAATTCTTTGCTGCTTTTTCAAAGCTGTTTTACAAAACATTATCATTTAATTTTAATTGAAAATGTGCGTCACTTTTGAAAATCTATATATTCCGCGCATATTTCATTTAAATGAAAGCTAAAATATTTTTAGATACAATTTATTAGGAAATTTTCGACATTTTACCAAACTAAATTTCATAAGTAGCCTATAAAAGATTTAATGAAAGCGCTAATTACTTACTGAGAATGTAGAGAAGCAGTTACGATGCTTTGTGAGCTGGGAACACACCTAAAACAAGTGAACGCGGCCAAGGACACTGATGATGAACACGCCCACCAACCTAGAAGCTAGACAAAAGGACATCGAAAGGCTAAAAGTCATGCTGCTAAAACAATTCTCAATGCAACTTCAGTCGCAAACACTTTCACGTCACATCACATTCAGCAATTTTGGGTTTGATCATTTTTCTGCTGTATATGTGTGCCCCGTTTATGAAATAGGTCTATTAATAATTTAACATGTTATAACACCCATTCATGTGTTATAAATTATTATAAATTAAATACTAAGAAACTTTTTGTCATCGAAGGTCGAACTTTTCAGAATCTATCGCCAACTAATGCAAAAGACCATCCTGCTGTTTGTTGTGGGTTACGGCGAATAATGCAACGAAATATAAACTGTTTTCTCAACCATTTATGAAATAAAATCACTTGAAGATATAGGGGTGGAAAATAATCAGTGCCATAATTTTATGGGACAATTCCATCCTAAAATTGTGTAAAATTCTCTAATATCATTTTGGCCGAAAATATTCTACGTTTTCTTTAATGTTCTATAAGATGTAAATTCGTTTGAATTTATTTATTCCAATTATAATAATGAATAGACAAACAGAAAGAATGTTAATATTGTTGTCATAGCGTTCATGTTAGCAACGATAAAAAAATTAACAACGCAATTAACTTGTTTTCGCAATCAAGTTATTCAAGCAAATACATATTGAGAATCTATAATTACTAAATTATAGATCCATTCATTCCTTACATTCTAAATTTATAAGTTAACCATGCTTAACATTAAGAACTTTGTCATATATTTAAAGATAAAATGTTTATTTTTCGAAAAGTTTAAGAGATAGAGAAAAAATAATTAACTAACGCATGCTCCTTACTTTAACCCCTAAAAATTCCTAAGATGAAACATGGTAAGGAACGAGGAACACAAAGTAATACATTGAGCTTATAGTTGAGTTGGGCCGATGCTATTGCAACTTTTTATTGGAATTTTATCATAATATTATAATGGAACTTTACTTCAAGCCTCCAAGAATGCTTTACTGTTACAATAATGATTGATTTCATTATTAGTATTTCCATTACTAAGCCCTCCCTCCTTATGCCATAATATGAATAATAAATATTTGACACTCAAGCACGTCATAATTAATAAACTTCCCATGCATGTCGTCTATTCTCTGGATCATATCCTATATCCTGGATCTTCACTAGTTCCGAGGAAGTCTGCTTCGTTATATGAAAAGGAATCTGTGAATGGAGAAAAAATAGACATGTGAAAGCTATTAAATTAACAGTAATAATAAAAGAGATAAGGATAAAACACTGAGAAAAAGTCACACTTGAAATTGCTATATTTCGAACTACTGCGAGTTCTTCAATGGCAAGAAGACAAGTGGTCACTTGTCTTCTTGCCATAGAAGGACTCCACGAGTCCGAAATATAGTGATCTCAAGTGTGATTTTTTCTTTGTGTTTTTATCTTTTTCTGCTATCATAATTACTGTTAATTTGTTACATTGTTGATAGTGTTGCTTTATTTTTATTTTTCTTATATATATGCGCTTTTAGCTTATATTTTTTCGGAGGACATAATTAAAAAATAACTTAATGTTTAAATAAAAAGGAGCAATTATATAAACGATATAGTACAAAACATAATTCTTAATTATTAGGAATATACCAAAACAGAAAGAATAACTTTCCCCCCTTTTCCCCTCAAAACACTGCATAGGTATCTATAATAATCTGTGAATTTTATGAAAAAATTCACATTTTATATTTCCGTTTATGACTGATAATAAATTAATATAAATATTTTACATATTAATAAATAATAATATAAATTATAAGGAATTTGTACGTGAACTGAATTTGTTTTGCTGTTAAAATTGTTGTTAGTGCTTAAAAAAGAAGAAGAAAGAAACTAATATTCTGTTTGGATTCTAACCGGAGTATTTCAGGATAGAATTATCATAAATAATCAGCAGTCAATAATTGTAAGTAAACATTCATGTTCAGTGGGGAAGCTGAGTCAAATAAGAAATTTTGAAACAAATATATAACAACCATATTTTACTTGGTAGTCTAGAGAAACCTGATATCGACATTTCCTCATAAGCGAATCCTTTCCCACGTTGTTACGATTCCGCGAACAGAAACGGAATGTCCTCCAGGAAAAAGACTTTAATCTGGTGCGTAGACAAACGTAAACAGATGCATGAAGAAGCTATTGAACAACTTAACTGTTGCATCACGTTGTTAAAGACTTCAGCAGCCTTGTTAATTCCTCAGCATTTAGAAACATAAGCTCTTTTTCAAAAGGCATAAGGCTGGAAATATTGTATGATTTAGTGTGTTTTATTAGTTAATGTTTCTTTCTTAAAATGCTGAACGTCTGTTAATTGTGTTTCTAACATTATTCATGAAGGTTATTATGCATTTTATATAAGTAATTCTTGTTCTTGGCTTTAGTTTACTAGTATGACCTATATGTCTTTCCTGTTATTACAACTTTATAGAGGGATTTCACGTACAAAATATCCCTTACACGCGGTGTTAGATTCTCGTCTGCTGGGCGTGTCGCACCGTTCGCGGCCTACGGAATACGAAACACCGTGCCTGCGGCATAGTTTATACACGAAAACTCTGAATATATACGATGATATAAAATAAAAACGAAAAATGAAGTCGATCTTGAAACAATATAGCTATAATAACAATATGCTATGTTAGTGTTTTATCAATTTTTACTTCTCTAGTGCTTATTATTTTAGGTACATTGTTCCAAGAGTTAATTTATTTTTCATTTTTATTATATATCCTATAATATGAACACAGGGTATAAAGGGATCTGTGCCTCTTTACACAGGAGGCTCTTTGTGGTGAATAGAACAAAAAGATTTGTATAATTTTGTTCTTTTTGTAGTGGTTTTTGAGAAAATTTTGGTAATTGGTAATTTTTTTAAAAACATCGTTTAGTAATTCACTAAAAATTGGAAAATGGCAAGATTATTTTCTTCTGTAAATATTAGCACTTATTTTGCGGTCACAAGATTCACAATTTTATGATTTATTAAAGTCCTTGCAGAGTATTTATTTTTTGCGTCAATTGCAGCGTCACAACATGACAAGTCGGTCTTTGTGGTGTAGTGGTGACCCTACTTGCGTCGTAGACCCTAAGTCGCGAGTTCAAACTCGGCCAGGGTTGATGGATTTTTAGAGTGTTTTTTTTTTTTTTTTTTTTTTTGATTGGTTTATTTATGGACGCTCTTTAACATCTCAGGTCATCAGCGTCCCATTCAACTCAGGGCGTGAAACGGCCGACAAATTTTGCTCAGAGGCCTCTCTTTCAGGCTTGAGGTTTTTTTTCGTGCCGCAAATGTACGACACGGGACCCACGGCCTTACTTCCCTTCCGAAGGAAGCCATACTTAGGATTTTTACGCCCGAAAAAATCCATTGGTCCCGGCCGGGTTCGAACCCACGTTTTGGGTTTAGGAGTTTTAGAGTGTAAATATAAAAAAAAATCTTTGGTATGTCTTCCTTCAGAAGGGAAGTAAAGCCATCGGTCCCGTGTTATTTACGGCACATGAAAGAACTTCAAGCCTGAAAGAAGAGGTCTCTGAGCAAAACTATTGGCGTTTCATGCCCTGAATTGAATGGGACGCTAATTACCAAAGATGTTAAAGAGTGTCCTTACACAAATAAAAAGAAACACGACATTGTGATCCAGGATTCAAATATATTATTTATGTTTTTAATAGCGTCTTCAATTGTTGTGCTGCTATGTTTTAATTGCTAATTTCAATTGTTTGATTACGAAACAAACGATAGCACTATAAAATGGAACAGTTTATCAATGCAGAATATCTTGAAATGCTGTTCATTTAGGACGAAACACATCGTAACGGGACTGGCGGCAGAATCTATCGAGAAAGTTTCCCAAATAGAAGGCTGCGTATTCTAGGACGTTTATTAACCTCGTTTGTTGTCTACGTAAGTAATTGTGAATAGTTACATTAAATAACCTGATATCAAGCTCCTAAGTTTACATTGTGTTAAATCTAAACCTTTTTAGTTTGCTGTCAAGGTATTGAGGAATTCTGCGTTGGAAGACTGTGCAATTGAAAATATGATTACTCGTATTTCATAAATTAATATCACTATGAGAAATTCATTTAAAAATATCTTCAAAAATCACGATCTTTATCAGGTTAATAGGAAAGTCATATTACAAACATATACGATGAATTTGAGACTATGTTACACGCTTCTGGGTTTGCCCGTCAGGGGCCCAATTTATTGGGTACGGGGCGTAGCGACCCCGAGGCACCCGAGCTGCTCCCTCAGGTCCGCGCTCAGCGCGTTTGACTCCATTTTATTTCGCCTCTTTTATTGTTTTATTAGTCCTACTTCCCTGTTCTTTGTCTGATGGGTGCCCCCGTGTTTGACGCGGTAAAATGTGACTGGGTAACGGCGTAACTCCCAGCACAGGGTTATCATGTAGGACAGGAGCGTATCCCCTGGTAAAGGCCAGGCCCGGGGAAGGGCCATTGCATGAGCTGTAGACTTCCTGCAGGCGATTGGGTCCCTTCGTCAGCCCACAGGAAGGTGTGACCCTGAGGTTACTTTGTTCAGGCCAGAGCCAGTAACCTAAGCCGGGGTGGCGCCCAGGAAGCAGCCCGCCATCGGAGACGGTTGCAATGGTGGAGGAATAAATCGCTATGGTACTGGAAAATAATCCTTTACATTTTAAACGTAAAAGAGTTGACGTAAAAGAAGTATGCGAGAAGTCTTTCCCTCGATACTTGGTCATTAGTCGAACTGAAGAGAGTCAGTCGTTTACGACCGTAAACCCATTTAAAATTCAGAAGGGCATTGATGCCATAGCTGGGCCCGTTAAGTCCTGTACCCGTCTACGCAACGGATCACTTTTGGTGGAGACACTTGGCCTGTCTCAAAGCAACTCGTTGCTCAAGGCGACGCTACTCCACGGATATCCCGTCCGTGTCGAGAAACATAAGACCATGAATTCGTCGCGAGGAGTTGTTACCACAAATGTTCTAGACGGAATGTCCGACCCGGAAATCCAGAGCTGTCTGGAAGACCAAGGGGTCACCTCAGTATATCGTGTACAGGCAAGGAAAGAGGGGGAATTACAGCCGACCCGGACTCTTTTCCTCACATTCGACAGGGTCGAATTGCCGCAGAAGATAAAGGCGGGCTACGAGGTGATAGAAGTGCGCCCGTATATCCCGAGCCCGTTGCGATGTTTCCAGTGTCAGCGTTTTGGACACACTCGCATATCGTGTAAAACTGCCGTATCCATCTGTGCAACCTGCGGTCAAGCAAGTCACGAGGGAGCATGCCCATCCGCTCCTGTCTGCGTCAACTGCCGCGGTGAACATCCAGCCTCGTCCCGCGATTGCCCTCGTTTTCGAGAGGAGCGCTGTATCCAGGAGATCCGGGTGAAGGAAAAACTCTCCTTTACTGAAGCCCGGAAGCGATTCCAGTCTCTCCCGCTCCCATGATGGGAGCAAACCCGCTAGTCGGTCGCCGTCGCCGCCTATATCTACATCCAACCGATTCCAGGCGTTGGAATCGGTGGATGCTTCTCAGCGGGAGAGCCCTCCCTCTGAGGATGTGATGGAGCAGGATGTGCCTGCTCCTTCAAAACCACCGAGTCCCACGCGACTGAAAAAAGGACGTTTGTTTCGCCCTGCACCGTCCAAAAAGTAAGGTGGTAAATTTTTAGCTTCTTTTATCTAATTTTAACAATGGCTATCCTTTCGTGGAATGTGCGTGGTCTCCGTAGTCGAAGACCTGACCTCGAATTAATTTTACGTTCTACTGACCCTTTGCTTGTGTGTCTCCAAGAGACCAAGCTTCGCCCAAGTGATTCTTTTAATTTACGCCGTTACTCTTCGGTGAGATTTGATCTCCCTCCCGAAGATGGCACTCCCGCTCACGGCGGAGTTTTACTTTTAATTCGAAACGACGTGTACAGCACCTCATTACAGCTCCAGACTCCTTTACAAGCTGCTGCAGCTACAGTTCACTTTTCTGGCCTTAGTTTTTCAGTCTGCAATGTTTATTTACCTCCGTCCGGCACCATCACCACAGTTGCCCTGGACGATCTTTTGTCTCAGCTACCACCCCCTGTTCTTCTTTTGGGGGATTTCAATGCACACCATCCCCTATGGGGTTCCACCACGGGGTGTGCAAGAGGTAACCTCTTAGCTGACTTTTTGCTAAATCACAATCTTATACTTCTCAACACTGGTCAACCTACTTTTCTCTCTGACAGCACTCATAGCTTTTCGCACTTGGACTTATCCATTTGTTCTGCCTCACTTGCTGTACATTTCACCTGGAACGTCATCTCTAATTTATATTCCAGTGACCACTTTCCGTGTCAGATCCATGTACTCTCTCGGAACGCACATTCACAGCGCACGCCAAAATGGCTCATTGATAAGGCGAATTGGACTCTCTATCGATCTTTAGCCGAATTTAGAGGGTGTGAATTTCCATCTATCGACATCGCGATCGAGCACCTCCGTACGGTCATCATGACGGCCGCAGATAAGGCTATTCCCCGGTCGTCTTGTCACCCCAGACGCTTGCCGGTTCCCTGGTGGACTGATGAATGCCGGGATGCATTGCGTGCACGCCGAGGTGCTCTCCGAGCTTTTCGTCGCCACCCTACATCAGCAAATATGATTTGCTACAAACAACTTCGCGCCAGATGCCGCCGAGTCATTAAGGATAGCAAAAAGGCTTCTTGGATTTCTTTTACCTCTTCTTTTAACCGCACAACGCCTTCATCCGTAGTTTGGGAACGGCTACGCAGCGTTGCTGGCAAACCAAGGTTTACACCTATACTCGGTCTTAGGATTTTAAATCGAGTGCTCCCCACTCCGACTGACGTCGCCAATGTTTTAGGGCGAACCTTCGCTGATGTTTCTAGTTCCGCCAATTACCCGGCTACATTTCGCGCATTAAGGGAGCAAGTTGAGAGGAAAGGTTTCTCGTTTGCCTCCGACCATCAGGAGAGCTACAACGTTCCTTTTACCGTCAGGGAACTGGAGCATGCCCTTTCTACCTCTCGACATTGCGCACCGGGGCCAGATGACATTCATGTTGCCATGTTGCAGCATTTACCAGCAGAAGGCAAAGCCTTTTTATTACGAATTTTTAATTTTATTTGGTGTTACGGTACATTTCCCAACGCTTGGCGTTTGGCCACCGTCATTCCGATACCTAAGCCTGGAAAGGACCCACATCTTCCTTCCAGTTACCGTCCGATTTCCCTCACCAGCTGCGTTTGCAAGGTGATGGAACGCATGATTAACGGACGGCTCATGTGGTGGTTAGAGTCGAGGCAATTATTAACGAACGCCCAGTGTGGTTTCCGGCGTCATCGTTCCTCAGTCGACCATCTTGTGTCTTTAACTACGCATGTAATGGACGGTTTTGTGCGCAAGTGCCAAACGGTTGCTGTATTTTTTGATCTGGAGAAAGCGTACGATACTTGCTGGAGAGGCGGTATCCTCCGAACGCTTCACGATTGGAACATACGTGGGCGTATGTCTGTTTTTATTCAGGAATTTATGAAGGACCGGGTTTTTAATGTTCGCGTGGGATCAGTTTTATCATCTAATTTTATTCAAGAGAACGGCGTACCTCAGGGCTCGGTACTTAGTTGCACACTATTTGCCATTGCGATTAACTCTATCACCGAGTGTTTACCGCCAGGAATACAATCGTCGTTATTTGTGGACGATTTTGCCATCTATCTTTCCTCTCGGAGAACCTGTCTCTTGGAACGCCGCCTCCAATGCTGTCTCGACCGCCTTCACGCTTGGAGTGTTTCTCACGGGTTCCGTTTCTCCGCAGAGAAGACCGTCTGCATGAACTTCTGGCGCCACAAGGAGTATCTTCCACCTTCGCTCCATCTTGGCCCAGACGCACTCTCTTTCGCAGACGAAGTTCGGTTCCTTGGCTTGGTGTTTGATAGGAAATTATGCTGGTCATCGCATATAGCACATCTCAGAGGCAAGTGTGAACGTTCTCTTTGTATTTTACGTGTTTTAAGTGGCACATCTTGGGGAGCTGACCGGACTGTTCTTTTACGTTTTTATCGCTCTCTTATCCGGTCCAAATTGGATTATGGCAGTGTCGTTTATGGCTCTGCGCGGCCTTCTGTTCTGCGCCGCCTGAACCCGATTCATCACCGGGGTATCCGTGTTGCCATTGGGGCATTCCCCACCAGTCCTGTGTTGAGTTTATGTGCGGAGTCTGGTGAACCTCCGTTGTTTTATCGTAGGGATGTTTTACTAGCTGCGTACGGTTGTCGCTTAGCTACGCAACCTCGTCATCCCACGAATGGGCCGTTTTTTTATTGTGTCTTTTGATCGTTTTTATGCTGCTCGGTCTTTTACTCCTAGGCCTGCTGGTTTTCGCTTTCGGGAGATTTTACGAACATTGGACGTTGAGTTACCTGCTTTTTTCTTAGCCGGGGATCCTTCTTCTCCCCCCTGGATTTTAGCAGAGGCCCTCGTTCATCTCGGGCTCACGTCCTGTCCGAAATCTTCGACCGCAGCACATATTATTCGTTGTTCTTTTAGCGAGGTCAAATCCTCTTTTAATGACTGGAATTTTATATATACCGACGGCTCAAAATCTGACACAGGTGTAGGATGTGCTTTTGTTTTTAATGGTGCGAGTTTTACGTATGGTCTTAATGCTGCAATATCTATTTTTATGGCAGAGCTTTATGCTATTTATCAGGCGATTTTATTTATTTTCGATCAGGGGCTGGGGAACAGTGTCATATGTTCCGACTCTTTGAGTGCTATTTTAAGTTTTAAACAGCTATACAATCACCACCCTCTTGTACAGATGGTCCAGAATGTAGTTTTAACCCTTTTCGACGCTGGCGTCAGGGTAACACTGCTATGGGTGCCTGGACATGTCGGACTCCCAGGTAATGAGGCCGCAGATGTTGCAGCAAAATCCGCTCTTTTAGACCCTGCTGAGTACGAGCAGCGTTTTTATTTCGGGGATTTTATACATTCGTTACGTAGAGCCATTTTTTCGCGCTGGCGCGAGAAGTGGGAATTACTCCCAAATAATAAGCTCCGTGAATGTAAATCCGCCCCTTTTAACTGGTCGATTTCTTCTCGCGCTGTTCGTCGCGAAGAAGTAATTTTAGCTCGTCTTAGAATTGGGCATTGCCGTTTTAGTCATTCTCACCTTTTTAATGGTCAACCCGCTCCAGCTTGCCCTCACTGTGACCACCCCTTTACAGTGCGTCACATTTTAATGGATTGTCTTCATCTGACAGCTTTTAGAATTAGCCTAGGTTTGCCCTCCTCTATTGAGGACTTACTCGCAGATGATGTGGTTGCTGTTGAGCGCGTGCTCCGTTTTATCCGTGTTTGTGGTTTTTGGAGCAAGGTGTGAGGTTTTATCTTTTACCATTGACGGCATTTTTTGACTCTTTTAAGACTGTTGTTTTTTCAGCTTTTGCTGAATCGTGTTAACTAGTCTCTAATTATTGTTTTGCACATTACCCTTGTTATTTGTTTTGGGGTTTTATTGTTACCATTTTAATCTTTTATAAGACTGGTTTGTTTTCAGCTCTTGCTGGTTAATTTTGCTACCGGTCTTTGTTTATTGACCTGTGTTTGCTTTGTGCTTTTATTGGCACGTTTTTAGTCCATTACAGGACTGTTGTGGTTTTCCGCTCTTGCGGCTGTGTTTTAGTAACACCCTAATGTTTGTGGCGCCTTATACCCTTGTTATTTGTTTTTGGGTATAAGTTTTATTGCACAAGTACTACTGTCCGTTCGTTATGCGCAGGATTTGCGTTCTTTGTTTATTTATTTTTATATCTGACACAGTACTTGATGTGTTTGGGCGCTAATGACCGTAGCAGTTTTGCGCCCTTAAGCAATAATCATCATCATCACTTCTGGGTTTGGTAAAAGTGATCAATATCAAACTTTTCATTTATGGAGATTATCGTTCGATAAATGCTAATCTTGAAGTGTCTAGTAAAGCAGATTTTCATTCAAGTTGTTGGAGGACATTTCATAGCATATGCGTGTAGTGGCAGCATGACGGTGCACCAACGTACTTTCCTCATGATGGATATCCCTTGGATTCCCAACTTTTTACTTTCGCGGCACCCTTGGGAATAAGATTAGAAATTCGAGGCACCCCTGTTAATTTTTTTAAAATTATGTTAAATTATTTTATAAGTTTAATTTTCATTGTGATGTCCAAAGGTGCCAAATAATGTATACACCTTCAAGCCAAGAAAAAGCTGTGTTAACATAACAAAACTGAATTCACACAAACAGAATCTTAGACTTTTAGTTACAACAGTTGCTCAAAATGCTTACCATTGGCTTCGATACACTTTTGAGTACACTGAACTACTGATTGAGCAACGTTTGCGAAAGTGTCCTCAGAGATTGCAGCACATGCCATTTCAATTTCTTCCCGAAGTGCTGCCAGTGTAGCTGGTTTTCTACGGTACATAACGTTCTTAAGAGTTCCCCATAGGTAGAAGTCCAACGGAGTTAGATCCGGAGAACTCGGTGGAAACTCAATCGGACCTTTTTGTCCTATCCATTGCCTTGGATAGTGCCTTGGATCCAGTGCGCGGGGCTTGTTGCTGTGTGAGGTCTCCCAGATCTGCCCTTGTGAACACCGCATACGGTACCGTGAGTCTCAAAGTTTTCTCGAATGCGTGCATTTGTTGCTCGCGTTGGCGGTTCTGTTCTGTACACACGTCTCCATTGCATTTGGATTTCAACAACATTCTCGGTTTTCCAATACCACTTCAAAATTGCTTTCCACTGTTCAAACGATAATCTTGGCTCCATTTTGTTGTAGCAACGCTGGCATAACGCTATGTGAGTCACATCTGTTTACAAAACATCATACGATAATCTTGGCTTCATTTGTTCATTGTTGATTTACGATAATCTTGACTTTATTTGTTTATTGTTGATTTACCTGTCACGCAGCAACGCTATAATAATGCATGTGAGTAGCATCTGTTTACAGAACACCATACTACATATTACTGTTGTTTTTCGGTCCAACTTTGAAATATATTCAGTAGATATCTACTTTGAAAATGTGTATACATTTTTGCCGCCCTCAGTATATATATAAATGTGCTAAATTGTGTTCAAATAAACATTCCATAACAAACATAAGGATACAGTTCGTTTTTTATAATAACTTAAAATACAATTTATGGCCTGCCATTGGACATAGTATACTATACTATACTATACAGTGACTATGAATTATCGAATTAAACAAATACAATTTCAAAAATAGAGGATTGCAATGTAATTGTAAATCATTAAAACAAAATTTGTCTCATTTATGTGAGATTTGTGATTGATGTTGAGAACACAAATGTTTGATATCAGGCCTAGCAGTTGACAACGAAACATGCATATCGTCCTCAAGGCTAAAGCAGTCCTTTTCTTGCTTTTCTATTTGATTGTCTTTGTTGTGAGTTCGCGTGGTATGAGTGATTTTATTGTTGCCGTATTTTCAACGTATTGAAGCTTACTTAATCTTTGTTTTATTATACAGTATAGTTTTAAATGTGATCAATATGCCAGCATGTTCTGTTTTTGAGTATTCTAATAACTTTGGTCTTGATCCTCATGTAGGATATTACTATTTTCCCAAAGAGGAACATTTCCCAAAAGTACATAAAATAAAAATGTTGAATTTATGAAGCCAACTCATCTTATTAATCCATGGGTTGGACACCTGAGATGAAACTTAATCCAACTAAATATTCGTCTTCCTCTTCTTTATCATCAATACTAGTAATTGCTTTATTGTAATTTAATATATATGTTTTAAGTAGTGCCTACTATATTTTTGTTTATTCCCAAAATATCTCGCGGCCTCACTGACTGATCTCGCAGCAGCACACCGGTTGGGAATCCCTGTCCTGGTTTATATTGTCCTTTTTCGGCGAGGAGGATGCGAAGACTCAAATGAAATGACTTCGTTTACCCTTTGTATTTTGTCTGAACTCATATCTCCGGAACTTGTTCACAACTGAGAGATCGAATAGGAAGAGAAACTTGCAAAAGAACCATAACTGCCTGTCTTGGCAATGTGCTGATGCATCACTGCTACTGGTGGAAGACATGCTGAACGTTGCTAATGGGAAGTTAATTAAACTGCTTAATTAAAGGTATACGTTTAACAGAATGTTACAGTTTTAAGATTATTCAAATATTTCTTATACTTTGCTCTTTTCCATCTTGCAAGTTCTCTTCTTTCAATCTTCTTTACTCAGCGACGAAATTACCCTGTAACCATGTTGTTTTAGACCTTCCACGTTTGATCCTTGCAGCAGGAGTTCATTGATGCATCATTTTACGCATTCTCTCCAATCACAGCGAGGCCAGGCTGAAGTAGCTAAACTTATCATGGATTCCAGAAAGCAAGTATCTGGTCCTCTAGATTACCTTTCTAATTGCAAAAATTAAAAACATGACAAAAAAGAAAACCGAAATGTCTGTTTTCCTTGTTATAATTCATTGCTAATAGACATGAAAAAAAATTAAAATTAAAATGTTTAATGTGTTCCACATTTCTATCATTTTTCATGTGTTAATGCTACCAACCACAGCCATCGTGTTTCTAAGTACCTACTGTGTATGGTAATTTTGTTGTAAAGTAATTAATTGAAACTCGCGAATGCTTAGGCGCACGTATGCAATTAAAACCAGTTTCTCTATAATTAAGGATTTCCTTGATCTTTCACCATTTAGAAGTTGCGTTGTAAAATAAAACTGGGTCAAAGTCACAATTGCTCGTTGAAATGGAGGCTTATTTTCGTATGTGTGATAGAGAGTTTTAAAATAAATAAATAATACTCCACACAGTTCAAAATGTTAGCAACTTTCCATTTTGGAGAAACACAAAAGCCATTTATATACGATATAACATTCGTTACTACCACACCCTACAAGGAAACAGATTACAGATATGGCCATACCCAGTTACTTGCAGGTAACAGTAACCACAAAAATGAATTGCCATAAGTTCGTAGAAAGGGAATCAAACTAATATGAAGCGCAACAAAATGTTCATCAATCTTTGGGTTGTTTCTGACTATTTACATAGTTCCAGCAAGTTAAGAAAATGGAAATACCAAAAGGCCAGTTGCTTTGAACTGTAGTTAAATAGTAGAAATTGTCATATGCTAATAGAGCAGTGGCCAAATTTATTACATCAGTAGCAACTCGTCATAACCCTTTATAGTGCAAAACAATATTGTATTTATTTTCGACCCTGCAGGTGCTATATTTGTTTTCAAAGTATTATTGCAGCATATTTTATGATATTCTTGACTTGGAACAATTATTTCCATTATCATTATTGTTTTTGTCGCTTCAAATGAGCTCAGTAATCACTCCAAGAGTAGACTGTTTTTTTTAATGGTATTTAGCGTCCGTTTTTACTACTGAGGCACCACAGGCGGTGAACACTGGTGATACATGAGATGAGACGATATATTGGGAAAGGATTTTTTTTAAGGAAGGAAACGTTCCAGGCCTAAGTTTAGGGTATCTCCCCGGCATTTGCCATTTATGAGGACAGGAAAACCTGGAAAAGAACTCAGTCAGGGAGGACGGTCCCGGCGGCATTCGAACCCCAGACCTCCCGCTCACGAGTCCGCGCCTTAACGACCTCGGCCACCCGTGGCGATAGAGTAGACTGTAACTAACAACATTTTTATTTGGGATAAGTTGCAATGTTACCACTTGTTAAAACATCTACTTCAATTAGATTTGTAACATTTACAAAATATTCTCTTTGATGTTTGTAACTAAGGGGAATACTGTAAATATTATAAGCCAGTAAAAGGCGTCTTAATAATAAGGAAGAAGGGAATAATTTGATAAAATTCAAAGGTAATTTTTAAATGTAATTTATTATATATAATTATTTGAAATATCCACGGTAATGGATATAAATAACATTTTAAAAATTGATATGGCGTGAACCAAATGTACAAGTGCAATAATAATAGTAAAGTTTGGAAGATTAACGTTAAAAGAATTAAACAAGGGTCTTATGTGCACCTATAACAAAATGTGGCTCATTTCACAAGCAGATAGTATTTAATCTCGGGCACAATAATAATCCTTAAATGGGCTACAACGACTTGCCTTCATATCTCAAAGAACAAATAATTTGTACAATAAATTGGTAAAGCAAGAACATTCTGAAACAACACTATATGCATTAATGCATTAAGAAAACAAGTTACAATTAGCTAAACGAACACTGTTGCTCTACAAACTAATAGAAACTAAAATCATGTAAATCTACTTTTTTTACAAATTAAATACCTGGGTCACTACATATCTAACCAAGAGACTTCTTGTAATTTCTCATTATTAGACCAAAACACTAACCCCACCCAGGAGCACCATGACTGCATCTGTTCATGAAGAGAGCTAGGTGTCGCTCTCTAGTCGATGCGTAGGAAAACCCACTCCTTTGAATTTCGTTAACGGATGGGCAAATTACCAAATAAGCACGTTTCCGCCATGGGACGTTTTTTACACCAAGATTCGAGAAGATACTAGAAGAAAGAAAGGAAGGAAATGAAAGTATTGATTTAGGTTGACTGGTTAATGCAAAACCGGCACAAGATTGCCCTGTGCAATCAAGCTCGAAGGAGTGAATTAATGTTGGTAAATTAGTGCTAGTGTTGCATGCTCATTTAAAGTCTTCTCTATAAGACAAATTGCTTCAAAATAGGTTTTAATCTAACAATGGTTTCAAGACTTGTGGGGAAAAAAAAAAAAAAAAAAAAAAAACAGGGGCAATATTGGCGAAGGTTAGGCAAAGACAGGAAAAAACTTCAACATTTAACTAAGATGGAATTTTGAAGAGAATAAGTGTTGGAGATTGGCACCTTTTCTCTGTGCAGCTGAAACGATAGTGGGAGAAGTTTGTGACATAACAGAGAGTAGTCTGACTGTTGGTTGTTGATTTGGTTTATTTACGGACGCTCTTTAACATCTCAGGTCATCAGCGTCCTTTCAATTCAGGGCGTGAAACGGCCGATAAATTTTGCTCAGAGGCCTCTTCTTTCAGGCTTGAGGTTGTTTTACATATCGTAATTGTACGACACGGGACGCACTGCTTTACTTCCCTTCCGAAGGAAGCCATACTTAGGATTTTTATGCCCGAAAAAATCCATCGATCCTGGACGAGATTGAACCCGCGATCTTGGGTTTAGGAGGTACTACCACTACACCACCAGGATCGAAGTCTAATTATTGGGAGGACTATGTCTCTGCATGGCGACCTCGAATAAAGCCCCTGCGTCAGTTACCCAACATGGGCTTGAGGAAAATGGAATAGTGTAATAGTGTAATATTTTCAGTGTGTCAAAATTTAACTTGCACGGCTCAAATGGCAAAGTTCCCGGCTAGGGGGAAGAATTATTTCCACGATATGATACGTCATCTGTGAGGCATCCACAACACAGGGACTAATGGTTCGGGGCCATGCAGTAGGCCTCTTGTACTTTGAAACTGATGTTGATGTAGGAAGAAAGTACTTGAAGAGAGCGCTGACTAATGCATGCCTCAAATGACGCTCCTTGCCATAGGGCAGAATAGGTGGTTATATTTGTAGAATGACTTTCTTAATATGAAAGTTCTTGCATTTTTAGCCTAAAGCAATACTGGTTGTCATTTCTGGTCTCCATTGTCTTTGAAAACAGCAGTGCAGTTCCAGGAGAGATTGGCAAATAGTCTGGAGGGAAGCTACTGGAATGAAGACTGGACATTGGCCATTCCGGAAACACCTACGGCAATGGACTCTGCGTTGAAAATTTTACATGCCGTCTATGTTAATAGTACGATGAGGCTGCAAAACACATACTACTAGTGTGAGGCTCTGGAAAGACAAAGAACGCCTCTATTAAGATTTCTACTTTAGGATACATAGCTCCTTAGCATGTAAGAAAGATTCTTAGAGCTCAATAAAGCTCTTGAAACCACAAAGAAGTGAACAAGTAGCCCTTGTGGCTCCAGTGCCACACTCCAACAACAATCGAATCTTCTTCTTCTTTTTTGTTTAATGGTGTTTAGCATCCGTTTTCACTGCTGAGTAATCACAGGCGGTGGCTACTAATAGTACCAGATAAAAGATAAATTGGAAAAGGAAGGAAGCACTCCAGGCTTAAGTTGGGTATGCCATTTATGAGAAGTGAGGAAACCTTACGGGGAGAAAAATCCTCAATGAGGGAGGACGGACCTGGCGGAAATATAACCCCAAATCTCCCGCTCATGAGTCCATAACCTAACGACCTCGGCCGCCCATCTATCTAATCGAATTTATCTATTTTATTCTGAACACTACAGTAGAACACTGCTGATAGATGATAGGATACTTTATTGACAAAAAAACAAATAAAAAAACGAATTCAAAATTATATCTAGCAACAAAACCTATTATATATATATATATAATTTTATTATGATTCTGCATTTTTAAGGCTGTTTTGAGTTTTCAATAAATAAAGTAGATGTCCCCTCCAAACTGTGATTGGCAGGAAATTATTGGGAATTTGTAAATACATTATTATTAGATTTTTTTTACAGTAGTAATGAACTTTTATTGTGACAGTTTTAAGTACACAAATTAAGTATAATCGCGTGGATCTTAAGGCCTACATGTTAATGCCGTCCTTTTAACAATCATAATATATAATACACATACAAAAAAAAAGGTAACTTTAATTGCTATGATTAACTTTGTATACATAGATACTGACCTCCATACATACATATATACAAACATACTGATATACTTATGTCACAAATTTTCTATGAATAATTTTAAATACATATATGTATACAAGCATATAACCCTGCCGGTCCTGGTGATCTAGTGGTAACCATACTTGCCTCGTCGATGGATTTTTTCGGGCGTAATAATCCTAAGTATAACTAACTACCTTCGGAAGGGAAGTAAAACTGTGACATAGATTTGCGGCACTTAAAAGAACCTCAACCCTGAAAGAAGAGGTGTAAGCAAAATTTCTCGGCCTAAACTGATTGGGACGGTGATGACCTGAGATGTTAAAGAGCGTCCGTAAATGAACCAAATCAAAATGAATAAAACCCTTACCCCTGTGCCTCCCACCCCATTACTCACGCCCTCCCAATTTTCCTCTCTTCCCTATAGCCGTTAGCCTTTTTCGCCGGTCTTCGCTAGAAATATACCCGAATTGGGTGTGTATCTCTCATGCACCATTACCTCTAGGCACACGTTCAAACTTCTGTTTGATTTCAGAAATTGTGGTGGTAAATATCATTTCTTAAAACGTCTATTTCCCTGCATTCTACCACAATGTTCTTTTAGGTATCATTTTCTCCGCACAGTAGACAAATTCTTTCTCTGAAAGCATTAACTATTTTATTTTATTTTCCGTATGGCAATACGCCCACTCTTTAAAAATTCCACACCTTAGAGTTTCCTCGCTAAACGGTAATAGTTACTCCACTGCGCATGTGCAGCACTAGTTCCCCCCCCCCCCAATATCTTTCGCGTGTATTTTATATGATAGCAACCCATGTTGTACTAACACTTTTTATTAAATGAGCTCTGGTGTATTTCACTAAATCAATATTAACTTAATAACAAAACAAAAGTAACACATTACTGTTGATTTACTTTCAATCATAAACCACTGTAACAAACTACGTAACCGCTACGAACCAAATGAACAAATCCATGTAATTAACAGCACGGACCATAATTTCCAGCATTTTGTATACAATCGATACCTACATTAGGGTCTGTAAATGTTGTCGATCTTGATTCAACATAATTATTATAGGACAATACAAAAGAACTTGACATGGAACATTCAAGTAATATACTCTCCAGTAAGCCACCAATCTGAGCTCGACAGTGGTTCCACTCCTTCCAGTTCAGAAGTTTCATTGTCACGTAAGTCAGTCATGATTTTGTCCACCTTTCAGGACGCTGTTCCACAAATGTCTACTACATTACAAGTGTATGGACTTATTAGTAAAATTCTGTTCCACAAAGGTTTCTGCTACTTGCAATTTACAACACCATACTTATAAGTGAACACGTGATTTTTTTCTGTTTTGTTCCACTGAAGTATTAGTACTATTTGGGGAATTGGTAATATGTATATATTTCTTTGCAAGTGTAGAAGTATTGGAACTTCAATGCTAGCGCAAAATGTAATATATATATATGATAATTTTAGGAGTCAGTTGACCTAAATATGCGAAGCTTTAGCGAAAGTCATGATAAAGTTGAGAGTAGGAATATGTATAAAGAAAGAATAAATCAATATTTGTGTACAATGAATAAGCCAGGTTAAGTGCAATTAAAGTACGGCTTATGACTGTTATTGGCTTTCCTGAAATGCACATTTCAGTCCAGCATCTTAGTTTATGTTTTTGTTTCATATCACAAAATTTGCTGACTTTTTTGTTTATAATGATTACGTGATTGCCAAGCAATATATATTATATACATGATCAAATGGGCTAGTAAAATAAATGAAGGAGAGCAATCGATAAGCTCAATTCTTCTGCCATATCTCGAGGATTGAAATTTATGCTCCTAAATGCAGTCGTATATGACCGTCTCAAAAGTGACCTATTATGCTTGAGTTTTGACAGAAGCACAATAAAATATTTAATTTATCATTATTTATGACAAAAAACACAAGACCCATTTAGCAGGAATGACAATAATCCGTTCTGTGCGTAAAAATACGAATTTATTTCTAAGAAGTGGACATAATCTAATTTAAGGTATGGCGACGTGTGGCAAACAGCTGCTCCTACATCTTGCTCATATTGACGTAACTTGTAACTTTTTACTAATACTTTACAAGTGTTGTACATTCTTTCGAAGAACAGAAAGTTAAAATACCGTACTTTACAAGAACTTCCATTAATAAGCATGACCATAGTGTATGAAATAAGGTCCAAGTCGCGTATCTGCAACGTATGTGCCACTTCTCAGCTGTCAACACAAACATTGCGCTTCTCCCTGTCACCTGTGTATAGTGCATGCATGATAACGGCTTGAAGTTTTCCTAACACAAGGTGTGAACAATAACAATGCTGTTTAAGTCGACAAATCTTTAATGCTTTATGTTTTCTAGAATATCTTATTGTAGCTCATTTTGATATTTAACCATGGGGGACAATAAGGAAGAAGCTATGATTATTATTATCTTCTTTAATCTCTTATTGGGCAGGGTATAACTCCATGTCGCATCAGAAATCATTCGCAGAACTCAAAGCGACAGCCTGAACCTTCTTCAGCGCTTGCAAAGGTTTTTATCGATATGGTTTCAGTTTCAAATCATATTGTAGGCATCACCAGTTTCAGAGATGTTTTTCTGTTGGACTTAACTAACTAAATAACAGAGCTTCGAGCAACTAGAGGAGCATTTTCTACTATTTGAATAGTTAGTGGTCGACGCTTCCTGGAAGGTACATGTCAGGTTGCGTTTGCTTAAACGTTCTAATTTCGCATTGCTTCGCTTGTCGACAGTTGAAAACGTGGAAGTTTCTGTTCTAAGTCCAATTGTTTGTTCATATTGTTATAATACTAAAACATGTTGCCCTGTGGTCAATTTGCGATTTAGTTTACAGGTTAAAGAACGCGTGCTAATAATAACAAAATCGACAATAACAATCGAGCAATGCAATAAAAGTAAGACAGTAACAACGAGATAGAACACAGTGATTTCTAACCCTACCACATATGTAGATCTACACAGTTTGGTTTAGATTCGATCAAACTTTTTGGGGTTACAGGATATTGTGTATAATGGGGGGCGATTATTATTGGCATTAACAACACGCACCAAGCGGCAAAGTCGTTGCTATCATATATAAAATACATGTGAAAGTGATTGGGGGGGGGGGGGACTATTACTGCACATGCGCATTGGAGCAGCTATTGCCGCTTAGCGTGGTGACGCTAAGGAGTGGAACTTAAGACTTAAGAGAGTGGGCGTATCGCTATACGCTCCAATGGACCATCTTGTTGACGTCAATAAGGTAACGTAGATTCGAACCATTACGAGAAACATGATGTTTTGATGAAGTTACTAAGAATGATTGAGACATACATAGGTCCTGGTTTGTTTTTTAAACGAATTGAAAAACAAACCAGGATGTCGAAGATATATGCGGTCCACCTATAGAGCACTCGTTTTTACTGCGTTAGAATAATCTCAGTACAACTGGTTGGGCATTGGGGGGGGGGGGGTGAGCTTAACTTGCTGTATCTAAATATATCTTCGAAATCCTTAATTTAATTCATTAAAATAGCAACCAGGATCTGAATCAAGGTATCTCTCAATCATTCTCAGTAACTTCAGTTAAAACATCACATTCATTACGTGGAAAATGGTTCGAATTTACATCATCTTATTGCCAGTTCCGCTCCCATCTCTTTCACGACGACTTTGCCGCTTGAGTCGCATACCTGATTGTTAATGCCAATTATAACCCCTCTCCCCTTCCTTATGCCACAATATTTCAGTACCAAAGCCTTGTTATATATTATATGCTGCGTAACCCACGTTAGCCAGAACATGTCCATAATGCTTAAAACCTTTCATTAATAACTGAAAAACTAAAGTTTCCGGACATTTGTTTATATGATTTTTTTCTTGTTTTTGTATTAGGAACCCGCCACCAAAATTTGTAAAAGAATTTCTGAACTTTTCTGTATATTATCGCTTTAAAAGAATATTTTTCTCAATGTTAAACTTTAAATAATTCAGAGTTTATATGCTTGCAAAATATATAGAACAGAAATTACATGTGTATAGACTAAATAGTTTATGAAAAAAATATATTATGTTAGAATTTTTCTTAATGCCCATTTTATCTTTAATGAACAAAATATTTAGACTAGTATTATCACAAGTTTTGATAAGGCATATTTTTACTATAGCATTTAAAATATTTATTGTAATTTATGAACAGTTATTATTGAATGGAGTATTTTGGTATGAGATGTTCAAGAATAAGGCATGTTAAAAAGCTGTGTCACTATTGGTGAAGGTACCGTAAAAGGCTTATTTAGGAAAAAAAAAAAAAAAAAAAAAAGCTAAGAAAATGTGCGATTTTCAAACTGCCGCATGTTAGTGCCAGTTTAACATCTTTTCCAAACTTCTCATCGCATCCCATTGGACACCTCACTATCAGCGATTTAAGAGATGTTGCATTTTTGAAACCATGGCTTATAAATAATTTTAAATTCCGCAACACGTATTTCCGCTAGCCTACAAGGGAGCAGCACAAAGCCAGCATTTGTTAACCGCCCATTAGGCGCCATGCTGGTTAGGTCTGAACGCCGTCACATTCTTGCCCATCTCGAATGTTTCCTGGTTGGCGTGGACGTTACGTAAGAACGAAAAGAGTTGCGGAAACGGAGAGTCTCGCCGATTTCCAGATTACAGGCGTGTAACCAGACTCTGGTCCATTCATGACTTGGACACAGAGGTCATTTAACTCTTGACCTTATTTCGTGTGCGCACGCTAGGTATCTTATTTACATCTTATTAGCCCCAAAAGATGAGCTTAGTCATGGTCAGCGTTCGACTCCCATCTCTATTCGCGTACATAAAAGTTATATAATCATACAGTGACCGTGAAATACAACTTTAGTATATCCTTTTTTTTTATATTAGCCTATCTCTAAGTAAGGGGGGGGGGGATGAAGCACTAACGTTAATTTCTTCTTTCTCATTCAGAGTTACTAAAATCACTTACTTCTACAAATGATAAACTATTTTTTCATATATTGAATGCTGGAAGTTTCCTCACAGAAGCAAATTTAACATGTACATTTAAAGCCTTTAAATTAGTAAAATAGTAACTTATATTCTGAAAGTGTGCAGGGATATGTCACTGAAATATAAAAGTCATACATGCTACAGTTCACAAAGAAAGTTCCGTGCCTTTCTCCTTACAGCTTACTTCCCGTCCATGCTAAATATTGTAACAAATATGTAAAATGTATTACAAGATTTAAGAGAAATCTTTTTCCCTTTCTATTGTCAACATAGTCACCTTGTAAGTCAATACATTTAGTCCAACGAATTTTAAAATTTTTAATGCCCTCTGTAAATAAAATTTGTCTAACTGTGAAAAATAAGCGTTTGTCTAAGCTTCAACCTCATCCTTTCATGTGATTCTTCTTTCACTCAGTCATATCGTCAGGTTTAGGAACAAAAAGTAATTGCTAGGAGCCAAATCCGGCGAATATGGTGGACGTGGAAGCACTTGCAAGCGAAGTCATGCCATTTTGCAGCAACAAACCTAGACGTGTGTGAAGGTGAGAAAGAGAACTTTCTTTTTCTCAAGGTGTGAACGTTTATCCTGAATAGTATCCTTCAGTTGGTGGTTCAATATTGCAGGGTAATACTTCCCGGTGAGAATTCTGCCCTGCTGCAGGTAGTCTAGGAGCATCACACCATGAGAACCCAAGAAAACAATAGCCATGAACTTTTTTGCAGATGGAACCATTTTTGCTTTCTGTGGTGCACTTTCACCTGTTGTTACCCACTGTTTGGACTGCTCCTTTCTTTGGCGTGTAGTGATGAATCCATGTTTCATTTACCGTTATGAAACGCCGGGGAAACTCACTGGAATTGCGTTTAAATAAGTCTAAACATTTTTTTGCGAAATATTCATTGGAATGCGTTTTTGGTCCTTTGTAACAAACGCTGCACCCATCAAGCAAAAAGCTTTCTCATACACAAAACTTCATGTAAAATGTGGGCATGACCTACATAGGTCTTTGCCATGTCAGCCAACTCGCGTACCTTCAATCATGGATCATTGAGTACAACATTGTGAATTTTTGTCATAATCTCGTCGATTGTAGCAGTTTTAGGAGGCCTTGAGTGCTCATCATCTTGAATATGAGCATGCTTAAAATTAGCAGCCCACTTTTAACCCGTCAAAAACGAAGGGGAAGTGTCCTTTAATGTGGAATCTAACTCTTTTTGTATTTCTGTTGGGGTCAAACTCTTCATAATGAAATACTTTAACACAGTTCGTATTTCACTTTTATCCAATTTGTAGAAAATGTGAACACTAGTTTTTTATACAATCATCACAAACAAGTGATTACACCTACGCGTCTGAAACTTTACAGTGCGCCATCTTAAGTATGATACCTAACACTATCATCGTAATTTGACATCTTCATGATATCTCTGAGACAGGCCGAGAGCGTTTAGAACACCCCTCGTTCAATTTTTTTCCAGATTTTTTATATTACTTTCCTTTGTTTCTCTTTTTATACTACAATGAATGTCTAATATTGAATACCGACAAACATTACATCCGAAGTGATTTTAGAATAGCCTGATTAACTTTCTGGTGTACTTTAAATTTCACCTGCACGATGTTTGTTATAAATAGTCGCATTCCTACGTATTTCTTCTTCTTATTTATGTTTTTCGCCGTATTCTTTACCTTCGTTCTTTTGCTCGTATTCTATTTATGCGACAACCAATATAATAATAATAATCCTTGAGTACAACAGTTCAAATTGGACCTGGGTTTACTGCACGGTTACTGCGTCCTCTGTCTCCGTCTTGCGACATTATTGACAGAGTGCAGTAAGCAAGGGTGTATGCAATCCTGATCACCATATTACGATTTGGGAAATTTCTAAACATTTACTGGAGATCGAACTAGAGACCTCCCAGCCTGTAGTCAGAAATGGCAAAGGAGCCGTCTTAAGGTGTATATTAAAGGTGTTAATTGTTATGTCAGAAACTATTAATGCAGACTTTCATAAAGCTTATATTTTTATACACGTTTTAGCAAATGTTTCTTCAGAAAGTCAAAGGAGAAATAATACTTAAATGGATATACTTTTGACACAAACTGTATGGCACATAAAAATAAGGGATAGAAGATTTGGAGATTTTCTGTACACGAACATTTATAATCGCCGAAAAATACATGTCAGACATTATCTATGAGAGCAGTATTTTATCAAGTCATTAAGTACATAAATAGAAGCAGAAACTGTAATTTGTTGCATTTTTCATATAGAAATAATAAAAGGTTTTTATTCTGTGGCTAAATGCTAAAGCCCACTTTCTGTAATTAGCAAAATTTTGCAAATGCTTGCCAAATAATACATTTTCTGCGCTTAAAAGTGAAATTCACATTTATATCATGAATCTGAATTTGTATGATGATTTTGAAAATTTAAATTGTGTACGGGGAAAAACTAAAGGAAAAGTTACATATGCAATCAACCTAGTGTATAATAAATTGAAAAGGAAAATGAACTATGAAATAGGCGCCAGAACATTTAAACATGAAATGTTTTCTCTGTTTTTACTCTGCAGCAGTAACCAGCCAATTAATGAATATAAACAAATAAACAAGTAATGCATGAATTAGTATTACTTTTTTTTGTTTATTCATAAAATACAATGTAATAGTTGAGCTTTTTATCAGGGTTTTGCTTTATTGTGAAAAGACGAAAGTCGGGAAAACTTATGACTTCGGGCTCATTTCCAATATTTCCTATTAATTAATTAGTTAACTTTAGTCATATTCTCCTCATTTTCTTGACAATTCCGCGTCACCTTATTCTTCTTGTTACACAGAAGATTCATCCCTAATAAGAAGCATAGGCAGCAGTTACATACCAAATACAGCAAATTAAATAAAAGAATAGAAAAAGGCTTGAATGAACCATCTGCTAAGCTTCAGTGATCTCATAATACCAAAGCCGGCCGTGGAAATGCGCGGATATCACGGATAAATGGAATCTTTGTCTCATCTCTTGGAGACTTCCGTGAACGAAGAGAAAATATGTAACACCACGATCTGAGCTTGTCAAGAAAACCAATTGGATCAGCAGAAGTAACAAGCGCCCTAATGAATGTGTTGACAACAAATTTACAAAAATGTTAAAAGATAATATGATAAATGCCTTCGGTTATTTATTTAAAATGAATTTTTGGCAACAATTGAAGGCTGAGTTTTCAGAGAAAGGGTGAGAGAAGTATTATTTATGAACTGCTATCAACAAAATTTCTCACTCTAAGTACGCGTATTGATGCTCTAGTCGATAGGCAAAATGAACATGGTAAAAATAGCTAACTGCAGTTAAGAGACGTTTTAGATGGAAAGGATTTGCTCTCTGTGAACCTTTCGTGTCTTAATTAAGAAGCATTGTCACAGGGATGTTGCTGCAAGAGGGATTTTAAGCAAGAAAAAATTCTATTTTTAAGAGTTATTATTTTAGATATCACATTTTAACAGTTGTAATACTTTGCTTTTATAAAGAAGAATTAATACTATTTCATTACAAATCAAGCTACATATTATTATTATTATTATTATTATTATTATTATTATTGTTATTATTACAATAGTATTGTACAGGATATCACAGGAAAAACTACCTGTGGTACTCAGTAGTAAAACGAACGTTAAACACCATTAAGAAAATGAAAGAAAGAAACAAAATCACAGGAAAGGCAAATCTGAAATGTCTTCTGGTCGTTAAGGCACAACTTTGCTTAATAATTGAGTGTATAGCACATATATTGAACATATTTAAAATAGTCATACCAAGACCGACTCCACTGCCCAGACCACAACGCAGGGATGAAGGGGGAGGGGGAACGAAAATCTGAAATTGTTTACAAACAATATTATAACATGTATACGAAATATGAAATAATTTTAATTCGGCTTATATAAATTCGCCCATGTACGAACATTGTTTAATCAATTAATGCCCGCTACCGTTTGTTGCAGTGCAGTAATGAAATAATAAAAACAAAAACAATATAACACCAATAACATGCATAAACTTTTAAGCAAATTTACCGCACTACAAAATAAATGGATTATTAAACACGCCTATAATAATAATAAAATAATAATAATAATAATAATAATAAAAACAACAGGGCAATTCATCATATTATCCAGTTTGCTCCATTTGTCACATCGTAACTCCTTATTTACACTGCACTCCAAGATCGAACTGAACTTTCTACAGGCAAATACAAATCTTTAAAAAATATAATAATTCCAAATTACTAGATCCCTTAAAACTGATCGGCAAAGATGGGACAGCATCATATTTATCATCGTCTATTTTAATGAAAACTTAACCCCACTTGCAAAGGAGCCGAAACGTGTTATGACTTCCTGCTCACACCAGTCATTAAAACTCTTCATCTCGCTCCAAAACCCATTTCATAGGTTCTGCCGGAACTTTCCTTTCATTGCTAAGCCTCACTGTCACATATGATGGCGGATTAGGGAAAATTGCACAGGGAAAATGTATTCCCTAACTGCACATTTTGGTAAGAAATGTTTAATACACACTACAATTTTATCATTAACTTCAAAATTTGCACGGTGTGTATGCTCTTTATGCACTTCACCTTTTATGGACCATGTTGCACTAAGCAATTTGTATTGGTCAAGTTTCTAGTGTAATTTTATTTATTAACTTAATATGAAACAAGAGAACTAACATGCTACTGTTGATTTACTTCCAACTATAAACCATTGTAATAAACCAAGCAACTGTAACTAACCAAATAAACAAACTCAGGTGCTTAATAGGAGCAACATGCTTGAACCTCGATCGCCGCCATTTTGTATACTATCGATACTCGCATTATGGTCTTTTTTTTATTTGTTTTATTTACGGACGCTCTTTAACAGCTCAGATCATCGGCATCCCATTCAATTCAGGGCGTGAAACGGCCGACAAAATTTGCTCAGAGGCCTCTTCTTTTAGGCTTCAGGTTCTTTTTCGTGCCGTAAATGTACGACACGGGACCCACGGCTTTACTTCCCTTCCGAAGGACACTATACTTAGGATTTTTACGCCCGAAAAAATCCATCGATCCTGAGCGGGTTTGAACCCGCGACCTTGGGCTTAGAAGGTAAGTATGATTACCACTACGCCACCAGGACCGACTACATTATGGTCAGAGGATTCAAGTTGGTTTTGACCATACATAGTATTTAACCGACAAATGTTATTTATTTCTGCATAAACATATTTTTATATGCCAAATGCGCAATACCTTTAAATAACCAATTTTTTCTGCGTCTTTGCATTTATGAGAAAACACAAATTTTTTTGATGATAAACTATTGCATTTAGTTTTAATGTTTCCTGCTGCAACGACTTGCTGAATAAGAAGATGTAAAATTTAATTTCATTAACTGTGTTTTAAATTGCTAGCAAGTAAAAAGAAGCTTTTGCAACATTTGGGAGATAAGAATTAGTCAGGTGGTAAGCGAACAAAAGAAAAAGCACTGCATTTTACAACAGAAAGGTGTACTCTCTTCTCTATCTTTCCTTATGAAATAACATTTATTGAATACATCTCCCCTAAATGTATATTTTATATCTACGTCAGTAGTTTCGCACGTAAGCAAAACCCAGAGAAAGTTTTTCGACACCTTATAGTTAAGTAATAGCATAGATTTTATGGATACAGCACTTACGTATTAACCTGTGTCATTTGGGCAGTTTCCCTCAGCCGATATGCATCTTCTTACACTTTCTTGTACTTTCTTCACTGCCTTTAGGTAGAGGAAGGATAGCGATTTCCATTGACGTCACCACAGTGACAATGAGTCCTGTTGAACCTGAATAAAGAATGTTACTGAGGCTATCTAGAGGCCATTTTGTTTAAGCAAAAGACTTTCCTTTACCGTTAATGGAATTTGCATATCAACCTCGAAAGAAACACATCAGATCCCTGGGATTGCAAATTCGAAATCTTATTTATTTACGAGATCTTAATTTTTCAGTTACACAGCCTAAGAAATTTCTTTCAATGGAATTCTAAGTTAAAATTATGGTCCTCAATATACTACTTTAAATAATTAGATAATTAATTTTTATTGTTAGTGGTTTTTCGAATGCAAGTATATTTAATAAGAGGTTTATATTTAGGTCTTTAACAAAGTTTATCTTATTTCAGCTTTTTAAAAATAACATCTTTCTGGAGTTCTATTCATAGTAGATGTACCTAATGAACCTTGATACATTTCAAACGTGCTTTCTTATTAAGAGAGTGATATTTTTTCATATTTTATAGAAGCTACCTATAATTTAGACTTCTGCGCTTCTTTTTGTTGACTTTAGAGTTGTTTCTTAAAGTCGGTTTAAATCTCTTTCCAAAGCATTGATACATATAGTAGTGCAATAGCTGAACTTTCTTTGCAGTGCACTTTTTTAAAACATTTTATTTGTTAGTTAAGAGTGTATGACTACATTAAAAAATAAATATAAATGAAGGGAGGGACTTAGCTTTTTGTTCTTGCAATGTGTTGCATCAATTTTTGAGTTTGTGTCTTACATTGATATTTGTGATTCGGGATGTGCATGTTTTTCTGCATCATATTAACATGGGCGACAGTCTGATATCGGACCTTGGCTGCGTCCTCCATCAGAAAACAGTATTGCAGGTAGGCACCTCGCCGGTTGTCTATTACGTAGTTTTCGAGATCGAAGGACGCTACCTTTCTATCAGGTAGCTGCCCAGTTGTCCTCACTAAGTTGGGTGGACCCCCCTCCATATCTCCCTAAATTGTTAGGCAGGTATCTGGAGTCGAACCAGCTTATCTGGTTGTGAAAGTCAATTTATTTGACAGTAAGTAGATACGTTTAAGTTAATTTTGTCTTTAAAATGTTTCAATTAATTGTAGTCTTTAATTACATTATTTACAGTTCAAAAATTGTCTAGTACATTTATTTAATACATGTATGCCAGTCAAAGATTAAATGTAAAGATTATAGCTCCAAAAAAAAAAAAAAACATTAAGTTTAGAAAAAACGAACAAACAAACAAAGCAAAATATTCTCTAAAGAATAACTGATAATTAAATTATTTATTTTATATGTAATGTTACTGCAATTATCACATAATTTATATGATAATTTATATTTTATATAAATTATCATATTTTTCATTATATTCATCCTAAGTTTATATTTTGCATATTTCCTTTTCAAATTCGTCGTCTTTGACAGTTCTAAAGTCGTACTTATTTCTTCAAATACCCAGATAGCTTTGAAAAGAAAGCAATCTTCTTTTTACATTGTCCCATGGTTAAAAACATATGCCTTTACTGAATGAAACATCACTAAACACATCACAACATTTGTTCCTGTTTTCAGAATATCTAATCAATCATAGTTACTGAAAATTTTATTTGGGTTAAGGATTATGCTAGACCCTCTTCAAGTTCCTATATGTTCATAAATCCATCCATTCATCCATCCATCCATACACCCGTTAATCTATCAATCCAATTTCTTTACATACAAAGTTCGTCACGCAGGAGTATAATAAACTAAACGAATTTCTCAGTAAGTCGAATTTCTGAATGGTATTACAGAGTAGAGAAATTGATGCACTAGAGCCCTTTTTAATTTAGATTTTCCGGTACACCCCAACTCCGAATAGTCCATTTTCCTGATTTTTCAGAAACTATTTTTATTATTTTATTTAAATGGTATATACCGAGTTTCGTTGCATAAAAAATTTGTAGAGCGATTTTAAACTTTTTGGTTTCAGGTAAACCCCCTCTCCTCCTAATAGTCTGATTTTACTGATTTTCAGATACTAATTTTATTATTTTGTTTCAGTAGCACATACGAATTTCGTTGACAGAGAGAAAATAATAATAATAATAATAATAATAATAATAATAACAAAACAAAACAATTTTTAAATTTTCGCTTTAGGTTTCTAAACTTCCACCTCCAGTGGTTCAGTTTTGCTGATTAACGAATTCAATGAATTGTTTGTTAATTAATCGTTATATACCGATTCTCCTCCGTTCCTAATGGTGCAATTTTGCTGGTTTTTGAACTAGATAAATTCTTTGTTAATTGATCGCTATATACCAAGTTTTGTTGAGAAAAAAACAACATTTTCTGCTGCTAGAGCGTTAACAGACAGACAGACAGACACACACACAATTTTTTCATTGTCATTTTTGATGCCTAGTAAGTAGGATCGATGGAAATTTGAAGTAATTTTTCAAAAATGTTTTCATGGGCACTTTGTTGTTTTGGTTTACTTACGGACGCTCTTTAACATCTCAGGTCATCAGCGTCCAATTTAATTTAGGAGGTGAAAAAACGGCCGATAAATTTTGCTCAGAGGCCTCTGAGGTTCTTTTACATGCGGTAAATGTACGACCCACGGCTTTATTTCCCTTCGAAGGAATCATACTTAGGATTTTTACATCCGAAAAAATATATCGATCCTGGGAGGGATTGAACCCGCGATCTTGGGTTTAGAAAGCAAGTATGATTATCACTAGATCACAAGTACCGAAAACTCTTTCATGGGTACAACCGCAATAACTACATTACTTCGTAATTCACTAAAAACAAATAAAAAATTACGATAACTTATTCCAGTTTTCTTGCCCACGAGGACAAAGACAAGCTGTTCACCGATTTCTGCACCATTCTTGGAGCACATTACAGGATTAAACATATGTACTCACGTCTGTAGGTTTAGTACACTAATTAATGTGCAAGCCGCAGTGCAGTTAGTATTGGACTGGTTATGTGGAACGGAAACGTATTGTCATTCACTTGTACATGAGCGCGTGTTGTCATCGAAGTGTGTTGCGTAACTTTTGACTGCATGAATGAGAACAGTTTCGAATAACTTTCTTTAATCTTGATTTTTTGTATATTGCTTGATAATAGGAAGAAAATAATTGCACAACAATGTAGAAAAGTTGTTTGAGGAATATTTGGGTAGAAATAGAACATTTTGATATGAATATACCATTGCTGCAGAATGGAATATTATGCAAGATGAATTTCTCACTGTCTCATAACTTTCAATAACACAAGTTTTGCTGCTGGTAGCCCTCGATTTTTGTCGATTTTGAAGCGAAGAAGTAAACAAATAAGCGTGTTTCAAATCTCCAAAGAGTATAGCTTCAAAGATATTTAATGTTTTTATAAGAATAAATATCACCGAAAAGAGTATCGCTGCACTCTACTAAGTAAGATATGTAATAGTAGTCACAGTAGTAGTAGTAGTAGTAGTAGTAGTAGTAGTAGTAGTAGAATAGTAGTAGTAGTAGTAGTAGTAGTAGTAGTAGTAGTAGAAGTAGTAGTAGTAGAAGTAGTAGTAGTAGAAGTAGTAGTAGAAGTAATAGTAGTAGTAGTAGTAGTAGTGGTAGTAGTAGTAGTAGTAGTAGAAGTAGTAGTAGTAGTGGTAGTAGAAGTAGTAGTAGTAGAAGTAGTAATAGAAGTAGTAGTAGTAGAAGTAGGAGAGTATTTATTTATTTATTTAAAATATTTCGTTATAAATATATATAACTCATCTATGTCGCGTGAGTCCTGTACATAGAAAAAGTCATTCAGGCAGGAGTTGCGTAAACTAAGCGAATTCCATATGTATTTAATAAAAAACATAAGTTTTTAAAATATATGTTTTTTCCCTTATCATTATTATTTTACTTACGTATTATATTGCTAGTTTAACGTTTCCAATCGCACTGATGTATAGATGATAGATGTATGATGATAGATGTATAACAACTAAAACGAAATGTAATTAACGTTCAAGCTACATAGTTAATTTTAGGGGTACGATTGTTTGTTTTTCTGTGTTCGGAAACAGCTATGTTCTCTCTGCTGCATTTATTGTTGACTTTACATTATCAAGGTTGATAGAGCTTAAGATTTGTACATCGATCCGTATCGCTTCAGCATTTCCTGGAATTTGGCTTTTTCCGCTGCCGTTCGGTACCGAAGCCGCAGGACAGCCGCTGACTGTAAGGGCAAGTCCGATAATTCGTCCATGCATATGCGCAGACTCTTCCCATCTTACTCTTTCTTTCGACACCAGCGAATTTATCGCTAGGCTAGAACACCCAGTTGTTAAACTAACGATAACAATTTTCCATTATGCCTCGGGCATCATAATCTACGTCCTCGCGATTACAAAATGGTCCTATTTTCCTTTTTTCAAGAACTATTGTTTTTATTGTATTAAAAGATAGATACCAAGTTGTGTTGCAAAAAAAAAAAAAAAAAAAAAAAATGGGTTTCAAGTAAATCCCCATTCATAATAGTCTGATTTCAATTATTTTCAGAAACTATTTTTCTTATTTTTATATCAATGGCATATGCCGAGTTTCGTTGAAAAAAGTGCAGCCGCTAGAGCGATTTTTAAATTTTCGCTTTAGGTTAACCCCCATCCCCCAATTGACCAATTTTGCTGGTTAACGAACTCGATGAATAGTTTGTTAATTGATCGTTATATGCCAAATTAAATAAAGGAAAATTGCCACCCTAAAGCGTTAACACATACACACATTTATTTTTGTGCCTGTAAAGTTGGATCGATGGAGATTTGAAGACCTTTTTCAAAAGTCTTTTCATTGTTCCAACCGTAATAAGCCCATTTCCTTCGGAATTCGCTAAAAAATACAAAGATAAATAACCTACCCTCAGACATATATGTGTAAATATCTCCATAATAGTAGCGGAACGCACATTTCTAGTTAAACATTAAACAGTTCGCTCTTGAATAATATGCACTGCACATCTACTGTTTTCTTGGCAAAAATGGTAGTGTGTTACATTTTTTAATTACTCTTGGGGAGGGTAAATGTATTCTCGATTAAAATGTACATGGTAGCATTTAAAGAAACGAAGCTCTATCCTGTATATTATGGAGATATTGAAGTATACATTCAGCCAGAAGTCTCCCATGATGTTAAAAAAAGTTTGTTTGAAACAATTTTGCATCAGAAAAAAGTTATTTTGGGTGAGCAAGATAAATGGGGATCCTTTTATATCCATATATACATATTTTCAAGCAAGAACTTTACGTAATCATAATTGTAACTAAAATTAATATATGTATTATCGCAAGCTCACTGTAGGAAATTAGCACCTTATGCTTTATAATTTCAAGGAAAGCCATTAAAAATATTTGTCTCCTTTCCTATCTGGGCGGCCATATAAATATGGGATGTTTATAAAATAGAAATTAGCATATTGTCACGGTAGGTAGCATTGTCAAAAAGAGAGCGGATCGGCCCTAAATCCTAAAATAAATACCTGCTTAGGTTTGAGTCTGTCTTTTCACAATACCAAGTTGTCTGAGTGGTTCACATCCATTTCATCATACCTGTCCATTAGAACTTCGTGGAATTTCCTCTCAGCCTTGGGGGACGTAGTGCGACTTCGATATTTATATGTGCTGCAAAAAGCCCAACATAACCACACCATAGTCGCCATGGGAACCTACTTAGTCAAGGAAAAATTCCGTGATAGACTGGGAAGTGAACCCGGAACTCAGAGTTTGGCAGGTAGGAGCTCTGCTCTTAGGCCTTAGGGCTGGAGTTGTCTAATCACTATGAACAGGTATAAGTCGCAAATGCACAAAATAAACACTTACTTAACAGGTGCTTTTTATCACCATTACGGATTACTTATTTTAGTGCAGAAAATGCTTCTCTATCAAAAGTACAGGATATGGCTCATGCAGGATGGGGCACCACTCCCTTTTCTACGCACCGTTATGCAATACTTGATTCAGAAATTTAAATGTGCAATGAATTGAATTATAAGTTTTTTTTTCTTTTTTTTACGGGGACATTTCTTATCGACAAGCTTGTATTGTTAGAAAGCACAGCAGCCGGTGATTCGCAGTGAGACAGAGCTGAAGGATATGGTAACCACAAAGAGCACTTCTATACTTATCTAAGCAAGTTTTTGTTTTTTAAGACCTATATCGACGGTTCATTTCAATGGGCTACAACTCGAAAATGTGCAGTTTTTAGTTTTATTATAATTTAATGATTACAAATGTTAACTTGTCTAGAAATTTGTTTTCCAATATTTCAGATATCCTTATTAATGTACAAGAAATATTTTTCTCTGCATGTAATAAAATGAACAAGATTTTTTTTAAGCTTTCGCTTCATTTAATTAATGCTTCTACTGGTTGTTTAATTACTGCATGTGAAATAGCTGCAAAAGTCTTAACAATTTACAGCGTGTATCACATTCCTCCATCCCAGATTATCTGTCTCATCTATTTCCTCCTTCTTCCTTTTACTAGGAGACCTTGATCGAAACTGTAGTGGGATTTTTGGATCATATTCATCGTGCATAGTTCCAGTAAGTCGTTCTTCTTGGCCACTGAAATCCTCGTAGGTTCTTTGTGTGCAGGTTGAAGTAGGTGATTATTTAAATTCCTCTCATTTTGTGTCGGACGTTAGTTGCTTCAAATTCTTAATCTTGGTAGCCTGTCTTGTATAGAAATTCTTGTCCTATATTTTTGTAGTTCTTGTTTTTGATCATTTAATCTTATTCTCTTATATTTACATTAAATTATTTTCCTGTACTCGCAGTCATTTGTTTTAGGTCAAAAATATAGTAAAACTCGTTTCTTTAACATGGTAACGACCGCTACGGGTGACCGAGATCGTTAAGGTGCGGACTTGTGAGCGGAAGGTCTGGGGTTCGAATCTCACCAGACCGCCCTCCCTGACTGTTTTTCCTCATAACTGGCAAATGCCGGGGAGGTACCCTAAAACTTAGGCCTGGAACGTTTCCTTCCTTAAAAAATATCCTTTCCCAATTTATCATTTCACTTCATGTATTACCAGTGTCCACCGTCTGTGGTGCCTCAGAAGTAAAAACGGGCGTTAAACACTACTCAAAAAAAAAAAAAAAATAACATGGTAGCGCTCACTGATTTTGTTTGCAAGGAGTATTATTGAGGGCCAGCGTGTTTGTAGGGCCACGTTTTAAGATACAGAACATAACCTATGTTTCGTAAAAATGAGTAGAATGCGGCATGTTGATTTTAGTTAATCATTTAAAACGAACTCACTAACAATCTTGCTAGTTGCACAAGCTGGATACTTCTCTGGCTGTCTGTTTTACACAATAAATACATATAATCAATGGTTATTCACTTTTCTTTGCATTTACTGCCGATTTGGCGTCTTTTCTTCACAATGGCATCATTACAAGGATTTTTAATGGTGTTTAACGCCCGTTTTTTACTACTGTGGCACCACAGGCTGTGAACACTAGTGATACGTGAAATAATGATAAATTGGGAAAGGATTTTTTTTTTAGGAAGGAAACATTCCACGCCTAAGTTTAGGATACCTCCCCGGCATTTGCCAGTTATGAGGACCTAGGAAAACCTGGAAAAAACCTCAGTCAAGGAGGACAGTTCTGGACGGGATTCAAACCCCAGACCTCCCGCTCACGAGTTCGCGCCTTAACGACCTCGGCCACCCGTGGCGGTACAAGGAAAATAAATTACCTTTCTATTCAAATAGGAAGAGAAGCATAATTCTTTGTAGGTAATAGTGCACTATCTGGAGTTATCCAATAAAGTAATAAAGAAAACAAGCATTTCAGTGCTGTACTATGTTACTTAGAGTTGTAGCAGTTGGCATTTCCCCCCCCCCCCCACAATTCACCAATACATTATATGCTCTTGAGGCCGCAATGTGTTGCCTTAGAACTTGTTGCAATGTTGAAATGAAAAGTAAAGAGAATAAGGATTCTAATTATATAAATATCAATTTAAAAAATTGAGTTGTGGCACTGTTGAATTGAGCCGTATATTCACAAGGATAGCTTTTCCTTCTTTCCCTCAATCATATTTTCTGTATATATCACATACTCCTTTTTATGCTGAATATTTCAAGCCTTTTTAGAAATGTATTAGCTAATAAGCCAAAACAGTCTAGAAGTATCTAATGGGATATCATTTGTATTTATCACATTCGGCTGTCGTTTATATATGCAAAAGCTTTTATTCATAAATAAAAGTTGTGAGTATTGGATATTTAATGTCTGGATCCTAAAAGTTTAATCATATTGCAATTCAGTTAACATCAAATCTCTTTTGTTTCAGGTAAGTGTGGCTTGCGCATTTTCACACAGCGTATCTAATGCAAGGTACGGTATCCCTCAGCGTGAATTACTTCAACGCTTTCTCATAGCTACATAGATTTGCTTTCTATCACCCCGCCCCCGCCTTTTTTACTGGTTTGTTCGAGGCTTGATTGAAAGCCGGCCCGGTATGCCTGGGTGTCTATTTATTGTCCATCACATGACTCACAGATAAAGCTTGGTTCCATTTATGCATCTATGCGATCTAACAGAACTCACGATATTGGGCAGTCCAATATCCACATGTCACCTAAGCACCCAGTTAATGTTGGGTTAGGTCTACAATATCCTCACAGAGAATGGTGGAATTATTTCTTTTTGATCACACTGTGGACACTGCAGAGTACGCCGAATTTTCATGCAGTTTGTTGAGCAACTGGACGAAGTAGAGCTGGGTCATGAATATTTTCAACAAGATGGCCCTAATGCCACAAGTCAATCCTTTGAAAGTTTCTTTGACGACCAAGAACCTGTGGGCACCGAGATCTCCTGATTCGTCAACACTGGACTTTTTCCTATGGGGTTACTTAAAAGATAGAGTTTCCGTCACAGCCCCCAGACTTTGGACGATCTGAAACACAGCAATACACAGGAGATTAATGCTATTGACAACATAGTCCTCCAACGAGCGTCCTATAAACGTGGAACGACGTGTTGAGTTATGCTTATGCAGGAGGAAGGACATTTTCAACATTTTCTATAGAGGTTAATAATCTCGCAAAGCTACTGTACATTTGAGGTATAATAATTTGTGGCTAGCACCATTCGTTTTGAAATAAAGAAAGAAACGTGTTAGTTCTATAGAAAGCACTTTGTAGCATCTTGCATGAGGTGTAACTTTGTGTAAAGTAATTTCACTTCGAAGTGTTATCTTCTATAATACGACTGAAAACCACCAGCTTTTATTGTACTTGGCAAGATAATTCTAGAAGAAATGTTTTGGCGTTTAATTTCATTATAAACAACAAGTTATTAAATTAAGCTCAAGGAAAATAACGGTTCCGAATCAGAGGTGTTAGGAATGAAAACCTTAACAAATTAATGTATGAGGAGAAAAAACGCTTTATTCTTTTTCAGCACCATGTCATGTGCTATCGTGTAATTCGATTTTCATTGGTTAGTTGTTGAATAATGTGCGTATGGAATTAAAAAAAAATATAGTTCTACTCTTTTTAGTAATTTATGAAATGCTATAAGATATTAATTTCCTGCCCTAGGTGTAATACTGTGTTTACATTAGGTAATAGTTTAATTATTATAATTTATAACCAATAATAATTTAATTTATTATTACTTTGGGATACGAGGAGCGTCCTGATGCACTCTGAGTAAGGTTTAGAAAACGTCAACTCTTTATTCACTGAATTATTAATTAAATTGTATCGTTTTCTATTAATCATTCAAACAGCTGTTGCATTGAAAGTAACAGTGGGCCATCTAAACAACTTGTAGTTTTATTTTAGTTCGTAATGATATTACATCGCTAGTAGTGTGGTATTTGATAAACTGACTCATGGCTCTCTCTACATACGACAGAAAGTGCGTTTTTTCTTATTAACTTTTCGAAATGCTTTAAAGTACGCTTCTTGTACATATATGAGTGAAAATTGCTAAATATCTGCTTTTTCTAAGCAATCATTATCAAATATCCAACAATATATGTATTATTATTCCACTAGAAGAAGGAAAAAAAATCATTTGGTACATTTAATCCCGTTATTTTAAGGGCTTGATTTTAAGAAGTATTAAGTAGTATGAAATTCTCTGGGCATGGGAGCCTAAAACATGATATTAAATATTTATTGTATGTTATATTTTAACCTTGTAAGGACGGCCATTTTTATTTTTTTAGTTTCCGGCTCGGTTACATTAATCCAACAAAATACGTTTTCCTATCTAAATGAAACCGTTTTTTTCACAACTTTATATTCAATACTAATATTCCATCAAGGTGAAAATTACAATTTTGTTCGCTTGTTTTGTTTTATTTATTGTCGCTTTAACTGCATTGGTCTTATCGCGACGTATATGGGACGTGAATTCTGTAGGTGTAAGTCTGTGGCTATGAATGAAATGAGATGAAATGATTTAATAAGCGTAAATATGCAAATAAAACAATTAAAAGTGTCGGGTCTCTCTTTCATAGAGTGAAACAAGGTGTACCCCAAGTATTGAAATTGGAATCGTTTCTGTTCTTATTGTATATAAATGAGGTACTTGAAGTTTATAAACAGGGAGGGCATATAATTAGCTAAACGGATGACATCACTATAATTAACATATGCAACAGTTTGTAAATCAACTTATGAATGATGAGAAAATGTATCTAAAAGTCTTGATATGGCCCTAATATTGTAGAAACTGTTGGATGCAAATTTATCTCGGAGATGCAGAGTGTAACACTATTAAAATTAAATTTCAAAAAACAAAAATACCAGAAGTTGAAAATATTAGATTACTAGGAGTCACCATTAACAAGCATCTCAACTGGCACCACACACCCACACCCACACACACACACACACACACACACAAGTAAACAAGTAAAAAAGTAAACAGGGAAATTTATGTGGTTAGATAAGTGCAACAGAATATGCATGTGAAGTCTGTAATACAAGTGTACTATGCACTATTCAACTCCCATCGCATTGTGGGGTAATGCCAGGAAAATAGAAATGAAACATATACTTAAACTAAAAAATAAAACAATAAGAATAAATAACAATATCAGACTCATGCATAAATAGCTGTAGAGAATTAAAAATCATAACATTTCTATCATTATACGAGTATATATATATATATATATATATATATATACACATAACTCTATTAACGGAATAATAAAAAAATCTTCTAAAGGTATAAAATACATAAAAGGCACAGAAACGCTCCAATATAAAAAGTTAAAACACTGAAGCTAAGACAAAACTAAAACATTAAAAACACACGATATTTCGAGCTGGGCTCTTGAACACGCTAAGAAACAAGAAATCATTCTTAAAGAAATAATAATAATATTGAATAATTCTCTAGATAGTAAATCAGTCCCTTTTTCTAAAAAAAAAAAAAAAAAAAAAAAAGGATCAAACTACAATCCTAAAATATAAAAAATTCTTGTAACTCCGATATATATATATATATTTGCTTTTGTGTGTTTTGCTTTTGCGTGTTTTGCTTTTGACTTCTTTACTATTTATCTATTTTTCTTTTAATTTTATTTCTGTGTTTTCTAAAATACTTTATTATATATTACATCTTATGCAATTTCAAGTGTGACTCTTTCTCTGTGTTTTATCTTTATCTACTTTTATTTTTAGTGTTAATTTATATATATATATATATATATATATATATATATTAAATTCGTACTCACTACAAAAGGATTAAAAGTAAATGCATGCATGCACATGTACATATGTACGTATGTATACATACATGTACAATACACTAGAAACACTAGACATATTTAACTGTTTCCAAACCGCTCTAAAGGAATCATTATACAGCAGGGGGGGGGGAGCAATATCTTACAATCTACTGCCAAATTATATAAAAAAATAAAAGGGGAGATGCCTTAAAACTAAGAGAAATTTACTTAATAAAGCAAGCCTTTTATTCAGTGGAAGAATACAATACAACAGATGATTTCAAAACGTAAAATAATTCATGTATATGTAAAATAAGTATTATAATGTTTGTTTAGAATGTACTAAATTCTGTATATATTTTGATTTGAAAACCCGTCTGCTTATTTCATTATTTTTTTTTTTAACAAACTTGTTTTGATTTTTATACTTTGTATTGACGATACTACCTGTACTTTGGGAAAATAAAGACATAAAATGAAATGAAAATGAAATAAGGGCCCAAATGAGCTCGGAATCTTTGGCACCTTAGGCCCCATTCACAATGAAAATGTCGGTCCTGGTGGTGTAGTGGTAACCATACTTGCCTCCTAAACCCAAGATCGAGGGTTCAATCCCGGCCAGGATCGATGGATTTTTTCGGGCGTAAAAATCCTAAGTATGGCTTCCTTCGGAAGGGAAGTAAAGTCGTGCGTCCCGTGTCGTACATTTACGGCACGAAAAAGAACCTCAAATCTGAAAGAAGAGGTCTCTGAACAAAATTTGTCGGCCTTTTTACGCCCTGAATAGAATGGGAACACTGATGACCTCAGATGTTAAAGAGCGTCCGTAAATAAACAAATAAAAAAACAAAACAAAAAACAAAATCAATGAAAATTGAATGTAAGCATAATAAAATTAGATGTAAAACGTAAAATTTAGTATGTTGGCATACACAATAAAGACGCAAACGTATTACTCCCCCCCCCCAAAAAAAAGAACAAGCTAAGATCAATTAACAGCTGATTGAAAATGGCTGCTTCTGAGAAGATGGCGCGTTTATGCACATACAAAGTGCAGTAACTAATTTGCTTGGAGTAGTATAAGCAAGGATAGGTTTCTTATAATGCATTTAATTTTTTGTCCGTTGACGCCATTCTGTCTACAGAGCCACTATCTTCAGCTCTGCCTACCACAGAGCTCTACAAACAGAGCAGCTGTGTTATGATTGGCCGATTTCTTAAGTTTAAGTTAAACGTAGATGCAAAACCTTGGACCTTGCAAGCTTCTAGTTTACGTCTAATTGTACGTTTATTTTTGTGTTTACGTGATTCATTACAGTGCATAACATCTAGTTTTTACGTTTAAGTTTACGTTACGTTTAATTTTCATTGTGAATGGGGCATTACAGCTATCTGGCATTCACCTCTCAGAGTAAGGAAAAACTCGTAAAAATACTTTACCCAAATAGCTTTACCTGACTCGAATCGAAACCAGGACCTCCGAATTAGGAGTCGCAAACGCTACCAGACCATAGCAGCGGTCACAAACCTTGTCACCTGAAATAATGCGGATTATTATTATTATTATCATTATTATTATTATTATTATTATTATTATTATTATTATTTTATTAGGTTTATTTAAGAACGTTCTTTAACATCTTTGGCTATTGAAGTCCCATTCAATTCGAGGCGTGAAACGGCCAATAAATTTGCTTAGAGGCTTCTTCTTTCAGGCTTAAGGCTCCTTTACGACACAGGTCCAACAGCAGCTTTACTTTCCTTCCGAAGGATTTTTACACCCTAAAATCTAGCGATCTTAGCCGAGTTTGAACCCACGACTTTGCGTTTATGAAGCAAGTATGATAATTACTTGATCACCAGGACCGACTAATAAAATGTGGCTGTTGAGTTGAGTTAGGCGTGTTGAGTTAGGCGTGTAAATGACTTCCCGAATGCTCGCTCGTTTTAGATGCGGTGCTATTGAGGAAACGTGTTTAAAGGTGTGGAAATTCTGCCTAAATTTCTTTATAAACATTAGTTTCTTTAAAAAAAAATGATGTTAGTTAAGAAATACTTGTACTAAATAGTGTATTATATACTTCGAAAGTGAACGTTCATTAATCTGATATAATAGTAAACTAACTAGCGAAAAACTTGGCCAAGTTCTTTTTGTGCAAGGTTTCGGAAGTCTTAAAATGTCTTCTCATGCTTGAGGTTGCATGTGACATTTACATAGCTGTTGGCAACAGAGCTATAGGATATTACTGTGAGCTTCAAAGTAATCAAGTGCTTTCCTAATGTCCACACCTGTCTCCCCTAAGTGGGAGATTTTGCCGTTATCTTTTAAATGATATTTTTCTGATTGATTTACGATTTTTTTAATATCTTAAATATCTTCGCTTAAATTTTCTCAAAAGCTGTGTTTGTAATTTAACAATGAATGTTAACCGGTTGCTTAGCCCAAAATAGCATTTTCCTCTTGCATACGTAAATTTGAATGTCTTCGTATGCTCTGTTTTGTTTCGTGCAGTAATGCCTTAATGTTCAGTGTTGATGGTGTACAACCTCTAAAAACATGCGTTGAACATGCCGAGTTGTATTAAATTCCCACATATCCCCATTTCTTCGAGCAAAGAAAAACAAGTTTAAAAATCTATAATTAACAGCAATAACATCTAAAGATAAAATGCTGCTAGGACGGTTTTTTCTTAATGCAGGTTATGAATGTGTTTATGGCGTTGTTGTAGTAGTTTTTAACGTTATCCCTGCAGTGAATAATGCCAAAGCTTTTACAAAGAATTGTTTGTTTGCAAAACTCAGATAACTGTACCGCACATCAAGGGCAAGGGCAAGGTGTAATAACCCTTTATAAAAGGGAAGGGACAGAAATAGTAATAAAATAAATAAAAAAGAAAGAAAGGAAAAGCGAGCAAATGAAAGAAAAGCAAGGAAAATCCCAAAAGCAGAAGGAATAATTAACAAGAGAAAAATAAAAGGTATATAAAGATTGAAAGGTAGAGAAAAATTAAAAACTGAATGTGGATAGAGAGAAAGAAAAAATTGAAAGAAAAGAATAAAGGAGGAGGGGAAAAAATGAAAAATAAACACCTTAAAGGCTGGAATAAAGGAAAGAGAAAAATTGAAGAAGCAAGGGAATTAAAAGAAAGAATAAAGGTAAGGAAAGAAATCAAATACTCAAGGAGGGAACTAAAAAGAGAAAGACGGGGCAAATAAATACCTAGACATTAATTTTTTCTTACAGTATTTTTTTTTCACTGTACCCTGCCTCTCATTTTTAACACGCCGTCCCAGCATCAAGGGTTTAGAGAAAATATTAACTAAATGTTGACAATTAATATTCTGTCTTGGAAATTGCCTTTGCAGAGAATTGAACCCTTCTTCTTCTTCGTATAGCGAGCAAAGTTATTCTCTCGCTAATAGGGAGAAACAGGTCATCAACATTCCGCAGTCGAACATCAGCAGTTGTTACGAGAGGGAAGCGAAATATCGCCAGGGTTGCACTTTTTATTTCGTGGAGATTTGGTAGCGAAGTTCAACGGCCGTCCTTTAGTCCCGTTACCGAACTCACAACACGCGCTTGCATAGCCGGGTCGTGCCGAGCCCTGTCGAACCATGCCGTGCCGAGCAGGGGTGAACGACCTCAGCGTTACGCTTCCGTGTACCACAGCAGTGCGCCCGCTCGACAGCCCGTCGGCTTTTTCACTCATTAAAAGGGAGATTGATATCGTGCTCCTCACAAGACGTGGTTATATGAGAGGAGGTCATGTCCATCAACATGCATAAATGGACCTTTTTCCATCCCTGCAGCTTCAACAGAAATAAGAACTTATGTGATGCTGATTCTGTAAAGAAATTGCAATATGATGCAATAAAAGTACTGTACGACTATTTTGAATGCAATTTGACTGTAATGCAACAACAACAACAATAATAATAACAATAACAATAATAATAATAATAATAATAATAATAATAATAATAATAATAATAATGTCGGTCAGCTCAAGTGTTATCTTACGATTTAGGATTCGATCCCTGGCGGCGGTAGAGAGATTTTCTTCGCTTTATCACGTATTGCTTGCCTAAGTTTACTTATCTACTAGCAACTACATTTTTTAGTATTATAGCTTCTTTTCAAAACATACAACAGAACATTGATGTTGTTTGGTCAATTAACTTCATTCGCACCCACGAATCTTGAGTTCAACAGAGTCGAATTATACGTACTTACATTTTTTTCTTTATTGCTTTGTTTAACTTTAAAGAATCGTTATTCATGGAAGTACAGTAGATAAAAATGTTTAGATAATAAATTTAACCAGATATGAAATAACAAATAAAATAAATCTATAGATTAAAATAGTAGATAATACTTTAATTTTTAACATTTTAAATATTTATTTATTTCCTTATATTTGTCTCAAAATATGAAATAATTTCCCCCCCCCCTCAAAAAAAATGGAACATAAGAAAGCAAAATACTATTCGGATTAGAGAGGATTGCTACTGAAATTATTAAACATGCAAAATATCACTAAAATGTAGAGTACTAAATATACCTGGCAATGGTGGCACAAACTTTGCTAACAAAAGTGGTTGCATCTGGTCATCTTGACCTCCCCCCTTTTTTATCATCTTTAAAAATGATCATGTTTAATGCACAACGTATTTTATTTTGTTTTTAGAATATTATGTGTTAAAATACTTTAGGTAATAAATGTCATTCGTGTAAGCTTTAAAACAAAAGTGACAATTTATTATGAACTCAGTAGTTTACATTTCAATGTGTGGATGGAGAATAATAAACTGTTGAATCTGACACCATGTCTACACTTTACCACATAAACTTTATAAACAGTCCTTACAAACAAATTGCCCATGTGATCAACACACATACCTTTGACACAGTGGACAAACATGATGAAGATTAGAACCTTTCTTGCTAGGACACAGTTCACATCTACGCTTAGCAGGTCGGTTAATATCTATCTGCTGGTGGTCCAGCAGCATGATCCTCACTTTCTGGTAAAACTTACAGTATGATACTCATAGATATCGTGAAAGTTCTTCTGTTCCATTCTAGATTTTAGATGATCCATAGTCAGACCCTGAGCCAGCATTTTCATAAAATTTCTCCACACATGCTTTCTGCTTGTAACAACTAACTGAGAGCACTGATCACATTTATATTCAGTAAATTGAAAAATACTGTCAAGGGCCATCTTGCGACTGTAAACAGGGAACACATTTCATCAACATTATCACCCTTTGTCATGTTATAAAAAGTGATAATTTCAGGTTTTCTGGTATTTTCTGATTCTTCATCAATTGCTTTGCTGTTGTGCATAGTGTACAGCAGTACGACAGTTTTTCCATATTTAGGAACATAGGACACAAGGTGGAATTATGTGAAAACCCCAAAAGATTAGAATGTTCTTCTTTTCTAATATTGCTGAAAAATTGTGGTGGGAGCTCCGGTTTGTTCTTCCTCAGCGTGCATACAATTGTTAGTTTGTGTTTTTCAAGCAGTTCCTTAAATAGTGGGATGCTGGAAAACCAATTATCTGTTGTAAGATTGCTCCCAGTATCGGATATTGGCTGAATTAAACTTTTAACCATCTCTGAAGGCTTTTGATTTAAATTGAAAGGGCCAACTGGTTGTTTTCCCAGATAAATTTCCATATTGGAAACAAAACATGTCCTTGAGTCAGGTAGAGTGAATGCTTTTATGTCGTGCTTGGCAGGCTTGCCTCTCATAAACTGACGAAATGCGCATCTTGCTCTAAAAGCCCATAACTGTTCGTCTATAGTTAAGTACTCTGAGAAAGTATAGTTTTCTTTGCATTTTTGTACAAACATAGAAATATTTCCCAGATATGAGTCAGTTATTAGTCAGCTGTCTTTCATGTAATCAAACCTTAGAGCCCTCAACAGAAATCTGAAGCGTTGCTGCGACATAACAGCGAGGAAGATGGGCACCCCATTGGCACATTTGGCTAATAGATCATCAGTATTGAGATGTGATGCTTTCAGGGCACTTGCATAGTAAAGAAGCTCTGAGAAAGTCTGGTACATGTTGCATCACGGTCTCAAGCATAGCTCATCCTCATCTCTTCTATTTTGAGATTAGTATAGTACAACTATTTGGTCAATAATATCTTCAGTGAAGAAACAGAACCATTAACTCAGTGGATCAGTGGCCTGTTTAGCAGTCCCTTTCACCCCAGGTAGGTGTTCTTACGCTCCTGTTACGTTCAGTATTTTGCCAGTTAGTTCTTCCATCTTTCCCCAAGCAGGAACCTGCGTCATTTAAATGTAAATCACCTTCATCTACTGAATTATCGTTTTATTCAGTAATTGAATTTCTGTTTCCCTCTTCTTCACGTGACAATTCACTTTCTAATTCACTACAGGATCCACCAAACTCTTGCTCTTCATCCGATGCATTATCTCTCCATGTATTCATCTCCTTAACTACTTTTATTCACTCACTGTGATATGAAAAATGTATACGAATCTGGTCGCACCGAGTCAGCCTGCCCGTAACTGAACTAATCAGCCTGAAATTGAGAGAATTGACTATTTGTTGTGCAATAATGTAGAAGAGTCTAAGTTAGGAAGCTACCAGCAGGTGCAGGTTGGTCTGACAAAAGAGTGGGAAACAGCAAAAGAAACAAATTTACCTCGGGTCAAGATGACCCATGCCGGTTAACATATTCAAAACACCAGAAGAATGGACATAGGCTCTGATTATACCTGTCCTAAATAAGAAATTACAGAAACATTAACATTTTTATTACAACTATGTGCCAGAACAATTTAAGTTTAAGTTTCATTAGTGAAACTAAAATAAGTGAACCCTACATAGAACTTGTCATGCAACAAATCACTCAGAAAAGAAGAGGATTTAATCCCTTTACTTTATTTATATTTGTCGATAAGGGCAGCGTTCCGTTAAAAATTTGCTATCCATTGCGCTTATTAACGTAAACGTTTTAGCGCAATTTTAAAATACAAATACATACTGGAAAGGCTATTGAATAGAAAACAGAAGTTAACTTATGGGTGAAGGAAGACTAGCCAATGAAGCATGATAAAAAAAAGTTTGTAAATTGCTGCATCCAAATGCACTCACTATAAAGTGTTATTACACACTGCTATTTGCAAATGACAAATTTTGATTACGGATGACTTACAATTAGCAAATTAGCAGCAAAATTATATGCAAGTTTATATTCTTAAAATATGTGACACTAGGACATACACAATGACATCTGAAAGCCTTTGAAATGTAATATGGTGATCCAGAACAAGGTTATTGAACGGTTATAATGTACTATTTTAAGCATATATATATAGTGTTACACACTCCCCCCCCCACACACATATGTGTGTGTGTATACTATTAATGGAATAATAAAACTTCTAAAAAGCATAAAATTCATTAAAAAACACTCAGAATACAATATAAAAAAGTTCACACAAAATTTCACACTAAAAACCGTAAAACCTTCTCCCTATTCAGAGAGTTTTGTTACGTAAGTTATCGTTGAATCCCAATATCATTATTTTGCCGGCCGACAAGGGCTCCTCAGTCGTTGTCATGGACCGGGCATCATACCCCCAAAAAGCCTTTCGACAGTTGCATGACGAAGATTATTATTTGAGCCTATTGAAATATGTCACTCCTGACTTCAACATAGAAATAGCACATTTTGTTTCTGCTAGAGCTCCATTAGAAGGCTTTAATAAAGCTGACATTACAATGTTAACACCAGTTTCTCCAGGCACACCTTCTTTATATTTTTTACCTAAAATACATAAAACAGGCTGCCCAGGACGACCTATAGTAGCCAGTTATGGCAGCCCCACTGAGAGAATTTCAGCCCTTGTTGATTTTTATATCAAACCCATAGCCTCTTCCAGACCCTCTTATATTAAAGACTCCTTTCATTTTTTAGAAATTTTGAAGTCTGTGGATTTAAATAATTATGATGACGTATTATTAGTTACTGTAGACGTGTCTTCGCTTTTCACCAATATCCCCCACAATAAGGGTTTAGAAGCTTTAGCCTACTTTTTAGATAGATCTAACTTATCTCAGACTCCTTCCAATGATTTTATTTGCCAATTAGCATATTTTGTCCTCACACATAATATGTTTGTATTTGAGGGCCAATATTTTCTTCAAGTCAAGGGGACAGCCATGGGGACCAGAATAGCTCCATCTTACGCCAATCTGTATATGGCCAAACTTGAAGAAGAATTTCTACGTTCAGAACCCTAAGCACCGTTGGTGTGGCGCAGATTCATTGATTATATGTTCATCATTTGGACTCATGGTATTACTGCATTTGATGGTTTCTTCAATAGGCTGAACACCAACTATCCAGTTAAGTTCACATCCACAGTTTCCCGTACTCAAGCTATCTTCCTGGACGTAGATATTCGGTTAATCAATAAGCAATTTCTGACATCAATTCATGTTAAACCTACTAACTTACAGCAGTACTTACATTTCGAAAGTTGCCATCCATCACATGTAAAAAAGGCCATTCCCTTTTCTTTGTCACTACAAGGACACCGAATCTGCAATAACGACGCAGCTCTGTATAGATACATCACCCAATTAACTGACAAATTAGTTAACAGGGGTTACCCCCCTTCCCTGGTAAAATCCAAAGTCCAGGCCTCCCATCAGAAGCATATTCCTAAGACTCGTAAACCAGCAGATATTGACCCACTGAATTTCATAGTGACATATTTTCCAGACATTGACAGACTCAAAGCTGTCCTAAAAGACAACTTCCATATTCTCACTCAAAATCAGCTAACTGCATCATTTTTTCAGACATTACCAAGGCTATGTTTCCGGTCCGGTCGCAATCTCAGAAGCATTTTTCGCAGAAATATTGATTATCCTCAGCCCTCCTTCTCTACACTTGGCTCATATCCGTGCAACCGCCCTAAATGTAAGACTTGTGCCTTGATAACCCCATGCTCGTCTTTTGTTAGTCCGAATCTGAAATCAGAGTTTAAAATTCACCCATTTTTCAACTGCACATCTACGAATGTTGTGTATTTACTTAAATGCAAATTTTGTCCAGCTTTTTATATTGGACTAACGTCCACTAAGGTATCTATTAGAATGAACAATCACAGGCATTCGGTTAAAACCTGTTCCCCATTGCCGGTATCACAACATGCCAATTTTCACCATGCCACGTTCGATGACTGTTGCTCCCTTATTCTCATAGATGCCGCTCCTCCTTCCAAACATGCCTTACTTAGAGACGTAGAGATGGCAGCAATAGTTTTGCATAAAGCCCGCATTCCTCCAGGCCTCAATATTTCCTTGTAATACTGCCAGGTTTGCCAAACTACTTTGTACAGCTAGAGTTGGCAGTTTTGTTGCCACGTCACATCCCTTATGCCTCACTAAGACAGACGCCACCTGTCACAGCTCAGTTCATTCTCAGCACGTGACCAAGAGCCAAGCTCGAAATAAAAAAAAGTGTAGTTTTAGTGTTCAGTTTTCCGGTTTTTAGTGTGAAATTTTATGTGAACTTTTTATGTTGCATTCTGAGTGTTTTTTATGAAATGTATGAAAAATAATGTAACATTATTAACAATGTAATTAAAATAACAATAACCAGAAAAGGATAAAACACTAAGAAAACGTCACAGATTTGTAATTGCTATATTTCTAATTGCTAGAGCTTTAGCAGTTCTTTTTACAGTTACAAACATAGTGATTAATAATCTGTGATTTTTTCTTAGTGTTTTATCCTTCTTTGCTTTTCTAGTTACACACACGCGCGCGCGCGCGCGCGTATATACATAGTAATTATAAAAGTAGACAGGATAAAACACTTAGATAAAGTCTCACTGAAATTGAAATGTTTATCCTTTTCTTCTTTTATAATTACTGTTAATTTGTTACATTGTTAATAGTGTTACCTTATTTTTATTTTTATTTTATATTATATATATTAGGATTGCTTATAAGAATTGTATTTTCTTATACGGCACCTCTTGATGCCTGTGCGAGGCTTTAATTTAGGAAGCGGCTAAAGCGGCCAGGAGATGGCCGGGAAAGGAAGAATATAATTCTTTGACAATTATATTTATGACAATAATTATCATAAAATATTCACAATAACTCACCACCAATGGTGCTTAAAAAAGTGTCTTATGCAATAAATAAATATATGTTATCATTTGGCGCTGCATTGCTGGGCCTGGGTCTGCCGCAACGAACTCTGCTTTCTCTACCTCCGTCTTAAGACTTCATTGATAGAGGCAGTATTGCAGAGGAGCATGTCATGTCGCCTATCATGCGGCTTTCGAGATTGTAAAAGGCCACCTCTCCATAAGACAACTTCCCATTTATCTTCTCAAGCAGGGTGAACCCCCGTTGCAGACCTCTCTAACTTAGAAAAAATACTAAAAGGTACCGGGAATAGAACCCAGGACCCAACAATGCTCTAGCCACTAGACCAAGGAGGTGGTGTGTACATGTATTAAATACTAAGATCTGCTTTCAAAAATGTTACCTTACCTTGGTAACTTACCTGTTTCCGAAATTGGTCTAATAAAAATCTGTATGGGTTAACTTTAGGATAATAATACAGAGGCTTACAAATATTTTTTAAACTTTAAAATTCTGTTTTCTCAAGTATGGTAATGAATAATCAAAGATATTTTTGAATATTTTCAATGACTTTTTCTTCAGTAATTCTCATATCTCTATGATAATAATAAAGCAAATCCTACAATGTGAGTGGTCCTGGATTTGATTCCCGGTACGGGTAAACACTACTAAGGTTTTTTGCCCCCCGTAGTTTTTCTAAATCGTGAGATGGGACCTTACCAGGAATTTTCATATAATCTTTACCTTTATAAAACAATAAAAATGGAAAGGGTACAAGAAGACGACTACGCAACTTCAGGCCATCTGTCTGCCAGAAAGTGAACTGAATAGGATTTTACGTAATCACTAACTAGCAGATGCCATGATGCTATACATAAATACATATTAAAAGACAACTCGTGGCTAATAAGCAAACACCTATATTTCATTAGCCACAAGAGGATCGCGAGTTCGAGAATTATATCATGCATCAGTAGAGTTTAATGTTCTCTTGAATTGAACTATGCTTCTTATAGGCAATGGTCATGCCTATGTATCCATTCGCATTGCATTAAATGACTGGCCATCGTTCTTAGTGCCTACTGTATAATTATGAACTTTACCTGTTGCTGCATGTTAAAATGACTATGATGACGGAATCAGTTATAGAAGTTGCCTCATACTGTAAATTTAAATAACAGATTTGGAGTGTGGAGCATTTAATTTTGAGTTTAGTAATAATCATGATAATGTATTTTAGTTTCAAACTGTGTCAAACAGTAGAAAAATATGTACTTTCTTTTATATTGTAACGTTACCTAATGCTCAGCGACAGAGTGCAAAACAGAGTTACTTTACGTTTTCGGTGCAAAATTACATGAAAATAAACAATTTAGTTTCTACTTGGAGATATTTTAATAATAAACTAACATATTTGGGTTATAACTTTTCGATTCATAAACCCTAAGCAACGTTTTATGCTTCCATTTTTTTTGTTCTATAAACCTTTTTTAAATATTGTTACATTCATGGGGTTTTCTCACTTTCGGATTAGCAATCTAAATTGGGCTAGTCTTTGAAGAACAAAAATGTATTGAAAAACTTTCTCCTCTCCTGGAATCCCTTTTAAAGGGACCGTATCTGTAAAGACGTCTGTCTGAACGTTAAATGATGCACTTGCTTTTCATTTGGAATTTCTTTAGTTTTTCTTGCCTCGAAATTATCTATCCCTTAAGATACAATACTTTCTTCTGATTCCATTTCTTAGATGAGCAAAGTATTTCTGAAGCGTTTCCCTGCTTTTGATCGTATACGAGATTTTAAAACAATGACATTAGTTAGGAATAGCTTCTGTGTCAATGTTCTTAGTTGCTGCTCCTTGGAAGCAGAGCAAGCGAACGGAACAAATTGCAGGGTATCAAATAGGACTGCTGAAACTCTGCAAAGTCAAACGTCATCTTCGGCTCTTCCTTTACTAGTAGCGGTTTTGGATGCAGTATCTGTGTTTCAGACTTGCTGCCGCTACTCTTCGCGTTTTTGTACAGCGTCTCTTTGTTCTCGCACTTTTTCTGGTTCTTTCATATGCTAATGTTTTTATTCTCTCTTGCATTTATAAAGGAAGTCGGTAATTAAAGCTCCCTTTCCCCAATTCAACGAGAAATTTGAACCGAGATCTGTAGAGAAATCACTTCAAATGTTTCACTTTTCATTTCATCGAAAGATGACGGTCTATTTTAAATGGGTTCGGTTTTGTTGGTTTTAAACCGAAGTTCTGTTTAAAACGGTTTAAACTTAGTTCAATACTTTTGTTGTATTCACTATGAAAAATCGGCAGCAATAATAATAACAGCAGCAATAATTAAAAAAGAACACATCGTTTATACTTTTTCTGTTTCAAACCGAAATAAACCTTTTACTTACATTAAACAGTAAATTTTTTCTCTTTTTAATCAACTAAACATCCTATTATTTGACTTTTTCTTTCTTTCTGGTTAATGACTTGGCTAATCTTCCCCGTATGTTACTTCTTCAGACGTTTTAGCCTGGTTCGCCGGAACCAGTGTATTTCAGATTCCACGTAGCTATAACCAGTTTTCCTTTCTTTCAGGTAACCGACTGTTTCAAGTGTTGAATCCTTCCATAAGTGGATCAGTTTGTCTCGCACTTGAATGAAGACCACGGAATATTTAATATCAGAGGCTGTTCTGAACAAAAACCCTTCGTCTAAGTGAAGGGATATACACGGTTAGTAGTTTTCGTTCGAAGCTCTACCAAGTTAGATTACTCGACTGTTTAAACCACATCAATAGCTCAGCTCGAGACGTGGTGTATACTAGCGATTCTGAAACTGTGGTCCTCAGACCATCAGTACTGTTAACAACATTTACTCTTGAGTGTACAAATACAAACAATAAATTAGGGGAAAGTTGACACAATCGACATTTAAGAAAATTAAAATCAAATTAAAGGCAACTATTTGTTCCGGAGGGAGCTTTAAAATAGGTATAAACCGAAACCGTGGACCAGACCATTCATATGTATCTTCACAGTTTCCCTTGCAGCAGCGCGCATCTTTCTGCAGTGAACTGTCTATCCAAAATTTCCCGGACTATCAAGGAAAAGAATTAAAGTATTAATGTCTTTCAACAACTTACTTGTGTAAGAAATCATTCTTTACACTTATTTATTTATTAAAAATTAAATTATAGAAACTGTTTGGAAAACTTAGAATGAAAGCTCAAAATACAAATTTTTCCTATGATGCCCGATACATCTCTCGCATTCAGGAAGTAAAATTAATGAATAAGTGCTAAATATATTATTAGTTATTGTTGATATCAATGTTTTATGTTTTATATACTTTAAATGTAAATTATTATTATTATCGTTATTGTTATTATTATTTAATACACGGTGCAGTAAAAAGGAAATATTGAAAACATGTGCATTTATTTGATATTTATAATCTTGAACCATTTTTCACCAACGAAGATGAATTTTAAAAATATATAGAATGCAAATCTAGGTTTAAACTTTGAGATAAACCTTAGGGGTTCGCGTCAAGGAAAGTTTGAAAACCTGTAGTCTGTACCATTTCTTTGGACAATTTAGCTGTTTTATACACTGGATCCGTCATATTTGTAGCTGCAGGAATATTGTTAACTTTTCTTAAAAAAAAAAAAAAAAAACATACAAGACATTCTCTTTCTATAGCGACTCTATTTTTATTTTCAATCATACAGAATTAAAACTGTTACTATACTAAAGCATTAATGAGCATTAAATTTAGTTTTCTAGTTAACTGACTCTCACAACTGCAATTAACAAAACACAATGTATACAAAACATTGCTCCGTCGACATTCTATGAACTTAGCTCTCAAGTATTCCTAATAATTCCGTATAATTAAATACTGTTTACACCAGATCCAGTCTCCGGATATTTTAAACAACTCAATTCAAAGGTCAACAGCTCAATACGTCTCGTATAACCACAAAGCTTAAAACCGCCTCGGGTGCCCGAGGTCGTTAAGTCTCGGACTCGTGAGCGGGAGGTCTGGGTTCGAATACCGCCAGGACCGTCCTTCCTGACTGAGGTTTTTTCCAGGTTTTCCTCAGTCCTCATAAATGGCAAATGCCGGGGAGGTATCCGAAACTTAGGCCTGGAACGATTCCTTCCTTAAAAATAAATCCTTTCCCAATATATCATTTCATCTCATGTATCATCAGTGTCCATCGCCTGTGGTGCCTCTGTAGCAAAAACGGGCGTTAAACACTATTCATACAAAGCTTAAAATTTTCATTTGGAAACTTAGTGCATCAGTGCCAGCTAGTGGAAGAAGATGAAACTACACGAGTTATTGTGTGAAGGCTTATGAAGGCTTAAAGATGATATTCGTAAAATATTGCATTTTTCTTAGATCAGCCGTCCAAGAAAAAAAGTGTTGCACTATGACAGTGTTCTGAAAGTTCTCGGCCTGACTCAGAGATGTCATGAGGATGGCCAAATTACTATGGTTGTTAAATATCATCCTTTAGAGGGCGCGCTGTAAAGTTTCAGACGCGTAAAGTGTAGTCACTTGTTCGTGACAATCGTGTAAACAAATTAATGTCAACATTTTCTATAAAATAGATAAAACTGCAATACGAGCTATGATAAAGTACTTCGTTTTGAAGGGTTTAGCCTCAACAGAAATGCAAAAGGAATTAATTTTATAAAGGAGTCTACCCCTTCGTTTTCGATGATTAAAAAGTGAATTGCTGATTTTAAGCGTGGTCGTAGTCCATTTAAAATAATGAACGGTCAGGGCTTTCCAAAACTGCTACGACCGACGAGATTGTGACAAAAATTCATAATGCCGTACTCAATGATCGCCTATTGAAGGCGCGCGAGTTGGCTGACATTAAAAAGACCTCGATAGGTCGTGTCCACTACATTTTGCACTAAGTTTTACGTATGAAAAAGCTTTCCGTTTGTTAACAATAGGCCACGTTTGTTAACAATAGGCCAGAAACGCATTCGAAGAGTGCCCATTTTGCAAGAATGTTTAAACTTGTTTCAACGCAGTTCCAGTAAGTTTCTCCGACGTGTCACAACTGTAGATGAAACATGAATTCATCACTACACGCTAGAGACGAAGAAGCAGTCCAAACAGTGGCTGGCAACAGGTGAAAGTGCACCACAGAAAGCAAAACGATTCCATCTGTAAGAAAAGTCATGGCTACGGTTTTCTGGGATTCTCATGGGTATTCTTATAGACTACTCCACAAGGGCAGAACCGTCACCGGGGAGTATTACACTTCACTAATGAACCAACTGAAGGAATGCTATTCGGGCCAAACGTGCACATCTTGCAAAAAAGAAAATTCTATTTAATTTCGTTAATGCGCCTTCGCACATGTCTCGTATTGTTGCTGCAAAACTGCAGGACCTTTGGTTCCAAATGTTTCCTCATCTGCTCTATTCGCCATATTTGGCTCCCAGAGGCTACTTTCGTGTTTCCAAACCTGAAGAGATGTCTGGTTGGGCGAAGGTTCACATCAAATGATGAGGTTGAAACTGAGACAGACGCTTGTTTTTCCACAGCTGGACAAGTCTTATTTTACTGAGGGTATTAAAATGTTGGAAAGTCGTTAGAGAAAATGTATAGATGACATCGGTGACTATGTTGAAAAAAAAATCAATGTTGTATTTTATTGGTCAGGCTGAGAACTTTTATAATGCCCCTAGTTTTTTATTGAACGCCCTTCTTGTGTGTGTGTTTATAATGCAATTTTTGCGAGTCGAGTCTTTGTGGTAAATAATTACATAGGGTATCTATCTGAGTGTTTGAACACACATCACTATTGACATTGATAATTAGCAAGTATTGAACTCAAAGCGTTTTTTATTACCGCTTTGATTGCATTGGTTTCATCGCTGATATTGTCTGGCTATGAGAAGAAGGCAAGCATGAGGAATGTGCTACGTAAACATTTTCTACCTATCCATTATGTGCACATACGTTAGTGCCTATAAAAATAAACACTGTTGTCATGTACTTGCCCATAGTTAGAAGTCCAGCGGGCTTGCAAGATATGAGTCTGAGAGGTCCTCATCTGGCAGCATGGATATCTCATATATACTCATAAGTGTGCAGATAAACAGTTAAGCCCCCCTTGCCATCTTTTGATCTCCAAACTATGCTGGTCACGTTAAATCTGAAGTTATATATATATTCACTTTCTGTCAGACAGATGATTGGTTGCATAGTCGTCTCTATGTAGAAATGTTTTCTTTCATTACTTATTTAAACCTTAAAAGCTCTTTGTGGCTCATGCCAAACGAAACATAATATCTGTGCTTGTGTTCGCCGCTAAGGAAAACCGCGAATAAACCTTCTCAAGTCTCGAACCCGCGCTCTTCCCATTGTCAATCTCAGAATGTTGGGCTTGGTAACTTAAGAGTAAAGTTTAAGCCTTAGTAAAAGTTCTAAAGGTTTCTTTGTACTGATTATGAATTTGTGCAACAAATACAATTTTAAAAAGTAATTAATTATGTTATGCATATTAAAAATGAGGGAAAACACCAAACTTAAAATGCTACCTATAAATCAAATACGACATAAGTTACATATTAAATAATATACACTATATAATATATTATTAAAACAAACACAAAAAGCCTCTGCCTTCATTATCTCACAATAATGTAACTGTTCATTCTGAAGCAGAGTTCGCTTGGAAAATCTGCACTAAAATCCTCACCAAGCCACCACTAATCATTACTCCCTGTGCCCTCTTGTGTGGAACCAAAGAACCAGGGTCTCCTTTCACGAACGGCAGCGGAGGAAAGCGTCCTTAGCCGAAGGTAGTCGCTTTAACAGATTTAGGTGAATAATAAGACGAACTTGGTAGCTCAGACGGTTGGGACATTCTGATATTAAAGGGAAGCTTTATGAGACAGTGAGTCCGATTCTCACGGTGTAATTCATTATTTTGATGTTCTGCTGAAGTTATAGGAGATTTGCCCAAATTACAATTATTACCTGCTAACATAGTACTGTGCACACAGTCCGCAATAAATTTATGTTTACTATTTTTTTTACCTGCTGAAGTTAGTGAAGGTTAGCAACCATTACTATTTACTCGCTGACATAGTATCACACAATCCGCTATCAATTTATATTTACGAAAAGGGGACGAGCGTAAACTGTCAGGCCGTAGCGAGCCGTAAAACCACTCGGTTCACCGATTTCTAGAATTTACTCTAGGTTAGGGTTAGTATGTGTGTGTATGAATTAATTGCGAATTCCAATAGACGAAGATTGAAGAGACACAGTAACATTCGCAACTCCAAACTCAACACTAAGAAGCGATAATTAGTGTGTGTGAATGAATTAGTTTGAATTCCAATAGACGAAAAACAGAAGAGGCGGGATAACATTCGCAACACGAAACAAAACACTATTCGGTTTTCTCCGCTGTCCTACTCTGCCGTTCGTGAAAGGAGGCATGCCTTGGTTCCACATAAGACGCAAGTCAAGTCACCGATCAAATTGTAATGCTTTTTACCTGTCAGGAAGGCATAGGGAGGTGTGATAGGTGCGCCAACTATGCAAAGTGCAATCGTGACCTACTTTCCCAGGGAAAGTGACATGTATTTTGAACACTATGTATCGCAAGTTCTTGTCAAAAAATTTAAAGTATTTAGTAACGAAAGCATTAACTAGCGTATATCGAACACTACCCTCTTCTGCCTTGAAGCATTCTATACAGGTAAATCTACTCACATGTAAGCAAAATTTCAAAAAATCAACCACCAGTTGAGGGTAGTATTCAAAACGTGGGTGGATAGAGACCAAACATGGAACATGGAAATCAGCTCTTGCCTATGTATAAGGATGTATTTGAAATAGTATATATACATTGCCTTTCCACATATGTTCGTTTTTATTGTTTAGTTCAATCGATACCTAAGGATACTATTACCTTCTCTACAGCAATTTTTCTGGTTACTGAAATGTTCCTGCGATGTAGGGTTTAGCAATTAAGCAGATTTTGAGATAGTATCAGATTGGATATCACAGCATTATACATTATTTTGAATGACAATGTGTGTAATGTTAGAGTGTATAAGCTTTAATGATGACGATGATCCATGTTGTAGAAAATAAAGATCAACTAAAACATACATAGTGCTATGCTTTGAGTGGTCGTGTATTTAAATCTTACCCCTGATTGTTCAGCAACTTCTCTGTCATAGCTGTGCTGGCAGTACAGTGTTTTCAGGTGATAGTAAGTAACCAAAGCATTTGTGATAATGTTTTTTTTAATAGTGTTTAACGCCCGTTTTTACTACAGAAGCACCACAGGCGATGGACACTGATGATACATGAGATGAAATTATATATTGGGAAAGGATTTTTAAAGGAAGGAAACGTTCCAGGCCGAAGTTGCCATTTATGAGGACTGAGGGAAACTTGGCAAAAACCTCAGTCAGGGAGGTCGATAATAGCGGAATTCGAACCCCAGACCTCCCGCTCACGAGTCCGCACCTTAACAACTTCGGCCACCCGTGGCGGTAAGTGATAATCCTGTAATTCATTATATGGCCATTCAATAAATGTGGCATAACGGCACTCGTATTGCATAGAACTTATTCATAGCGTACAGCCAAAGTGTTTAGGTATTAAAATGTTGTTCAACTTCCGTACACTGAGGATATTTGAGTTATGGGTCTGCCAATCGCGGTTATATATTGAGAGGAGAAGATCGTCAAGGTCGTTTAACACATGTTCAGGTAGCAGTTTGTAACTAGTTTGAGGGAGACTTTGTTATCAAATGGTTGTGTGTTCATCATTAAGCGGTCTTTCTTTATATGTTAATTATTCCTTGTTGGTCATACTACTAAATAAATATATTCTAGAAGAACGGAGTTTTATGTACGATACAATTGTGAAACGATAAGACGATTTGTAAGAAAATACCCTGGCAATCGTATTCCAGGTAGAGAAACTGTCATTCAACTTGTTAAAAAAATACGGGAGACAGGATCTCTCAATGACGAGGAACATGTTCCGAAACGCCTTGTTCTTAGGGAAGAAAAGTTAGATAAATACAGGAGGCATAATTTTCAACACCTCTTATAACACAGGTTAGTGTGTATTATTATCAGTTGTAAATACAGTAATATTTTATGCTTTCAGTAAAGCTATTAGTACCAAAATAAAAGTAGTAACATTACGCGCGGAAACTCCAATTTCCCTTTTAACGGTTGCAGCGCTCAGGCGGCCCATAACTCAAATAAACTCACTGTATAAGTTGAAGGAGACTATGCCAATTTTATCACTGCGTTGCCAGCCCTGCATACTTATTGATAGAATTTAACTTATAATAATATATTATGTAGAAAAGTCAATATACATATTGTTTTAATTTTCAAATCAAATTTAATTTGACCTACTATTCGAACCTAGGACCTCCGGATTAATAGTCGCGAACGCTACCATTAGACCACGGAGGCGGCCCAAAAATGTTATATGGAACACAATATTTGAATTCAAACTAGTGAGTTAAACTTGTTTAACATTTCTTCCAAATACTGAAAAGTTGATCATGAAAACTACCCAAATATGTTTTGCAATTTGAAGAGTTTTTGTCTGCTGGTTAACTTGAAATCATTAAAAGATGAGGCCCCTGTAACTCAGGACTCCCTTAAGATGCGTTTGACCCGCAGCACATACTAGTTGAAGTGGTAATATACCGTTCAGGCTCCACCGATTTTCTGGGTGTATAGGTAGGAATAAATTAAAATATTTCGCATTGCTAACTGAATACTGTGGCCGCATCCTTTCGGTTTGCGCTAGATTTTCAGTAGAATAGTGCGTGTATGCTTCCATTCATGAATTAAGGGAATCTTCTATATATATTTAAAGGCAAAGGGGAACTTTCTCTTTGTGAAATTAAGAGACTAAATTCCATTACAGTTACATTTGGTAGCTTACTATATATATATATATATATATATATATATATATATAAAACATGCCTTTATAATAAATAAATAGTCCCAGAGCGAAAAAAAAAAAAAAAAAAAAAAAAAGGAAACGCTCGAAATCTCGGTGGATATGCGATCAGGGATCTTCAACAATTGTGTTCATGCTCCAATCACTGAGCTGCAAATCGAGGTTATTTTATGTTCGCAAAGCACAGAAGCGAAGGATCAAATGAAACGATGCATATTTAAACCTTTGGTTTTGCTCGACTTTGCTCTACTGTTCTGGAGTCCTCAAAGGTTGCCACGTGAGGAAGATTGATACTAAGAATCGACCTGAATAACTTTGGCTCAGGATTTAATTTAACTGAGGATACGATTCGTCAAAGCATCTGCAAGATAAGTCAAATAGTTTGTAGTTCAGGTCCTGACGTAATTTTTTTCTATATGATTCATCTTTCATCCCTGATCTGCTCATTGCTTATTGTGAAAATACTGCATTCAAATATAGCATAGTCTCACTCTGAGTTGTATTAACACAGAATTGCTCTAAGTTACTGTTACTAATTATAATTTAATTATACAATTAGCAAAGTTTGAAAGCATCTTATATTACATAGAGTAGAGCAGAGGTGGTATATGTATATTTCTCAACCTAGTATGGCAGTTATAATTTACAGCGCGATAATAATTGTCATTTAACTTGCATGAATAACTGGCCTATTCAGGTACAAGTTGGAATAATTTTTTTTCGGAGTGACTCATTTCGCACTTTCAAGATATCTTCCAATCTGACGGCTTTAGATTTCTTTCTTTGGGACCGTCTCAGTCATACATGTTTCAGTTGCCTGAAAGCAGCCGGGGAACTACAGGCTGCTATCAATGTTGAAATTATAGTTATTCTTCCATAGAACTGGAAATGAAAGAAGGTCATTTATTGAATATCATTTGTAAGAAATAAAGATCTGTTGACAGTACAAAAAATTGCACAGTGAACAGATTGTAAAATATCATATATCTAGGAACATATTTTTCATAATTAATTATGAGCTCAGTAACTTTCCTAACAAATGTATAAGGATCCATGTCGTTTATCTACAACCATTCTAGGTTTACACTTATTCATATTATTGTTTTATAATAATATAAGTGTTTGAAGGACAGCTGGATGACCCATATTTAAACAAAACAATCATTATATTTGTCCATTGGTCTTGAGTCTGTGAAATTTTAAATTCTTTAAAACAATGAAATTATCTCAAAACTTTCATTTTTTGACGACTTTAAATTTTAATAGCGCAGGGGAACTCCTTGAATATGATCATAAATTGTAAACAGATGCCACTTTTTATCACCATATTATACTGATTTAATCATATTACTCAGAACGGCGCGTAATTCGAATCTTATGCATTTTTGGAAAATTTTATTTGACATTTTCGCGCAATAAATTATGTTTTCTGGGCTCCATCTCAGAATACGCCTACCATAGAAATGTCCAGCGATCGCCAGTTGCAACGAAGTTCCAGAGGTTTTAAGTTATGCGTATCAAATGAGCAGAATTTTTTGAATGTTATTCTGTTTTATGTTGTAATGGGTTGATCTATTGCAACGGCAGAGAACATTATTTTTACTTTTAAGTTTATGATTCAGTTCTAAGTTTATTGAAGGGAAAGATAGAGAAGACAGAAAGATAAAAAGGAAAAGAACAAGAAAGAAAAACAGAATAAAAATAAATAGAAAGAGGAGAAGATTAAAAGAATAAAATACGTTTATTTGCTTGTTTTTCTTTTCTTCTTTCTTCTTCTTTTTTCCCTCTTCGATGCAGACAATGAAAACAGGTTCATCATCAACGAGGAAGAAGAGAGGTGAATGCTGTATTTTTTTTTTAATCCAAATCATTACCACTCCATCTTCACTATTGCTTTCTTATCTTCCTCTGCTCTTTCAACATCCTCATTTTCAACTGATACCTATTTAAGTTCATGATATTCAGCTCCTTTGACATATTCATTTCTCTTAATTTATGTTCGCACCCCAAACCTAGCATTAGAACACAACCGATGCCTTTTACTGGTTGCTATTCACTTGCTACGTTACAACACGTTTTTAAAACTAACAGCAACCTATGTATTACAATTCGATTAAGACTTTATTAGTAAAGTCAAAATGAAACCGAACTTTGCCTGACTCTGTCGTGGTATTTATGCATCTTTTTTACCTTGCCTTCCCAGGCGCACATGGCAGACTGCAGCTGTGCAGGAGTAATAGTTGATCGATTGTGAATTTGATAGTATACAGCCAGGTACATTTTGAATTCATTCCTGAAAGTGGAATTGGCAAAACAAATGTTTTCATTGTTAGGCGTCTTGGTGATGTAATTAATGCAAGGAAAAAGGGACTACTTTGAAAAGTGATACGGATGCAGGCAGGAGTGTCACTGCTCAAGTTGCCTAATTTGAAGGTGGTGTTGTGTAAAAGGTTCCATTTTCTCTATAATAAATATTTGGTTTATTTTTTTTTCTCTACTAGTATATGCAGCGATAAATAACGAAAATATATTCCGCTATGATTAATCTCATATGAGGAAACCAATAAAATTTAAAAGTATTTAAATGCTAAATGGAATATTATAAAGTTTATTACGTAATGATATAAATGTGCAGTGAGAACATTTTTAAAGTCCCGCAACTGATCGGCCGACCAGCAGACCGACTCCTTCCAATTGCTGAGATTTCCCACGCCATTCTCTCCCGATCTGTTGCGAGAGCGTTTTCGACAGAGTCAAGCTGTTGTGCTATGTAGTCGAGAGAAATTTCATTAAATAGTGCACTAGTGTTGTGCAATGGTGACATATTCACTGCGTCATGGCATACTCATCTTCAAGACATACATCAGGTACACAAAGTCGTGCGGCACAACGAAACCGGCATTTAAGCATAGATTTCCAAGCAGCCCGGTTCCAACACGAAAAACATAATTAAGACTAGTACAGAATGGGGGGAAGGGGATCGAAGACATAATTGATGGAATAGCGCCATATATTTGGTCCCTAAATTATTGGCCCTCATTCATGACCTCGTTTCTCAGATCTTACTGTTTGTGATTTTATCTTTAAGGGGCAATGAACTATAGATTATATTCAAGTAACCTTCACACACTGGAGGAACTTGAAACGAACACTCGAAACAATGTTAATTCCAATAGTGATGAGAAATTCCATAAGATGAAAATTGTGTGTCAGGGAAAATGGGCACTATTTCCAGAACCTACTGTAAGGAGAATTAATCCTAAATTCCCTTATTGAATATATTAAACCTAAGTTTTAAAATGAAAAGCACTTAGCGCCGTGAAGGTACGCAAGGAAATAACGGAGGCAACGCAAAGTCTAACCGCCTATCTTTTGAACTATGCATCGAAACTTTTAAACTGTTATTACTATATATGTGTTGTAATATGCAACATTTTATTAATTTATTTAGATTTATTAGGTTTATGTTGTATATATTTACCGAATATTTCAGCTTTCGCTCTATGCGATGATATATTAGCGGTTAGGAATCAATTCTAATATACCTAAGGAATAATATATATTTCTTAGGTATATTAGAATTGATTCCCAGTAACATTATTTTAGTAATTAAAAATATCTTGAAATATTCTTTGTATAACTAAAGGCTAGTTTAGAGCTTTTGTATGTGTTCAGAGAACGTTGGAATAATTTTTGGTAGAATTGTAGAATTGCACCAGTTGGAGCTCTGCATAACATTTTAAAATGTAGAGAAATAGTTTCTAAGAAATTAAAGACTAAACGAAACGCAAAGGTGTAATGTAAATTCATTTTAAGGAAATTAAAAAAAAAAAATTAAACAATTTCTCACCGATAGACTTTTGTTACAATCATACCTTAATTCCAGGAATCGTGAGATAGGAAATCAAAAGGCAGTTGAACAAATAAGTCTATTTCATGCTTTAAAAGAATGAAAATTAACACATTCCTGGGTCAAAATACGCCTAATGCCTCATCCTATTGAATGCACAATGGAAAAATGCATTTGCTAGTGCTAGAATATCCCGCAATACGTTCTCATAGAAGATCAAAGAAACTCTCGAATCAAAGCATTGCATCACACGGTTAAGTGCAGCCGTTATTGCCAACATTTGTGCCGAAGCATGCAGCAACTCTCCAGATGAAGCAATATGTCTTTCTGTAAGTGCCACTAGAGACTTTTTATTCTCTCTCCACGCGTTATCACCAGCAAGCCAGGCTCTGTTTATCTTCGTGATGCAACGAGTATTGCTCCGGACCTGCCTCAACTTTAAATGCGATGTGGCTGGCGGCAATAAACCAGACATTCGCTTGCATTTTCTAGGGTGCTGGCGCTTCCAGCTCATTTCCTTGTGTACAGCAGTGGTTGTTTCAAGTGGTACTGCGGGAAGGAAAATTCATTGAAAACTTGACTACCTTTTAGACATTTAAAAAGCCTAAGAATTGTTTGTGCTTCTGCTCTCCTACAATCTAAGTATACACAAACTTTGAACTGAGGTTTTTTTTTTTTTTTGAGTAGTGTTTAACGCCCGTTTTTACTACTAAGGCACTACAGGCGGTGGACACTGATGATACATGAGATGAAATGATAAATTGGGAAAGGATATATATCAACACTAATAATAAAAGTAGATAAAGATAAAACACAGAGAAAGAGTCACACTTGAAATTGCAAATATATATTTAAGGAAGGAAGCGTTCCAGGCCTAAGTTTAGGTACCTCCCCGGCATTTGCCAGTTATGAAGACTGAGGAAAACCTGGAAAAAACCCCAGTCAGGGAAGACGGTCCTGGCGGGATTCGAACCGCAGACCTCCCGCTCACGAGTCCGTGCCTTAACGACCTCGGCCACCCGTGGCGGTTGAACTGAGGTGATACAATTTATGTATTCTGTAATTATTTACTCATTTTGGGTATTTAAAATTATTATTATTATTATTATTGTTTTTTTTTTTTTTTTTTTTTTTTTTTTTTTTTTACGAGAAGCACTTTTCTGCTAAAATATTATTTTTTCTGAAGTTTAATTTCTATTCTTCCTATATGGTGTTTTATATCTCGACTACTAAGTATGTCGCAGTCAACAGCCTCTGTATTCCCCTAAAATGTGCATACATATATAATCTTAGCCCATAGTAGATGTCAGCCTCTTTGGACTGCCACGGGTGGCCGAGGTCGTTAAGGCGCGGACTTGTGAGCGGGAGGTCTGGCGTTCGAATCCCGCCAGGACCGTGCTCCCTGGCTGAGGTTTTTCCAGGTTTTCCTCAGTCCTCATACATGGCAAATTCCGGGGAGGTACCCTAAACTTAGGCCTGGAACGTTTCTTTCCTTAAAATATCCTTTCCTAATGTATCATTTCATTTCATTTATCATCAGTGTCCACCGCCTGTGGTGCCTCAGCAGTAAAAACGGGCGTTAAACAACAACAACAACAACAACAATAATAATAATAATAATAATAATAATAATAATAATAATAATAATAATAATAAACGCCTCTCTGGGCTATACATTGTGAAAACACATTTTGTTTGAAACAATTAAGTTTCTGATCGTAATGTTTCTAATTTCATTGCTAATGTTTTCCTTCACATTCCAAAATCCTCACTTGTAATTTCAAGAGTTTTGCAAGTTATTTAGTTTCTCCTTTTAAAAACAGTACCTTTTCGCTCGTGTTGTTTGTTTTTGCACAATATTATCAATTTCAGTTCTGGAAGGAGGTAATTGATTTGGAAAGTTTTGAATAAATTCCGCAAGTATAAACGAGCTTATTCACGTTATAATTAGTACATACAAAAATGCTTATAGAGAGTCTCTAGACAGATGACTACGGCACTCTTACGAGTTGAAACGTAAAACACCGCATGAGCGGATAAGTTTTATAAATAAAGCATTAAATTTCAATCTTTGGATTTCAAGTCCGTTACGACTCCAAATAGTCTATCCCTTTGGGCCTGAACTTCATGACTCTTTCGATGACATTTCTGTTGACATTCAGTTCGCACGATCTAACCATTTTATCAACAGAAAGTTTATTTATTCTGTCCTATATTGTATTTACCTAATTTTTGCTTATAGCTTATTCATTCTTAGTCTTCCATGTTATTCCACAGCATTTTTTGGTCTCTTACGTAATTGGTTTTGATCTCATCTCTCCAGTAATTAGTTTTAAATTCTACAAGTCATACTGGAAATTTTTCATTGTTTAAAACCCTTTGGCATCGTATCTCTCTTTCTCTCTCTAGTTTTATTCATTAGAGTTCTTATTATTCTTCCATACATCTGGGAAAATCATCTTATTTTATACTGAATATCTAATTCTTGCTTGCAAGAGACTATTACTAAAACATTTGACTTTTGAGAATGTGGTGTACTTCTAGATGCTGTTAGCTGATTGTTTTGGTTTATAGTCCTTCTCATAGGCCTTATGACGTGTTCTAACTTCCGTATCTAATCTAGTTAGCTGTTCTTGCTGTTAGTGTATAATAATGAAGATATATCAGAATAAATCAAAAGTAATTTTCCAAAAAAAAAAAAAAATAGTTAAACGGGTAAAGATAGGTAGAGATAAAAAAACCACTTATTTCGGCACCACTTCTTTATTTTTGCAAAAAATCACCACAGTTATTCAAGCATTGTCATAGTGTATAAAATAAATTTTACTATTCCCTGATGTTAAAAAGTGGCACCATCTCACCAACTCGTCTTTACTTCGCCGTGTCTCGTAAATGTTTCATTCAATCAATGGCATTGAGGAATTCGTCTGCTATTGGTGGACGACTATACTGCTATCTTCGTTTGTTCGACTCTGTACTAAGTCCCAGCACCATTTCCAACAGGCCGTTGTACACAGACACAATCCTCCTGAAAATGTTGACAAGCTCGTCGAAAACGTTTCACTGCGCGCATTATCCTATGATTATTACGAGGGTAGATTAATACGTTTCCGACCTAACCATTTTCTAGGTATGGTAAAGACAAAAACTATATTTTATTTATCAATGTAGTTACCCTGTATTGCAATACATTTCTTATACCGTTGAGTTAACATTTCAGTCCCCCCCCCCAAATAATCAGGAGTCTTGTCTGCTAAATGGGCATGAACTGCATCCATCACTTCGTCACACTCAAATTTCCTTCCTCGAAGATCCTTCTTGAGTTGTTTTCAGAAGAAGAAATAGTCACGGGGAGCTAGATGTGGGCTGTAGGGTGGATGGCAGATCTCCTTGAAGCCACATTTCTTCACGGCCTTTGCAACAAGAGCTGTGTGCACAGGCGCGTTGTCGTGAAGAAGGCGACACCACCACTCAACTTTCCTCGCCTTTTCTCTTTGATGGAAGCACGTAGTCTGTGCAGTAGGCCAGCATAGTACTCCCCATTGACTGTGATATTCCTCTCCTTAAAGTCAATGAAGAGTATTCCTTCACAGTCCCAAAAGATTGTGGCCATGATCTTCTTGGTTGACTGAGTGACATTGGCCTTTAGAGGCAGTCTTCGCCAGGTTTACGCCACTCCATTGATTCTCTTTTGGACAAGGGATCATAGTACATAGTAGAGGACCATAGTTTCATCTCCTGTAACATTGATTTGCAGAATTTCTCTTTGCCCAGAGCTCCAAAAATGCCCGACAACAAATGACTCGTTGCTGCTTTTGGTCTGAAGTACGAAGTCTTGCACTAACCTTATTCATGTTTAAATGTTCATGAATAATTGGAGGGACTGTTGTTTTAGAATGGTCCAATCTTGCTGCTATTTCTGTAACTTTGAGCCGCCATTCTTCCATAATTTCTACTTCCACATGAGCCATATTTTCAGGAGTGAGCACCTCCAAGGGCCGACCTGCACGCTCTTCGTCCTCAATACATTCTCGACCCATTCGAAAAAGTTTGGCCCATTCTTTTACGGTAGAATATAAGGGGGATGCTTCTCCATATATACCGTCCAATCGCTGTTTAATTCCATTTGGAGTAAGTCCTTCTTTTGTGAAGAACTTAATAACAGCTCGAACTCCATCTTGAACAGTCACAATCTTCTATACATAACCTTCTTTATGCAACTATATCTGAACAACTGAACACAGCGGAGCGTAAGTTGCAGCTGCAATTATTTACTTTATAGATTAGGATGAGATCAGATAAGGGTTTTGTGAAGGCGATAATCCCTATCGGCGAGACCGGAAACTTATGGAAACTCGTGCCTTTTGTATTTTCTAATTGTCGCTTTGCCGGAGTTATGTCTACTTGTGCTCCATCCATCGGCAGGACTACAAACTAGCAGGGATACATGCTCCGTTTCTTTGTTTAGGAATAATAAAATGACATACCTTTTGATTTGCCATCGTATCTTTAATGTTTGTCTTTTGAATATAACCATACAAATTTGGTTAAAACGATGCTTTTCTTTAACGTCAATGCTTTTCTGTTTATTTAACTACCGATCTGAGATTCGGCCCTGGTGGTGTAGCGGTAAGCATACTTGCCTCATAGACCCTAGGTCATGGGTTCAATCTCGACAAGGGTCAATGCATTTTTTCGGGAGTAAAACTCCTAAGTAAAGTAGGGAAGTAAAGCCGTGGGTCCTCTGTCGTAGATTTACGGCACGAAAAAAAGCCTCAAGCCTGAAAATAGGTGCATCTGTGCAAAATTTATCCACCATTTCACGCCCTGAATTTACCGCCACGGATGGCCGAGATCGTTAAGACGCGGACTCGTGAGCGGGAGGTCTGGGTTCGATTCGCACCAGGACCGATCTCCCTGACTGAGGTTTTTTCCAGGTTTTCCTCAGTGCTCATAACGGGCAAATGCCGAGGAGGTACCCTAAACTTAGGCCTGGAACGTTTCCTTTCTTAAAAAAGATCCTTTCCTAATTTATCAATTCACTTCATGTATCATCAGTATTCACCGCCTGTGGTGCCTCAGTAGTAAAAACGATTGTTAAACACTATTCAAAAAAACCCTGAATTGAATAGAGCGCTGTTGATCTAAGATTTTACTTCCTTTCTTATTTCTGCTCATTATTCAATTTTCGCAGCCACTACTTTATAGAATTTCAGTTGTTTATTCTTAGTGTCACTCTGATAGGCATTACTTAGTTCTAATATTGTATTATGATATTAATTTGTAATGTTTTACTTTATTGCATGAGTAAATGTTTTATGAAGATAATATTTGTATAATATTATAAACAGCTGCATATGCTATTTTTTGTATATCAGAATTATAAAGGAATATTAACAAAATAAAATTAATATTAATTGCGATTTTCTAATGAGTTACTCTGAAGTCAATATTTATTTTATTATATCTATGACGTCATTGTAAAATGGAGAGTATTTAGTTAGTATTCGTACTTCAAGAAATTTTAGCCCAAGATTAAATTGTCACCAATACTGAGCAAATATTATGATGCTTAGCAGAAATAACACGACAAATTCATTAATTGGGAAAATATGAAAATATTGAAGATGTTTCTGAAACTTTAGTGTGGACATATATTTTAGAATAGGTGGGAATTATCAGATATTCTACTAATTAATTAATTTTACAGCTAAAATTTAACTTATTATTATTTGACTAATTCTATACGTGTGTATTCTGCAATGAAGATGAATTATTGATTCTGTTTTTAGTAATACATAAATTGTTTTCCATGTGTTATCGTAACTAATATTCAGTTGACAGCATTATAACAATGAAAACAGTTTAATGACGTATAATGATAATTGTATGCAACTAATATCATAACATGAGCACTTCCTTGGTCTAGTGGTTAGTAGACGAAGCAGGTGGTCGGGAGGAACCGGGTTCGATTCCCGGTACGTGCTTAGAAATTTTTTTAAGTTAGGGAGATCTGGAACGGGGTTCACCTAGTCTCTTGAGGATAATTGGGGAACTGCCTGATTCGGATAAAGCTGAAACGCTGATCACACGCCCCCTGCAATACTGACCTCTATCAATGAAGTCATAAGACGGAGTTAGAGGAAGCAGAGGTCGCTGCGCAGACAATGGCCCGATTGTAGCGCCATAGAAGAAGAATAAGAATGTAATAATATAGTGTATTATTAACAATCTTGATTTTGTAACAAGAATGTCTGAAATGTATAAACACCACATGCAGTTCAATCTCGTACATTGTTACATTATGTCTTGGCAGCTGTTGAAATAATAAATGTTGACTTACAAGGAAAATGGAGCATGAAGGCAATAAGATGACATTAAATACCTGCAAATGAAGAGAATGTGTCCTATTTATTTTTAATAGTGTTTAACGCCCGTTTTTACTACGGAGACACCACAGGCGATGAACACTGATGATACATGAGATGAAATGATATACTGGGAAATATTTTTTTTTAAGGACGGAAACTTTCCAGACCTGTGTTTAGGATACCGTCCCCGGCATTTGCCATTTATGAGCACTGAGGAGAACCTGAAAAAAACCCTAAGTCAGGGAAGACGGTCCTGCAGGGAGACGAACCCCAGACCTCCAGCTCACGAGTTCGCGCCTTAACGACCTCGGCCACCCGTGGCGGTAAAATGTGTCCTAATGTTGGTCCTTGGGAAATTGACTGAACATAAGAAAACATAAATAAAGTACTTGCGATCGACGAGAGACAATCAATCATATAATAGAGGAAACCGGCATACCATTATCATAGTTTATATTACATTTTAATAAAAATTAATTCAAGATGGGTATCTCCAGTGTTGACACCTAATCAAAAACTGTCGAGAGCAAACATTTAAAACATTTGAAGTTTCTTGACATAGGTTTGTAACTATGGGCGAAACGTACGTCCATCGCTACGATGCTCAAATCAAATTGCAAAGTAAAGAATGGAAATATATTAGCCATCATTGAGCAAAATCATTATTTCTCTTTCGGGATGCACAAGATGTATTCTGATTGATTATACAGAGAGCAATCACAATGACAGGTTATTATGTAACTTTAGATGCAATCAGGGAGAAACGTCGCGTAAAGAAGAAACGAGGTATGCGCTTCCTTCAGGACAGTGTCTTAGCCGTTGCATTAACTGAAATTAATAAAACAGTTTTAATGCAGGAGTCAGATTTGTTTGGGATGGAAGAGAATATTTTAGTATTGTCAGCCTGAAATTAATAAAGCAGTTTTAATGCAGGAATCAGATTGTTAGGAATGGTAGAGAATATTTCGGTACTGTCAGCCTTGTTCAACGGCTGGCCTTTCGTGCGTACATCCCAAATGGAACTGTTGAGATGAGGAAGAGACCGGGCATAAATGGGATGCCTAACATTATTTTCAAAAGGAACATCCCGAGGCGAAGAAAACATTTTGAAGGCGCAAGCCACCGTTACACCGCACTAGCCCACCTTACCCTGGCACGTTCGACCCTGTAACAGAAGAAACGCAATAATTTAATGGAAGAGTAGAACATTCGTGGAAAGTAAAGATCCATCAAGCATTGGCTAAAGTGTCCAGAAAAAAAAAAAAAATGTGAGGATAACCAGCCTCAAGGTATTTGAGCCCCGGACTTTAAATGTCTACTACCCGTTAGGTAACATCCTGCTCTCTCGTCAGATCTAGTTCCCAGCGACTTCAGGTCGCATCAAAAGTGAAGGAAAAGTTGCGAGGGAGGACATTTTAATTCATTTATAAGTTCGCAGATGCTGTGAAACAATGGTATTCAGAGAATGGACAACTTTTCATTCAGGAAGCTGTAGCACAGTTAGAGTATCATTGGTAAAGGTGAATCGTTCTTCAAGAAAAGTGGGCGGAGCATACGGATAAATCCGCATACAAAGCCCATGAAGGTGAAACTTTCAAGTTACTTTCAGTGGCATTCTTATGTCCGTTTGTTTTAGATGCAAAACGGCTTTGTTTGTCTAAGGATAAAATTGACCTGGCATTTACCTTTGAAAATGAGCCACATCTCAAGCAGATTGATCAGCTTGGAAATCAAATCTGATATATCCCATATATCCCATGAACATACCTATGGAAACAGCTCGTTATGAAACACGATATTACAACGCTTTCATAAATTGAAAATTTGCGGTTCGTTGGAAAACTGGACAATCCTGCCCAGACGAAACACAGTAAGATTGGAAACGCAACTTGGTTCGAACACATTACGTAATAGAAATCCTCGGCCTGTACCAGCGATGCGGCACGAGGAGGGGAGGGAAAAAAGTTTATTTATAGCAGAACTTCCTCCCACTTGCGGCGCTGTCAAGTGTTTGATGTACGAGCTTTCAATGAAAGAAGGCAGGTCGTAAAACTGTTTATCACTGAGGCGAGTCAGAAAAAGAAAACAAGTCGTAAAGATTCTGTTTACCCATGGTCACCAGCTAGTGCCTATAAGGGACAGGCGGATTTCGTAGCCTTTCTGGACACCAATGCACACCTCCGTTTTGCGAGCGCATTGTTGAAGGTGATAGAATTAAAAAGTTCGTCACGCAGAAACTGTGTAAACTAAGCGAATTCTTCAGCAAGTTGAATTTGTGAACGTTATTTATTACAAATCGCTAGAGCAGAGAATGTTAAAAAAAAAAAAAAAAAGTAACGGTAACTGAAGATATATAGGTAATAAAAACATGGCTTTCAGGCTTAAATGTATATGCTTTTCCCGTATCATTATTATTTTATTTATATGTTATATTGTTAGCCTAACGTTTTCAATTGCACTTAACTGTATAACAACTAAAACAGAATGTGAGTAACATTTAAGCTACATAATTCATTTTAGGAGTACCATTGCTTATTTTTCTGTGTTCCGATACCGTTGTGATCTCTCCTCCCGTATTTATTGTACACTTTACACTACCATGGTTATTAGTATAATTAACACTGCCGCTTAAGATTTGTACATCGCTTCAGAGTTCCCTGGAGCTCGACTTTTTCCGCTGCGGTTCTATACGGAAGCCGCAGAATGCCCGCTGTCTGTAAGGGCAAGTTCGATTATTCGTCAATGCGCATGCGCAGACTATCACGCCATACTTTTTCCCATGACACCGAATTTATCGCTGGGCGGAAATACCCAATTGTTAATGCTAACAGTAACAATCCTCCCTTATGCCACATCTCCCCCGGACCACCTTAATCTACGTCCTCGGCGGTTACAAAAATTCTGTTTTCAGGTATATCCCCAATCTTAATAGTCCGATTGTCCTGATTTTCAGAAACTAATTTTCTTATTGAATTAAAATAGTATATATAGTGTTTCATTGCAAAAGAACAAATATTTTTTTAAATGTTGGGTTTTAGGTAAACCCCTGCTCATAATAGTCTGATGATACATGTCAAGTTTCGTTGCAAAAAGACAAATATTCTTTAAATGTTGGGTTTCAGGTAACTCCCGACTTATAATAGTCTGATTTCACTGACTTTCAGAAACTATTTTTCTTATTTTATTTCAATGAAGTTTCCTTGAGAAAAAAACAAAAATTGCATCGCCAGAGCTTTAGGTCAACCCGCGCCCTCAATGAAGCAATTTTGCTGGTTAAATTCCAAGAATCGTTTGTTAATTGATCGTTACATGCCGAGCTTCGTTGAAAAAAACAAAATTTGCGGCCGTTAGAACGTTAACAGACACACTTTTTTTATTCTCATTTTTGGTGCTTAGAAAGTAGGATCGATGGTGATTTGAAGAAAATTTCAAAAAATTTTCATGGTACAACCGCAGTACTTCGGAATTCGGAAGAGAGACAGAGAGAAGCTAATTTTTTATATTGATATCAGATACTTTCATATAAGAAAAAGTTTAGCAGGTAATAGCCCCATAAAATGATGGCACTATTGACTGTAACCAAAAGTCTACAAGAGCAGAAATACACTTGGCGGAGGAGTCGAAACCAGCAACAGTCGGACGGACGTTCGTTAATTTTAATATATTTTAGGAAGGAAATATTTAGTCGGGATCCAAGAAACGAGAAAAGTAATGTTTTGGGGACTAAGCTCTTCTTTCGCCCAGAAGAAGTAACGAAAGACGTTATCTTTTGGTTAAATTCCAGTGTGGGGTCTGACTGGAGTAGTTCATAATGACGCCATTCAACTGTCGTTAAGCTTGATTCGTGTAGCAGATGTCTCTTATTACTACCGAGGAGCCGTTATCAGCTGGAAGAATTATAAGTTTATGATTACTGGCAAATCTGTTAAGTACTGATTTCTCTTAAGTAGCTAAGTTTTCACTACGTTTGATCGGGTATAGAAATTTGGGAACACTAATGGCACTAAAAATCTATTGATAAAGAGCTCCAATGAACGACTGGAGGGTAAGGAAGACTTATGCTTAGAGGATGGGAGAAATTTGAGCAGACAAAGAATGGCATCAGATGTAGACAGCATGGATTTGATGTTCCATCTAAGGTTGTGACAAAATTTCTAAGTATCAGAAGCCAATTCCAAACGGTGGAACTTGAGAGTAGGAGCAAATGTTAGGCGTTGCTGTAAAAGAGAAGTTCCGGCATGAGTAAGTGTAACTGAGGACAAGTTAACAACCTCTAAATTATTGGTCAAGGGAGTACAAGAAATACTGTTGCATTTTACATCGGATAGATCTCTACAGTTGTTTCTCTGCATATGGACAATCACAGACGGGATGTTTAGACTCCTCTGGCGATTGCCCAACATGCCCTGTCGCATAATAAACAATTTGAGGAATTATTGACTTATTCACTAATCTCCTGAAACAGTCTTAGAGAAAGAGATGGCTGCCATTTTTCTGCATAAAGGATATTCCACCAGGCCTTAATCTTACGTTTTAATTTTAACTTAATTTTACATTTATCAGCCCACGTTATCGACTACTTTCTCCCGGATGTCTGTCACTTTTGCTTTTCGCTAGAGCTCTGCCTCTTTGGTTCTCCATTATATCCAGCCCCACCAGTCCTGATGTGTTTAATCGAACTTCCGGAGCAACCATATTGGCCTTTTGTCTGGTATTCAAGAGCTGATGTGCACATTGTGAAGTAGGATACTTAGCTATCCGAAATATCGTCTGAATTTGAGTGCTTATTTTCGTTGCTACTTCACAACTTTTTAACGAACTTTGTAAGTTGCAAAGGGTAATAATTAGCGAACAATAATTTATATAATTTTGCAAGATGTAATTTTTTTTTGATTTAATAAGCTTTGTTACAATCTATTGTAAACAAATCGCTCATGTAGCTTTGACTGTATTTTTAAAAGAAGCATGTAATAACATTCGGAAAATAAAACTAAATATCGCCACTATCGTTTTCCAATGCCACAATACGTATGTTTAAATCTATATTTGCCCGGTTTACTGTTGATAATCTCAATTTTCGCAACGGTTTTTAACGATACTTTAAGCAATATCCAGAAATCTGTTTATGGGGAATGCTTCATCAACAAGGAGCGGCTTTTAAGGTACACAATCTATATTAGCTGAAATTTGTATTTTAGGACATGAAATGAATGGAAATTGACACATTTGATGCATCTTTTTGCACCTTTTCGTGAAATTGGCATTTTATGCCCATTTCACTGACTCCTTGATGCGTTAGCACCTTTTTTTTGAACACTTTCTTTCATGCTTTGTTAAAAATTGGACGGAAAAATGAATGATTTTCAATATTCTTGAGCAAAAAATAAACAATTTTCACTCTTCTTGAGCAGCTACACCTAAAGACTCATTTTAGAGCAGAACGAGAGCTGTATATATAAATTAACCGCTCCAACAGTTTCGAAGCCAATGCAGCAATACATGCAGTAGAAAATACAAACATAAATAAAAACTATTCGCCAGAACCACCCTATTTTATATAAACAAGGTTCATATCTCTGGTTGTTATTTGATTTTGTTTGTATTGTTGCAGTGGAATACTGTTCATGCCCAAAGTTCAGAAGGCAAAATTGTACACACTTTCAGAAGAATTTCAGAGACAATTAATCGAAACTGCCTTAATTCTTCAAAATGCCAACTGCGATGTATATATTGTGATCGATGAGAAGCATAAAAAAACCAGAATAAACCAACACATCCAGTACAGCAAGCATGCGAGCAATGTTGAACTCCACAAGTCGTACCCTAAGCATTCCTTCACTACAGGATCTGAAAAGCAGCAGTCATCGAATCACTTAGTTAAAGTCATGAAGTCCTCAAGGTGAACAATTCTGAATTCATATCATTCCTCGAGAAGTACCTGCAAAGATTAGTAGGACCGGATGTGAGCACCTGAGAAAAAATTACATGATATTATATGACAATGATAATATTTTCGAGAAAATAAAGGAATTGGTGGCAAACAACAAGTAGGATCATTTATTTTAAAATATTGATGCCCTGAAAATATATATTGAATGTGCTAATATTTCCATTATCTGGTGAGAGAGTGAAATCCATGTTCTTTGAGATGTACTAACTCGAGAAGACAGTAATGCAGTCATTCAATGATTCATGCACCAATCAGAGGGTATACAATAGAAAAAGTCAGGCTTGTGTATGACTGATCAAGCACGCTACATGCTTTCGTTTTCCAACAATTGAAGGTGTCCATCATCCTCATGCGCCAGCCTCATGCCCAGCCTCATGCATGCACCGTGAAAGAGTAAGAGAGGAATGCATGGGTAAATGATTTCATTGCTGTTTTGAAGGTTTCTTGTAAAGGCCGCCTTAAGCTGAGAAGTTACTCCACACCTCCCTTCATAGCTTAGAGGGAGTACTTGGATAAGATGAGCAATTTTCTTGTGCCAAAACCTCAAAAAATCAAAAGTTCATATGTGCTTTATATTAAACTGACGCAACAGATATCAAGCATGTTCAACAATTGTTCAACAACAAAAGCCTGGAGTTGGAATTTTTCGCAATGCATGGCTACTGGCCTTTGCCTGATGTGATTCAGAGGTTAGAAGAAGTATGGAGAAGGGGGAACAATGGAAGAAATTGACAACTGTGAGGATATGTCAAAGCCAAACTTGAAGTAATTTTGAGGAACAATCCGGATGCTGGAAGCCTTTGCAACTTCCACAGAACTGTCTTTCCGTGTATTTACAGAATATGCTTCTATGATTGCAGTGGATGTTGACCGGAGTTTCTCGCTCAAAGCGCATATACATTCGAAACCACAGAAGTTTGTGTGCGTAATCCAGTGTAACGAACTAGTTGAAAGCCAGTAACCACATTTAGTTCCTAACTATTGGTTACTTTCCTACAGTGCTCAATAAAGGATTTTAGTAACTGATTTAGATCCAAATAAAGGCATTTTATCAGCGCTTTTGTAAACTTTTTGTATTCATTTACAGAACCTTCCTTTCCACTTTACAATCATAATTGCCCCTTAATATCCATTATCTGTGATCAACAAAAGAAGAGTACTAACCCTCCATAATTCTAGCTCAGGATGCATTCAAGACTGCAAAGATGCAACAATGCTTTGTAAAAATCATACAACAATATGGCATTATGTCAAGAGTACTGTATTTCGCTAATTTTTTTTTCTTGTGTAACTGACGTAAAACATTGATAAATAAGGCGCAGAAATGTTCTTGCTTTCGTTTGGATAAATAAAGGAGTTTTGATTCCAAACGCAGACACAACGTTCACTACGTCATGTTCTTGCTTAGATACGATATTTTATTCACCATAGTATTCCTATACATAAATTTAGGTCTCATTAAATGAATATGCAATATAATGAAACAAAAAATATAAAAATAATTACAATTAGTACACAATTTACAATATATATACAACCTAATGTTAACATTGAACAATCTGTTCCTTAAGTGCTAATTTTACACAACTTACATTTACAGAAATAACACATACTTTTACTATTTAGATGTTTCAAGAATTCCCTTGCAGTACAAAAACAATTTAATTAAAAAATTTTATACATTATGTTTTAATCTACTGCATTGGCTATGTATATATTTGCTGTTAAATTGTAAAACACTACGATGAAGAAATGATTGATGTTTTATAGCAGATCTTTTTCCTGTAATATGACTTTTATTATTACTTGGCGTGTGATGGTAATGAAATTCATTGCTCTTTTAAATAAACTAAAAAATATAATAAAGCACATAGTTTATAATATGCGTGTGCAGGGCACAGTTAAAATGTTAAGTTTTATTAAGTACAATCTATAGCCGGGGAATCTGTCAAGCTTCATAATAGTTTTAATGCTTTTTTCATTTTGGATTATGAATAATCTAATTTTGTGCTAGTGCCCCATAAATTAATATAGATTGTGTAATATACAGAGATAAAATATGAGCATTACATATTTTTTGTACTATCCTGATTGCAAAATAGGGTTTGTTCTTTCCAGCTCAAGGCACAAGTAACTGAGAATTATGAACAAATCCCATGGAATGTGTTGCAGTATTGGTAATACTGCCTCCTTCTAATAATGTCACTAAACGTTGAAGTAATTCAACATGTGTCATACACGTAGGTCTCGATGTTCTGATGAATTATTCTGAAATCGGTGCCTTGTTTAATTATACTTACAACGCCATTGTATCGATGGAGATTATTTAGTTCGTTTGTCCGTTGTTATTGTTGTTATGGAAGATGGATTTTCCGGAATAAATTCGAGCCCATGCTGAAAAAGCTGAATTGCCACTAATACCGAGAAAATTTTATATCAAAAGGAATACGATAGATGAATTCATTGGAAGAGCAGTAAAAATATTAGGATATTTCAGAAACTTTAGAGTTAGTATATATTTCAAAACAGATTAATATTTGCAGATTAATTCATTTGGTAGCTAATATTAACTTAGTAACATTTTATTTGTTTTCTGCAGTGAAGATGAATAATTGATTCTGTTTTCAGTAATACTTTTTTTTCCTTAACATTATCGTAACATAATGTTAATTTGATAACAGTATTTCTATTCAATGATCTAATTGTTACGTCATAAAGTAGCATATTAACGATTTTGATCTACAATAAATGCTGTTTATAATTACGGTGTATAAAAATGTATCAAACCTGTAGAAAATATTAGATCTCTTTCCTTCATTATTATTTTAAAGAGATATAATATAGAACAAGAAAAGTCAAGAAAGTTGTATAAAGTTTAATTAGAAAAGAAGCATTCTATCATGCAGGAAACAGCAATTTAAAATATGGAGTAGACAGTACAGAAGGTTGAGACGTAACTGTGGAACAATATTTATTGCAGTATTAGGCATAAAACTGTTTAAATTAATGCGAGTTTACTTACATGATGCTGTTTTATAATACAGTAGATATTATGAAGCGAAACGTGATTTTATTGGTGAAAGGGCTAGTAATAAACCAGCGTGACTGACACAATAGCATAAATAAACAAGCGGACAGTTTGAAGGTTCAACATCTTAAGTGACTGGTTCGTAAAATGGTCAAGGATAGAGGTCATTGCACGGAATGAACAATTTCACAAGTGGTTAGGCCACTTTCGTATTTTCTCAAGAGAAAATATAGCTGTCGGGTATTTGTTAAAATACCAAGGTGTATTTCACATAACTGACAAATTGGATTTGTATACCCATCCCCCTGGTGGGTGGAAATGGACGCGCCCAATGTCTGACCCGCGTGACCCCGACAGAGACAGCCCGACTGCTGTATGTACCAGACCTATCCCAAGTCTGCTTCTCTTGATGCTGCTCTAGCACTTTCTGCTGTTAGTCACTTCGGCAACTCAGTTTCACGTATGTATAGATGTAGAATTCCACCTAAAGTACCAATTTCTTTGGTCTGTACAACTTTTCATATTTTGATTCGCCTATCTTCAAAATAATCGATAATATATGAATGTGTCATTGTAACAGAAAGCTGCACAATTTATTTGTAATTAGGAATAAATGCAGAAGCTTTTCATTTGGACATAACATCCATCCCGTCCTCCCGATTGAAAGAGGAAATTCCTAGATGAATTAAAAGCGATTCAGAGGCAATTGGATGATCTTAAATGAAATCAAATAAGATAATCTTTCCCAGTTCTAATTCAAGTGTAATGAGGGATTTCGTAGCTGCATTCTTGAGTATTTATTATCTCAATGTGATTTGGCATAATTTGGCATAAATATTTCATGAATCGTTTACAAAACTGAACATTAGAAAAATAAGGCACACGACAATCTGTGAATGAACAACACATGATAATGCACTCATTTACATTGTTAAACAATGCACTCATATTGCATAAATATTGTTCACCTGGTGCATGCTGTGCATTATCTTGAGGTAAACCATTCCTGTGCTCCTATCTGCATATTGATATATTCGGATAATAAGTACAATATCTATGACTACACACGAATATTAACATTTTTCAAACAATTTCTTCCCTTTTTTATTTGATAATGAACCTACAATACCCGGTAATGCATTTTGAATGTTTTTAATATTTATTGAAATACTAAAAAGTACAAAGGGGTGTGCATCAATCTGGCCCAGGCCATTCTTAAGTGTGATCCATCACGATTAAAATTAATATATTACAATAAACGTCTTTAATAAATTATAACTTGCTCATAATTATTATTCTAACTCAGAGAACAGTATAAAATAAAAAAGTACCCTCTGGCTAACAAGTACTTCCATTACGAGTAGACCTTCAATGCTTTATGGAACTCTGTATTTCCTAAACCACAAAGAAGACAAGTGCGTTTCATAAAATTAATTATCAGGACCACTAATTTACTTGCATCTGTAATTTCACCAAGTTTTACGCTAAATAATGTTCACAGACATATCGCAAGCCACTTGCATTGAGTTGTTGGGGCTGGAGGACAATATTTCGGTATTTCATACTTACTCACAATTTGTGCCTATGTCCTCAATTGGGCACCTCCTGGAAGGTGACCAGAATTCACGGGCAATGAGGCATGGACGTAGATGAAATAAAACACCGCAACGCAGGCGAACCCACCTCCGTCCAAGAAGTATCAAGTCTCAAAAATGCCACTTCAGACGCCGGGCCAGAACTCTTTCTTAAGCGCAAGCCACCTTCACACCGCACCCCTGGTACTTTCCACAACAGAATCAACGGAATGAAATGAGAGAGCGCAGCTTTTGTGGAAAGGAAGGACTCATCTCAGCATTCGAGGATTCAGAACTGAACACGGGACCGCCTGACCAAGCGTTACCGGTTTTGCAAACATATAGTATTCAGTCACTGTGATCGTATGAAGAACTTAAAAGAATGTAGTGATGTATCTTTCATATCTTCAGTCACAGGTATTAAATTGACAGTCTGTAAAAGCTCTGTGATTTATTATTAATATCCTTTGATGAATTAAAATAATGACAGGCATTTATTATATGCATAAAAGGAGAAATAAGGACATAATACGTAATTATTGTTATGACATTGCTAGGGATCCCTCTCCAATCCAGGAATGAATGAGTAGTGTTTAACACCCGTTTTTGCTACAGAAGCATCACAGGCGATGGACTCTGATGATACATGAAATGAAATCATTTATTGGGAAAGGATTTGTTTTTAAGGAAGGAATCGTTCCAGGCCTAAGTTTAGGGTACCTCGCCGGCATTTGCCATTTATGAGGACTGAGGAAACCCTGGAAAAAACCTCAGTCAGGGAGGACGGTCCTGGCGGTATTCGAACCCAGACCTCCCACTCACGAACCTCGGCCACCCGTGGCGGTTCAGTCCAGCAGGTTTGTGCATGTAACCTAGAGGGTTTTTCCATTAAGACGATACCTAGAGTCTACAGCGATTCCGCCATTAGGCTGGAAGCAATTGCGTTGCTCACAAGTACCCTTCGCCGTCCGGCTAGGCTACCAGCACTACTGGTAAGGTGGCCTAATCTTGCATCAGCCTACTCACTCTGCAGGGAGTAACCGGAGCATATTGAGGTAGGTCAAACACCCCCCCCCCTCCCCAACAACCAGCGCTTGAGACATTAACCTCTGCCATCATAGAACACATCGCTGCACACTCCCTCATATAGCTGCAAGGTACTCAATTTCCCATTATGCGCGGGAACCAATACCCCGCCAAGCCCAACACATCCGAATATTTCCCTAAGAGAGGGGCTCAAATGTCCATGACGTACATACTTAGTCGTCGGAAATAACACGGGTGCTCAGTGTCCATAGAGCTCACCAGAGTATCTGAAGAAGTCGGGACCTGCCCATCCTTTATAGGGAGTAATAGGAAACATGGTAAGGGTATGCAGCAGTAACAAGTGAAAGTGTAATTGATTATTATGCTCGCTACCGGTTAACGGAAGTAGTAATGGTAACCACTTGGCAATGGCTAGACGAGCTCACGTCTGCTGAGCACTCTTTTGGAGGAACTTGGTTCTCAGGAGATTGTAATAACTTGCCGTTCTTTATGCTTGCGGTAGTTGCGGTAGTGCTAGCAACTTCAGATGAAGAGGCTTCTTTCAGCGATCTACTTGCAACACTTTCACATTAGTTTCTACAGTTGTTAAACTTAGTTTACGAAAACATCTCTTTGGCAGCGAATTAAGTTCTTAACATGCAGGTTTCTTCTAGTTGAGTGTTGCAGACTATATGAACTCTTTATTTTGCAGATTATTTATCATTTGAATGTTTATGCTTAACAACTGACTACAAGAGTTGGTTCCCACGACTCATTACCTCACTTTTCCAACTTAATCCTCTTGAAGACTGAAACTTCTCCCAGCGCGCTCTGAACATTTCTACAACCTCCTGGAAGTCATGCTGTCCAGTCTTTACAAACCACTGGTCTCCAACCTATATGACTATTAATATAATGAAAACTTTCCCCTTAAAAAAATTCTCTTTAACAACAGTTGCATAATAAGTATCTATTTTTTTCTGGTACTTTTATGAAAATAACTAGAATATCTGCATTCCAAAACACAAATGGCAAATGTTGCCTATTAATGCAATATATTTTTCATCTCTAATTCTATAATTAAAAGAATGTACAAGGATTTCATTTCAAAGCTTTCCATATTTAAAATAAATTTAATTGAAAAATACGTACAATTACATACATATATATCGCGACGTACAGCGAGATCATAGAGTGTAAAATCAGATTAGTAAAGTTCTGGCTGCGACTTATTCATGGGAACCAAACTTTAATTAGGGCATTGTGCTATGATGAACAGCTAGAAATGTGAGGGAACATGCCAGGGCCATCCAAATTAAGAAAGGAACTGGAAACAATAGCAATGAGATCCATTTGGTGGCGGATCCGGGAAATAGAAGGAGCGCATGGAGGAAGGTTAAGAACCGACCGAGGGATATGGTTAAGCAGCGGAATACTTTGCATTGCACAAAAATGATTTCCTTGGAATTATAATCCGGAATAAAATCTGAATGAATGCAGCAGTACATCAAAATAAGGCCATACTTACTAGATAGGGGTTCACGTGGCTCAGACTAGGGGCATGGCGGATGATTATGGTCACCGACGACTATGAGCGGAGAATTTGTCCCATGTGTGAGGAGGGGGAATCATGGACACATATACTGACTGAATGTCAACTTACGAAGAATACATGGAAAACTATCTACCACACTCCTTTACAGGATCGAACAGAGGGAGATGGTCATATTGGGCTATGCTGGCAGGCAAGAAAGAGGAGCCGAGATTAGTACGTACATTTCTGAAAAGACTGATAACCGTGGAGGGAAGGACAAATTGATTGAATACACATGTCTGTCATTCATAACGCGATATCTTTTCTTCTTCTTCTTCTTCTTCTTCTTCTTCTTCTTCTTCTTCTTCTTCTTCTTCGTATATGCATTTTTTAAAATTGCCTTCTATTTATTTCATTTTTCTTTTAATTTTATTTTATTGTTGAATATATATGCTTATTTTATTGTTTATTGTGAAATATCTAATCTATTGTGTATTAAATCAAACAGATCTTAGTGTATTGTAAAAGTGTTGGCTCTATGCACCTGTTGAAGTTGTATTTGATGTCACTGAAATACTCTACTACTACTACTACTTCTATTACTACTACTACTACTACTACTACTACTACTACTACTACTACTACTACTACCACCACTACCACTACCACTTATACTACTACCGCTGTTATTATTATTATTATTATTATTATTATTATTACAACAACAACAACAACAACAACTACTACTACTACTACTACTACTACTACTACTACTACTACTACTACTACCACCACTACCACTACCACTTATACTACTACCGCTGTTATTATTATTATTATTATTATTATTATTATTATTACAACAACAACAACAACAACAACTACTACTACTACTACTACTACTACTACTACTACTACTGCTGCTGCTGCTGCTACTACTACTACTACTACTACTACTACTACTACTACTACTACTACTACTACTACTGGATATTGAGGAAAGTTTAAAATATTTTGATTAAACCTTTACGTCAATATCTAAATTGTGTTTTTCTACAGGGTGTACACAAATGGTTATGGCGGTTTTAAACTTATATTTTATCTCTGTGGTATACAATATAATTTTGAATATTAACTTAAACTGAAGAAAAACTGTGGAAGTTACCATAACACAAATTACAAGTTTTCAATATGGGATCCACTTACACGATACATCAGGCCGGTAGTTCGTTTCTTGCGACACTGATGTTAGCATGTTTGGTGTAACTGATCCAACTGCTGCAATAATCCTCCGTCTCAACTCAACGGAGAAAAGTCAAGGCGTTCGGACCATGACAACCAATCCAACGATGGGGAAAGTTTTCCTTTATGTAGGAAACTTTAGCAATTGCAGACGACATGGTCTCTGTTGGAGATGTTTTCATAACACCTTCCACACTGTCATTGATGGAATTGTTAGTTCTGAAGTCGCCCGCCGCTGAGATTTTTTCGAAATGCGCGCGAAAACTGTTCTGACTCTCTACACATTCTCATCTGACACACGCGGCCGTCCGGAGTTCTTTCCTTTATAGAGATACTCCATCGTTTAGATCTGATGTATCACATGCGAATTTGTTACCAGAAGGAGCCATTCCCGGTATGACTAATCCATCGGTCTCAAAGTTTGGTGTTCAGGAAGTCACAAACATCTCGATAGAAATGAGATGGAGTACCATCCTGTTGGTAGATGACGTTTAACGTTATCGGGCTCCAACTGCGGCATGAGCTCGGTGAGTTGACTACTAGTGTGAAACTGGCTCGCACACGCTCAATGTTTCTTCACGCATATTCGTTGATTTTCCCGTACACAGGTATTCCGTAGTTTTAAACTGTTGATATCATCGACGAACGGAGTTGATACTGGATGCATATTTCCCTCTAAAGTTTCGGCGCACGGTTGTCACAGATTAATTCGAATGAAATTCGAGAAAAGCGTAAACTTTATCGCTGTTTGTCGCCATCTTACAGCTGTTGCGCTCTCGAGGCCAAAGGAAGAAGCATTATGTCTGCCGGGGAATTCAAACGAAAATTTGAGGGATACTTACCTTATAGCATCAAACTTAATCACCATATCTCTAATAATATGACTTTAAAACCATCACGAAATCACTCCAATCATTTGCACGCACCTAATTTAATCTTAATAAAAAAATAATGAATATCCAGAAAATATAAAAGGTTCCATTGGCAAGAAACATTTAAATTCACCTCCATAAATAAGGAAATTTAAGTTGCAATGTTCTCTTCCCAGAAATTTTCCTGGTGGTGTGTCTTCGCTTCGCTTAAGACCAGTAGTGTTAACATCCTAAAGACAGGCTTGATCGTTATTTGCGAACATTTCCGCTGTTGCAGGATCAACCGTAAACCTCCTCCATTCTTCTCTTCCATATCCTGCTTTATTCTTTCTCCTAGCTTACACACAATCCTTCCTTCCTTTTTTAAAAAACCAATTTTAGTTTTTATGTACATCGTGTTTGCTTGCATTATTTGCAATGTTATATTTGTCTGATTCTGGCATTCTTGATCTGATTACATTGTTTCTCAAAATTTGAATTTCGCTTCTATTCGCTTTCCGCCTTTTACGACTCTCAAAAGTATTTTTTAATATCTGAAAACTCTTCTTTTTATCTTTGCTACATTTAATCTATAACTTACGTCTGATACAGATGCTCGTAATATGTGTTCTCTGTGTTCCTACTTCCTAAATAAACTTTACTACCGCTTGAAGCACCATGCTTTTTTATCGCCAGGAAGCAAATGAGAAGAATGTAAAAGTTCATCAATGAAAAAAGAAGAAGAAGAAGAAAAAGAAAAATTTAAATGTGTTTACATACATTCCGTAATGCAACAACAATGAAATATAAATAAATGTGTACTCTTTTGGCAGGGGCGTTTAATAAGTAATGCAACGCATATTTTCTCTCTTTCATTTACTTAGCTTCATATATACTGAATTATTCCTCAACTCTTTGGCTATACAGTGCTATTGTCAGTACAATCTGCTTGCAAATTTGTTGCTTTGCTCCACTCAAATGTTTAAGAGTCTGTATGCCGTAGCTCCACTTGCATTCACAGCTATCTGTGTTATATATCTAAAACTTCCCCGTCATTACCTAATCTCCTTTCGTAGATTGCATCTTTTAGGTAGCCAAAGAGGTAAAAATCAGAATGTTCATAATCTGGGCTGCAAGCTTAGTGAAAGACAGTCAACTGAAGTTTGGTGATATCTTCTCGTGTGTGTAGACTTGCATTCTCGTGATGAGGAACAAGAACTCTGACCACTCTTTGTGAGAGCAAATGATCTGATTATTGGAATGCGGAAAAAAATAATATAACTTGTTGTATTTACCTTTACATACATGGGGTCGGTCCTGGTGGTGTAGAGGTAACCATATTTGCCTTCTAAACCCAAGATCGCGGGTTCAAACCCGGCCAGGATCTATGGATTTTTTCGGGCGTAAAAATCCTACGTATGGCTTCCATCGGAGGACCCGTGTCGTACATTTACGGCACGGAAAAGAACCTTAAGTCTGAAAGAAGAGGCCTCTGAGCCAAATTATCGCCGTTTGACATCCTGATTTGAATGGGACGCTGATGACCTGAGATGTTAAAGAGCGTCTGTAAATAAAACAAATCAACAATATACGTATATACAGGGCGTCAATGTCAACCGAATTTTCACTCTATGAGAGATATTAGACATATAATTTGAGATAGAAAACCTAGAGGTCACATGCATAAAATGTCGAAGTTAGGGGGCTATCGAAGTAATAACAATTGAGTGCTCAGAAAATCATATTATATAATAGTAATGCGTTTATTATTATATTTTTAATAGTGTTTTACGCCCGTTTTTACTACTGACGTATCACAGGCGGTGGACACTGATGAACTTGAGATAAAATGATATATTGGAAAGAATATTTTTTTTAAGGAAGGAAACGTTTCAGATATAAGTTTAGGGTACCTCTCCGGCATTTTCCATTTATGAGGACTGAGGAAAAACCGGTAAAAACCTCGGTCAGTAAGAACGGTTCTGGCGGGAATCGAACCTCAGGCCTCCCGTCCACTAGTACGCACCTTAACGACCTCGGCCACTCGTGGCGGCAGTAGTATTAGAATGGCTTCATCTCTCCTTAGTAAGCGTTTTCACACTTTATAATTAAATTAATAAGATATATTGTAGGTTATACATGTGATAAAACCACACTGCATTAGTGATCGAATAAGAATTCAGGAATTCGGTTGTTAGGTACAAAGTCGCGATTCTCTCTCTCTTTTGCGAGATATCTGCAATTTTTTCATGCCACATTTGTTCGATTTGTAACCAAAGATACAAGACAAAATAACTCATGAAATAAATTCCAAATTGAAGAAATGGAGAATGGTTACAGATTTTCTGAACTTGCCGACATGCACCTGATTTATGGGGATGCAAAAAGTTGCGCTATATGAACTGCTTAGATCTACAGAAAAAAGAACGTCTAATAGAAACATTTCAGGTAGGCGTTTGCGTGAACTGGGATGCTTTTAAGGATCAACTAAAAGCATATTCTTGACTCTTTTGAAAATATAAGCCCAACTCTGGATTCGTTGTGTCAAATTGCTTGTCTAAGGTTTAAATATTTCTGTTTTGTTCATTAACTATGTACATTTTAACACGTTTGCAACTTTTCTACTAGGTATCCAAAATTCTTCCATTCAGTGTTTGTGACAAAATGTGTCAAGTAACGCAGATATGGTCGTTCTTTCTCTTCATTGTATTAATGAAACAGTTTTTTATTTGTGAAGCCTTCCGAGTAAAAACGCGTTATTCACTCCGAAATTATCTTGCCTCGTGCATCAACAACCTTAAGGCCAGTTCTGTTCTTTACCTTTATTTTGTACGGTTATTTTGTCCTCTAATTTTTCTTCACAATTCTCAATCGTATTCATTGACTGTTCTTATCTTTTCAATACACTGCTCGTAGGTTACTCACATTATGTATTGTTATTCCATCTACTATTATTTTGAAGAGAGTTACTGGCATTGCATTACTTTCTCACATTGTTATTCAAAGTAACTAACAGTTTTTTTTGTTTGCAATTAGTTTTCGTGGTTAAAAGACATTTTTACTGTAATAATAGTTTTTACCTGCATTCCTTTTCCGTGAATGGTGTATGTTTGCTGTAGTATATACCTTTTTTGTTTACTTTTACAGCACGAAATTTGTACCTATTCCGCAAGTAACTCAGCGATCTTTTCATAACATCGGTGCTATTACCCCCTCAATTAGTGCAATTTTTTTAAGAATATGTTATTAAAAACGTTATACTAGGTAGAAAACTGCAAAAAGTTTCTGCTGTCTTAGCAAAGAAATAAAGGAAGTCGAGGCATAGTCTATAGGGATTGGATTGTTAGGAACGAAGGGTATTTCGGTACTTCATTCTCGCTCATTGGCTGGGTTTGTGCCTACATCCTCATTTAGCACCTCCAGGAGGAAAGGGTGAAGTGATGGAAACACCAGGAAGCCAAGATCCATGTACGGTGAGACACGAATGGGGTCCCTAACATTGTTATCGGATAGAACAGCCCGACGCCGGCGGTGACAATTGGAAAATGCATGGAAAGGAATGAGCCGTCATCTAGCTGTGGGTTATGGGGGAGAGAGAGAGAGAGAGAGAGAGAGAGAGAGAGAGAGAGAGAGAGAGAGAGAGAGAGAGAGAGAAGGATGCCCGGCCTCAAGGAATTTGCTAGTCCCAAGCGTTACAACTGAGCCAGCTGCATTAGCAGAGCCAAACAAGTATTGATCAGTATCGCGGCCTTTTCATATGCATTTAAGGTGTTAGTTTCGCGTTATTCATTGTCGACAATGCAACCGAAAATATATAAAAACAGATTAAATTGGTAATTAGCAACTCACATAGTCACAAGAAAGTCCTGATTACAATTAAAGACGCCGACTGCATTTTGCAAGAGCATTTTCTAAGCGACGAGCAAACACTTTCCGTTCTAAAACATTTATGAACTGGATTTGGAATCATTTGGAACTAGAGGAACCTTTACAAATTGTATACTGACGAACTGAGCCCTAGTAAGCATGAACCACGAAGTCCTGTTCAAAAAATATGTACCGAGATTTTTCGCGCGGCTATTGCCTGCTTACTGACAGGTAAATGGAATGTCTCAGACTACACTGAGAGCAAATACCGTTTGTGGTGCATTTTCTAGGCTAACCAGAATATATTCAATGGTTAACTGTGGTATGCAGACCGGCATTAATGCAATCAAGCAGTAAGACACCCAGCGTCTTTCTAGCTATATTCAGGGACGTAAGTATTTCTTCTGTCCAGCCTTGTTTATCTTACACTTAGTTGAGGCGGGAAGGAACGGACTCGGCCAGATATCGAAAGTTTTCTGGCTCATATCGAAGATGCTCTCAAATATCTTAACAGTTCTCTAGTGATGCAACTTCAGTACGCCGTTGATCGGCTGTCACATCTGTATCATCTGCCCCATAACTTTTCTTTAATATCCAGTTCAAATGATTTCGGTCAAGTTCAACAAGGAAGCCTTGTTTACCTGCAAGGTACGCACACCGCTGTTGTCCATCATCAGGGGAATTGCAGGCACTTCTTCGGTCGGATATAAAAGTCTCACGCTAGGGAGAATAGGATAGCTACACACTCCATTGCGTTCATTTTGGAGGCGGTCTCGACAAATTCTCTGGGTTCAGCTCCACTTATCCAGTTCAAAACTCCACACGAGGGGCGTCCAGAACCTCTTATCACCTGCTGGTATCTTAGTTCCAATGTGTTTCCAGCAGTGTAACTGGCGATGGGAATCTGTGCTGAAGACCTTCTCGTCCAGCCATATTGGTGTTTCCCGAACTCCAACTGAAGTTGGAAGGTGCTTTAATGCAAATCCCATTCGTAGTTCCTTATGTCGCAATCTTGACACTTTGAACTTCAAACATGTTTGAATACATATCCTTAAGTGAAGCAATGCGTTATGTCACTATACAGATGTCTGTCCTACGAAGTAACACAAGTAAACAAACACCTCAACGCAGCGCAAAAGCTGATGTTAGATAATGCTGGAACACAACCATGAAATGCGTACTAATGCCACCACAGCCATCCTGCCTGACAACTACAACACACAAACAGCAGATAGCAGAGAGAAACGCTCGGTCAAAACAGTCTTTTACTACTTGATGGCATATATGATTTAGTTCACATGTTTTATTTATTTTTATTCCATTTTTTTTTTCATTTGCACCTGCCTACATATACTATTAGAGGGGATGAATGCATGTTTTTATGTTAACTGAACTGAGCGATGTCATCGTTCCTATACGAGAAGTTACAGATTACCAGGAAGTACAGAAGACATTTCATTGGGAATTTTAAAACGTGTCAATTCAAGAATTATAACTCCGCTCCATATTCAACAACTTGCCTGTCCAACGCGGTTTTCTCCGCTGCTCGCATAGCAAGATTTATAATTTAGTAATGTATTGCACGAGTCAGCCATTTTGCATATGCAATCGTGCAATCTTGATATAACTTAGCATCCAGCGAGAGGGAGCCGTACTACTTAAGCCTGAACAGCCATTTGAGTGAGCATTATGCTGTGACAGTGGCCTCACCATTTCATTCGTCGCACCTCAAGCAGAGTTTATGGACAAACCTCGGAAGGGGCTTTCAGGCAGGGGACAGCAGTTGACGATCCTGTTTTACAAATAGAAAGCAACTCTGCGATGTCAATAGGAATTATTAAGATACTAAGTAAGGCGCCAATATTATTTATGCATATTAATTAACTGAATACATTCCAAATACACCTTATACCATGGTATGTTTTGTTGTTGCATTCGTTCACTCGTTTAAAGTTTGCTACTTGGGTGTTTAATGGCGTTTGCTTGGTGACTATTAAATTCTTATCTCAGATAAAATTGTTTTGCTGACAATATATACTCAAGGTGTCTGCTTGTCATTGGGGTTCGATCCATTTTCGGAGGAGTTTTTTTTTAAAGCAGAATATTTATAACTTCAAGCAATGATGTACTGATTGCTTTTCTATGATCGTTAATTCTTTTTATTGCTCCAAAGACAAGGGACGATATTTAACTGTTTCACAAATAATATTAATACTCTTTATATACAGTTTATTGAACTATCTTTTAGATCTATGCATTCTTCATAATCACTGACAATCACTACAGAGTTTTCATTGATCTAAAAGGTGCCCACCCACCCTAACTCCAACTTTCCACTACCTGCCCAACCATTCGTTGTTGTTTGCTTTCTCTTGAGACAGGAATCACGTCGTTATTGTCTACAGTTCATTGACTTGAAATACAGAAGGGTAGGCGATCAATTTTCTTCTTGGCGCCAAGTTCAATAAAAACGTTTGTTAAAGACCTCTCAACTGAAATATGTGTTATTAATTCGCACTTTTGGACATAATTAATTTGTGTTTATTTATATGTGCTTTCACTTTAGAAAATAAGGTTTCTGTTCATGTATTTATTTAGTTATTTGTAAAGAATGCATTAATTTGTGATTTTTTTTTTTTGGTGCATAGATTATGCCATAAAACTCAAATTATAAGTTAAAATATAATGTTCTACATATACAATTATAAAACCAACAATAAAAAATAAATGAAAAAAGTTGTGGGGCATTTGAATCTAGGAGCTTACGCAGAAGAGCAAAGCCTTCTAAACCGCTCGGCCACCACTACCCTAACGTACTCTTTACAGATGCAATTGATTGTGACGTTTACAGGCGAAGCGCCCACTGCAGTATGCCAGTCACTGGGCACGTCTTGTGTAAACAGCGTTTTCGAGTATCCCGCAAGCTCTGCTATCGACACGTAGAATCTGGGGATGACTGCCCCCCCCCCCAAAGAGTGTATAAATAATTATTTGTAACTTTAATGATATCGACTGACGACTTTAGCACTGTAATACATTCTTAATAACTTGATTCGGTCTGCAGGGAAAACGAAACGCCCCTGATAAAGTAAATTTAACAGTAATCCTATGTCAGATCAAAACTTTGTGTCTTCTGTCCATTTAAAATTCAGCTTTTATTTCCAAAGTTTAGCAATAGTATTCTGACTATATTTATTACCTCTAGGCCGCTGCAAAGATAAGATTTGCTCCACGTAGACAGAATATGCTTTCTAACTGTGGAAAGTCAATGGGCAACATGCAAAAATATATGCATAAAATTCAAAAATATAGAAAGTAGATGAGTAAACCACTTTTAGTTTCTAAGAGTTAATCTTCTCTTGCCAGTTTTGAGACGAATGAATGAATTGGAGAGTTTTTATACACGGTAGACTGAGATAAGGGATGTCGAAATTAGTGATAAATGTAATATATATATATATATAGAGGAGAGAGAACTATAATGCTATCACTAGTAATATCACATTTATCGGTATTTGGTAGGACTATTTCACGAATAAAATAAGCATTTAAATATAATTTCCGTAAATTGGTTTAAAAGTGTAATAATTGTACATTTGTATTATGAATACTTAACTTTTCAAACCATCTTGCAACAGACGAATGTTGATTATCAACAAAAGTCAAAAAAGAGGATCCAAATATGGGTTTAGGACTATTTCATGAATAGATTTAATATAAAAGTAATATATACATATATTTGAAATTCGAGCATAGAATATTAACATTAACATTAACATTAAAATGTTATACTTATGAATACCTACCTATTCGGAAACCTGAAATAGATGATAGTCAACTATTACAATCATCATTCGATTTACTAATACCAACTGAGTAAAACAAAACAGATAACATTTTACCGTTCTGAACAGCCTGTTTATTAGCATTTGTGGCTGCTTAGGCAGGTATTGTTACATAATTTACAAAATGTTGGGTTGAATGCGCAAAAATAATAGTTTTACTGAGTTAGTTTAATTTGAAAACTGGTCAGTGGTGCATGTTTAGAAATTATGGTGGGGGTAGAGAGTTAGCTACACTGACCAGAAAACAAATGCACTTCTCTTGATAATGGACTTTTATAAAACTTTCCGATAATTTCACTGCGATTTCAGGCTGTGATTGGTTAAAATTCAAATTTTTATTTTATTTTATTGGTAGATTTTATGATGGCCACATAAGTAAAATAGTCATAAATAATTTTCATGTTCAAAATTATGGCATTGTAACTAATAATCAAAGTGTTAATTAAAATTAAATTACTTGCAGTGTTAAAAAAGTTAATGTTCCATGATTCATCTCGTTACATTTGTTTATAAACTCCATTTTCTGCGGAAATGCATCAATCACAGTTGAGGTGAATTCTTGACGTTGTACTCAACTCTTTACCACGATCCTAGTAGGATACTGCGCCGTTCTGATGCAGTAGAAATAGCAGGTAAACAGTTAATTTAAGATTTACCACGTTTAGCTCGGTCTTCCGTCCCACTTAAACTAAAATATTAAGGGTGTTTAAGAATGCGTTATAAAGTAATTCATTGTAAATTGTATTTGTTGTAAAAATTAAACAATTACATAATAAATAACTAAATACTATATTTTAAATGTGTATCGTCTGCATCCCAGTCTTTTGTTGGGTTTCAAGTTCTACAAAATCCCAAAGGAGGGCAGGCAAAGTCAACTTCGTTGAGTCCAGACGAGCCTATGACAGTAACGAAAACTCCATGTAAAGATCCCTTTCACATTTTCCTGACGGTGACTTGAAAAAGTGTTATTACGCTTGCGCAATAACACTATAGCCTTCGACTATATTATTGGTGATCGGCTATCTACGTCACAGCCGGCGTATAGGTTCAAACACGGGGCATTTTCAATTCGTTGTAAAAATGAACACACTAATTTTAGATAGGCGCAGCCTTACAGTCTTAATGGACGCTTCGCCTCTGATAAATTGATGATAACGCAAATGAACCCAGAGTCCGTTCGTTATCAAAGTTACCTTTACGGAATTGTCACGAGTAACTCCCCACTTAGGTAAATTGTCCCAATTGTCGAGGCTGCTTTGTCCGCTTTCGCACCTGGGTTTAAAATATAGAATAATATTACAAACGTTTTGCTTTATGAATTTTTATTTTTTAATGCTTTCATTGAGATCTTGTAGCACTAAGATACCACAGAAAGTGAAGTTTTTATAAAGAATAGTCTTTCTTTCTTCGAAAGAAACCCTCCTCCCCCAAAGTCCTTTCCCAAGCATGCCTTTCATTTTAGGAGTATTTTACTAGGAGTATTATACATTTGTTTTTCTTTACTGCCATCAAATGAAACTGAGTTCACTAAACTATTCAACCGCAATCCACTGCAATATACAAGTATATTCGTTGATTAACTATAACAATAATTTCAAATATTGTAGAGGAATCATAGACAAGCAATTTGACATAAGGAATTTATGGTGGTTTTTTTTCAGATTTAGAAGCTAAGGCATTAAGTTTCTAAAGGACCAATATGCCATTGACTAATGAAGATTCCATTCAAAATATGACATAGTTAACAGCCATGTTGGGGATCAAGTATAGCGCAGTCTGTATGATGCTGGCATTAAGTAAAAGCTGATCATTGTGTACAGTTCGAGTCTTGTTGACTTCTTCTTCTTCTTCTTCTTCTTCTTCTTCCTCTTCTATTATGTATGAGCATATTTTATCATAGAATAAAAAGAAAATAAATAACTTATTTCGCAGATCCCGAACCTAAGATCTTCGAAACCATTAAACCACATAGCCAGACTATTTCTTTTAATAGTGTTTAGCACCTGTTTTTACCACTGAGGTACCACAGGCGGTATACACGGTGATGCATGAGATGAAATTATATATTGGGAAAGGATTTTTTTTTAAGGAAGGAAACGTTCCAGGCTTAAGTTTGGGGTAACTCCCCGGTATTTTCCATTTATGAGGACTGGAAAAAACCTCAGTCAGGGAGGACGGTCCTGGTGGGATTCGAACCCCAGATCTCCCGCTCACGAGTCCGCGCCTTAACGACCTCGGCCACCCATGGCGGTACAGTCAGACTAAACTACATAAAACGATAAATCAGTAATCGTTATTCATTGCTGTACTGACATTTTAGAAAGGTTTATAGCACTAAATCAGAAAAACGCTAATGATGAGCTATGGAAAATCGAGATTTTCTCGTTCGCGAAGGAGGTTTGAATGCTTCTAAGACAAAACCTTAGTTCTTTATCTGCATCTAATTTCAACTTTATTATCACGATATAATTCCGTTATTTTTCTCCTTGAACCATGTTGTTACTATCTCAAATTGCTTATCTATATCCACTCTACAACCTCCGAAATTATTGCAATGTAGTTCATTAAATATCCCATATAGGCACGTGGCAATGAAATTTTTCCGTTATGTGTATGTCCCTCCCTCTCCAAAAATGGCAAAATTTAATGAACGAAACCAAGACTATTAATCGTCTATCAGACACTAGTTCCTTATTTTCGATGCGCTTTCACATAATGAAAATGCGAGAAAGATCACTGATTTAGTGTGTTCTCTCTTTATGTCTTCGTTTGAGTGTAAGATTTCTTCATTGTTCTCCTACTTCCATCTGCTAAAATATACAATAAAACTGGTAAATATTATTACTGGTATAAAGAGGTTGCGTTGTTCGCTTCCTTCCGTGGTAGTTTTCTTTTTGTACATAGAGAAAAGATGGATTTGCGGTTTACCACAAATATTCTGTAACAGATGCGACTACGGAACACATTTATAAGTTACCTCGCTGTTCAGCTGTTTTTTGCTCTAGCGTGAGCACAAGAATTGGGTTTTGTTCTATGCCAGGGTGAAATCGCACAGGTGGTCCTTGTGGAAGAGGTTAACGACCAGGCGAAGGCTACCGCCTCTAGTTTCGGTAATGACCACAGTCAGATAGCTAATTCGGTTTTGCTTTATCGAGCTTGACCTCGGAAATATCCGAAGGCCGGTTGTTGACCTGTCGCTTTCCATTCCGAAGGCTGTTTATTACAAAATGCACAAGCATACGAACGCAAGGTAGCAAGTTTGCTTTCTTCCGGGGCTAGTTAGAACTTTCCTTCAGAATTATTTTATATGGTTCACTGACTTAAGGGCTGACGTAAAGGTAAATAATTGAAGCCCTCCATAAGCAGCGTTTGTAGCTCTGGCTTTAATGAATGTCCTTCAGCTTTAATTATCCATTCCTGTCCTGCCATATTTATTAAGTTATTAGGTACGGATCCTCCATAGTACCTTTGGCGTTATTTACCTTTCTTCTTTCAGCGCTCCACTCCAAAAATAAATGTGTTATTGTGCAGTTTTTCATTCTCCTCACACATTCTTTTTCCTATATCGATATTTTCAATTTCTTACCTGTATACAATATTTTGTAATATTTTAAACATCTTAACTCTTTCTCCCCTAAACTCCATTTCTGTAACTAGTGCATTTATCTGTAGCCTACTTAATGCGGTATTTGAAACAATGCAATACGAATATGTTTTATTAATTTCTCTATTTCACGCGTAAGTACTTTGTTTTCCTCTAATTCAGTAGTTAAAACGGGCGTTAAACACTATTAAAAACTCTAAATACTCAATTAGATATTTTCAAACCGTTTTGAATTCATAAATTCTCTCCTGATTGATTTTCTATTATGAACTATTCAGTTTTTTTTTTTTTTTTTTTTTTTTTTCAAAATGAAGTTCTAACTCAATTTGCATTCTCATTAAAATGCTGTTGTCATTTATGAAACATTCAGTGTACAGTATAGGTTTAAAGGAATATGAAATTGTTTAGTTTTCCTGATAGCCTTTAATAAATCGAATGCCCTCCCCCCAAAACTTACAGAAACTTTGGTAACACATTGCAATGTGACCGGTGTTATATTCGGAGAAAACTTTCATTTCGATACATTTTTATTTATTGCGACTTTAAGATTGGACAATTTTCATATAGGAAATGATGGTATGTGACCTTCCGAATGCGTTTTAGACTAAATAAAAGAGAAGAAAGTATATTTGCTCTTATTCAAGAAGGAGAAGGCGCGATTAATTATCGATTCAAAAAAAGTTTACATGCACTGTAAAGCACTGCTTTTTTGCAAAATGTCGGTCCTGGTGGTGTAGTGGTTACCATACTTGCCTCCTATACTCAAAACGCGGGTTCGAACCCGGCCAGGACCGATGGATTTTTTCGGGCGTAAAAATCCTAAGTATGGCTTCCTTCGGAAGGGAAGTAAAGCCGTGGGTCCCGTGTCGTACATTTGCGGCACGAAAAAGAACCTCAAGCCTGAAAGAGAGGCCTCTGAGCAAAATTTGTCGGCCGTTTCACGCCCTGAGTTGAATGGGACGCTGATGACCTGAGCTGTTAAAGAGCGTCCTTAAATAAATCAATCAAAAAAAAAAAATTTGCATAATAAGACTTAATTAGATATATTCTTATTTAAGAAAATAATATTCCCTGAAATATTCTGGTCATTTCAAAGTTATTTCAGGCTTGTTAACAACCCTAAATAAAACATAAATTTAATCCATATGTTTATGATAATAATTATTTTAGGGTTACACACCTTTAAATTGTAGTTTTTTTTTTTTTTTTATATATATAATTTTCGTTTTTAGGGGGCTCGCGATATATCTTGAAACCTTAATTTTGTAATAATAGATTAGTGGTCTCTAATTCTAATGTTGTAGTTGTTCTATTAATAACAATCGAGGAATATGTATAATTAATAATACGAGATAAAATGTGTGTTTCTGAACACTAGGCTTTCAGGGACCTTCCATGGACTGAAGAAGACATGCTTCTTACAGTTGCAGAGTCATCCGGGTCTACTCCCAGTAATCGCTTATATGATCGATTTTACAGAAGAAAGAGAAAAGTAAACTGTAGAGTGCCAAACGCTGAACAAATGGCATTTTTGTAAATATATACAAATGGAAATATTAAGGAAATAACAGTCACAACTGCACTATCATGTCTGCTGTGCTACTTTTCCCAAAGAGGACCAAAATGAACTTTATGCAGGAAACATTGCGACCTACAGTTCAAACCGGAATATATCTTGTCCCGCGAATCGAATGCGGAATGTCTAGATTAAGAAATGAGCTACCATGTAACATTATTTATGTACGTTTCCGAGAACTGTTCTTTAATCACCTTGTAAGTAGCAGTCAAAGCCATTTTACTCACTAGTTTTGCAGAAATTCAAAGAACTGCAGGCGTGCTGCGACAAATAGGTCATAAAGACATCAATAACCCAGTTCCAAGTGCAGCGCAACATTGTATATATAGATGTGGGAGAAAGCACGCGAGCCCCTCTTGTGTGGGCGAAGCTATGTCGGTCCTCACTTCCGCCTGCTTCCAACAAGAGCCTCGTTTACACCAGAACGAATTGGGAAAGAGCTTTGCCAAAATACAAAGATAAAACTTACTTAGTTTAACTTGAATCTCCAGAAACATTTTCCGTAATACATAAACTTTTGCGAGCCCTCGTTATAGTTTTAAGATATTTTTAATACTCGCAGAATATGTGTGTATATACACATCATAAATTTGTATAATCAGTCATTTTCTCGTAGTTCAGCGCTTGTACTATGTATTCAAGAATGAATTTTATTAACAGTTCTCTAACGCTTCGTGAATCCCCTTGAAGCTTTGCGGTCCCAGTTTGAGAAGGCTGGTAATCGGCATCATTAAAAGTGTAGAAAATTGCATGCATGCATGTATATATACATATATATAATATAAATGAAAAATAAAAATAAAGTAACACTATTAACAATGTAACAAATTAACAGTGATAATAAAAGTAGATAAGGATAAAACACTGAGAAAAAGTCACACTTGAAATTGCTATATTTCAAGTGTGACTTTTTCTCAGTGTTTTATCCTTATCTACTTTTATTATCACTGTTAATTTATAAATATATATCTGGTGGCTCTGAAATAATTCATTTTAGATATATGGTTCATGTTCCAAAAACTAATCCTCAGATTCTATTTGTAGAGCACTTAGCAAAAAAGGTTATGATTTTTAACAAGTAATATAGTGTATTATATTGCATCATGACAGGTTATAACTTACATTTCGACAGTAAATGTTTATGGTGTCTTTAAAACTGGGCAAGCTTCACGTAATTATTGCAGAATTATGGTTTTAGTATAGCAGTATAAATGCAATGTATCCTAACTAGAGGAACAGAAAAGTAATTGGTTTTATTCAAGAAGAAGGGAGCCTAATTAATCATCGTTATAAATGACTTTGCACATTAACTGTAAACCAATATCTACTTTGTAAAACTAAATTTAATTAATAAAGTAGTTAATTCTGAAATAACATACCTATCTAATAGACGCGTATTATACTGGGCCTTAAATATTAAATATTAACTTAGTCTAATACTCGTACATATATGTATATGTGTACTTATGAATGTATCAGGAAATTGCTAACAATTATTCTTGAAAAACAAAGTAATTAGAAATCAGATGTGATTTTTCTAAGAGTTCTAACTGAGTTTCACTTCATCTTTTAGAATATGTATACATAGAAGGTCTACATCTTATTTGAGACTTCCCAAACAATATATTTTAATATACAGATTTACTACAGTAAATGAACGTCGTAAATGTGCAAAAATAAATAAATAAATAAAATTGTAATAATAACAACAGTTTAAAGGAGAAAAAGTCAATGTTAGAAACAGGCTTCTTAGTACAAAATTTAGATTAAGTTAATATTTTAAAATCCAGTGTTATACACGTCTATTGGGCAGGTTTGATATTTCAGAATAAATTAATTTAATTTAGTTTTATACATTAGACACTGGTTTACGGTTACTTGCATCGATGATTTATTGGGCTCCCTTCTTCTTCAATTAAAGCTTCAATTTCTTTTACTCTGGCTTAGAATACATTATGTTCTGCGATACCAAAACTACAATTCTATTCCGTGAAGCTTATCCAGCTTTAAAGTCACTACCAATAGTTAACTATCGAAATGCAACAACTCCGGAGTATCATGCCTGTGATACTGCAGCAGTTTCACTAAAAAACTGCAAATCATATTGCTAAATGTTCTAAAAATAGAATCCGAGGATTGCATTTTGTAACAAGAGCCGTATATCTGAAATAAATTATTTCGGAGTCACCGATATAAGTACATAAACACTTTGAAAAAATGAAATGAGTCATTTTTGAATGCAAAATTCTTATAAGTCCTATTCATTACAGCGCGCAGTTCACAAGGTATCAGCAAAGCTGTGTAGGCACTACAGGAATTGTGATATATAGCCTGTACTAAAGACGCTGACTCGTGTGTATGTGTTCGGTTAGTTCTGTGGCAGTGTGTGCACTGATGCCGCGGTAAAAAGCGCAGGTTTGCCTCCCGACATGAAACACTTATATATAATTAATGTTATAACAAATCCTTCAGTATTTATTCTATCTAAATGCAATATGCTACACGCGCATTTGCTGCATATGCACGAAAACAAAAGATGGCTTATGGGCACAAGTTCAAGAAACCTGAGATATTATAGCCTATCGTCCCACTAGGCATGCAGGTTCATACACCCGATATCTAATTTATATTTATTTCTATATGTTTTGAATTTAGAAGATAAATGTCTGTGTTCATGTATTTATTTAGTTATTGTAAAGAGTACGTTGTTAATTTGTGATTACATTTTTGTATGTACATAGCAATGTCATGAAACTCAAATGATACATTAAAATATAATACGATATTCAAACAACATGATGTTCTACGTATACGCTTATAAAACCAATAATAAAAAAATTTGAACCTAGGAGCTTACGTAGAAGTGCAATACCTTGTAAACCGCTCGTCCATGGCTATTCTAGAATAAGGATTTCTTTCCAGAGGCAAATGGTTGTTAGCATTTTACAGGAGAAGCGCCCACTGCAATGTGCCAGTCGCCAGTGTAAATACTTTTTTGTAACTTTTAATGATACCGACTACCAGTCTCTTCTCAACCAGCGTTCTCTCAAACTGGGATCGCAAAGGTCTTCCAGGTGACCCGAAGATTGGATTTATTTTTGAATGTATAGATACAGGCATTGAATTACTAGAAAACGACTGAATATACACATTTACGACGTTCATTTATTGTAGTAAATCTACAATAAAAAGGAAAATATTGAAAATATAGCATTTTTTGTTTATTTGTCTTTAGCATTTGTAAACCGACGACGAACAACTTTAAAAATATATAGATGGCAAATTTAGTATTTTTAACTTTGAGTCTTAGGGATCCCCGACACCGAATGGTTTTGAAAAGGAAGTCTACAGTCAAGGAAAGTTTGAATCATAATTGCAATAAATGAATAATTACAAATGAGTTCAAAGTACGTTGGCACCTAAGATAGGTATGTACTATTAATTACCGTTAAAACCCTACAGAAATCTGTATTTAGTGTGCGTAATGTATTTTACAGGTATATGAATGTAAGTTCTCTCGTTATTGGTTGAATTCACTTCTGTTGAGTGTGTATATCGAATGTGGTCGATACTGCACTTAGACTGTAAGTTGCTAAGCCCATTTTACCTTTGACATCCGGTACCAGCAGATCCATGGCACAGCTGCGGCATTTGAATTTTATAGACGTGTGCAGGCGCAAGATGGACATATCGAGCATTACTTGTAGAGTGATGTATTCAGGCAGGGCTGCAGGCAGTCGCAGGGAACCCTTGAAAGAGCTGCATCTGTGGTTTTGAGTCAGTTCATACTAGGCATACAAAGAACATTTCGTTAAATAATACTAAATGGTCAAACTTTCCTGGGAAGAATGCAGCAATATCAAATATATACTGCTCAATAATACATTATGAACACATAAAACATTTAAATATTGTATCCTATTTTACAATAAGGAATATATAAGAAAGAAAGGAAAACTTTCAGTTTCTTGTTAAAGGAAACATAACAGCATTTGCGAAGAATGTATGAAAATAAGTTTTAATTAAAATCCATGAGGGGCGTTCTAAACGTTCTGGGCCTGACCATGAGAACACAAGATTAGAGATGTGATTTTTTTTCCAACATATCACATTGTAAATTATACATTTAGTCCAACGAAATTTTCAACTTTTTAATTCTCTCAGTAAAATAAGATTTGTCCAAATGTGAAAAATAACTCTCTGTTCCAGCTTCAACCTCATCATTTGGTGTGAATCTTTGTCCAACCAGATCAGAATAAAAAGTAATCGCTGGGAGACAAATCCTGTCAATATGGCGCATGCGGAAACACTTGAAAATCATGCAGTTTAGCAGCAACAATCCCAAACGAGTGTGAAGGACATTATCGTAATGAAAGAGAACTTTCTTTTTCTCAAGCTGTGGATGTTTAGTCTGAATATCATCCCTCAGTTGGTCCAGTAATGAAACATAATGCTCTCCAGTAATCGTTCTGCCCTTCTGGAGTTAAATCTACGTTTACCACAATATAAAATAAAATCTGCAATAATCCGTCCCGGCGCCTTGTAACCCATACCGGACGTGCATTTCCAAATTTTATAATTTATTAAATTTTCCTTTTCTAACATATACAAATCTTTTACAGATTAAATCAATATTGATATAAAGAAATCAAATATACAACTTAAATAGAAATTAAACATTTCATTACTAAAAAGATAAATTTTATAAAATATCAAATCTGTGGAAGCCAGTATACATAATCAACTGCTAATAGCCAATCTATCTACCTAAACTAAAAATGCTCCGTCGCGGGCCGAACGGTTGACCATCACCTTCCTTACCCTAACTATCTTAATAAACTCTACTGGCTTACATCTTCCGGCTCACTTAATCTACTGCTATAACCTTCCTACTTCTCACGGCCCCATAGCTTACATCTTCAACAACCCCTAATCTTCCTTGTTCTCTGTTCTTCATGGTCCCTTAACTTACATCTTCCAGCTCACTTAATCTTCTTCTGTATTCTTCCTTCTTCTATCTTCTTCCCGATCCCTTAACTTACATTTTCCAGCTCACTTAATCTTCTTCTGTAATCTTACTTCTTCTATCTTCTTCCCGATCCCATAACTTACATCTTCCAGCTCACTTAATCTTCTTCTGTAATCTTCCTTCTTCTATCTTCTTCCCGATCCCTTAACTTACATTTTCCAGCTCACTTAATCTTCTTCTGTAATCTTACTTCTTCTATCTTCTTCCCGATCTCATAACTTACATCTTACAGCTCACTTAATCTTCTTCTGTAATCTTCCTTCTTCTATCTCCTTCCCGATCTCATAACTTACATCTTACAGCTCACTTAATCTTCTTCTGTAATCTTCCTTCTTCTATCTTCTTCCCGATCTCATAACTTACATCTTACAGCTAGCTCACTTAATCTTCTTCTGTAATCTTCCTTCTTCTATCTTCTTCCCGATCCCTTAACTTACATCTTCCAGCTCACTTAATCTTCTTCTGTAATCTTCCTTCTTCTATCTTCTTCCCGATCCCATAACTTACATCTTTCAGCTAGCTCACTGAATCTTCTTCTGTAATCTTCCTTCTTCTATCTATCTTCTTCCCGATCCCTTAACTTACATTTTCCAGCTCTCTTAATCTTCTTCTGTAATCTTCCTTCTTCTATCTCCTTCCCGATCTCATAACTTACATCTTACAGCTCACTTAATCTTCTTCTGTAATCTTCCTTCTTCTATCTTCTTCCCGATCTCATAACTTACATCTTACAGCTAGCTCACTTAATCTTCTTCTGTAATCTTCCTTCTTCTATCTTCTTCCCGATCCCTTAACTTACATCTTCCAGCTCACTTAATCTTCTTCTGTAATCTTCCTTCTTCTATCTTCTTCCCGATCCCATAACTTACATCTTTCAGCTAGCTCACTGAATCTTCTTCTGTAATCTTCCTTCTTCTATCTTCTTCCCGATCCCTTAACTTACATTTTCCAGCTCTCTTAATCTTCTTCTGTAATCTTCCTTCTTCTATCTTCTTCCCGATCCCATAACTTACATCTTTCAGCTAGCTCACTGAATCTTCTTCTGTAATCTTCCTTCTTCTATCTTCTTCCCGATCCCTTAACTTACATCTTCCAGCTCACTTAATCTTCTTCTGTGATCTTACTGCTTCTATCTTCTTCCCGATCCCTTAACTTACATCTTCCAGCTCACTTAATCTTCTTCTGTAATCTTACTGCTTCTATCTTCTTCCCGATCCCTTAACTTACATTTTCCAGCTCACTTAATCTTCTTCTGTAATCTTCCTTCTTCTATCTTCTTCCCGATCCCATAACTTACATCTTCCAGCTCGCTTAATCTTCTTCTGTAATCTTACTGCTTCTATCTTCTTCCCGATCCCTTAACTTACATCTTCCAGCTCACTTAATCTTCTTCTGTAATCTTCCTTCTTCTATCTTCTTCCCGATCTCATAACTTACATCTTACAGCTAGCTCACTTAATCTTCTTCTGTAATCTTCCTTCTTCTATCTTCTTCCCGATCCCTTAACTTACATCTTCCAGCTCACTTAATCTTCTTCTGTAATCTTCCTTCTTCTATCTTCTTCCCGATCCCATAACTTACATCTTTCAGCTAGCTCACTGAATCTTCTTCTGTAATCTTCCTTCTTCTATCTTCTTCCCGATCCCTTAACTTACATTTTCCAGCTCTCTTAATCTTCTTCTGTAATCTTCCTTCTTCTATCTTCTTCCCGATCCCATAACTTACATCTTTCAGCTAGCTCACTGAATCTTCTTCTGTAATCTTCCTTCTTCTATCTTCTTCCCGATCCCTTAACTTACATCTTCCAGCTCACTTAATCTTCTTCTGTGATCTTACTGCTTCTATCTTCTTCCCGATCCCTGAACTTACATCTTCCAGCTTACTTAATCTTCTTCTGTAATCTTACTGCTTCTATCTTCTTCCCGATCCCTTAACTTACATTTTCCAGCTCACTTAATCTTCTTCTGTAATCTTCCTTCTTCTATCTTCTTCCCGATCCCATAACTTACATCTTCCAGCTCACTTAATCTTCTTCTGTAATCTTACTGCTTCTATCTTCTTCCCGATCCCTTAACTTACATCTTCCAGCTCACTTAATCTTCTTCTGTAATCTTCCTCCTTCCATCTTCTTCCCGATCTCATAACTTACATCTTTCAGCTAGCTCACTTAATCTTCTTCTGTAATCTTCCTTCTTCTATCTTCTTACCGATCCCTTAACTTACATCTTTCATCTAGCTCACTTAATCTTCTTCTGTAACCTTCCTCTTTCCATCTTCTTCCCGATCCCATAACTTACATCTTTCAGCTAGCTCACTTAATCTTCTTCTGTAATCTTCCTTCTTCTATCTTCTTCCCGATCCCTTAACTTACATCTTCCAGCTTACTTAATCTTCTTCTGTAATCTTCCTTCTTCTATCTTCTTCCCGATTCCATAACTTACATCTTTCAGCTCACTTAATCTTCTTCCATATACTTCTACTACCCCATCTCTTCTTCTGCTTCTTCTTCATCACTGCTTTCTTCTCTATTTTCTTCTACATGCTGTGTGTTATTTGACTCTTCTGTTTTCCTTCTCTTTCTTCTATAGCGTCCAAATTCCTCTTGCAATAAGCATCTCAACACCTCTTATAGATCCGCCTGTGGTTCCTCAGCGGTAAAAACGGGTGTTAAACACTAATAAAAAAACCTCTTATAGGTAAAAACCTTCTCCTTCCTCCCCATTCTCTACTTCAGGCTGTAGTTTAAAACTATTCCCTTTTACTTTAAGTTTAGGTATATTCCTCTCCTTCATCATTCCCTTCTTCCTCACTTTCAACATTCTCCTCTACCATTCTCTTCCTGTTGATTTAATAATTAACAACCATAATCTTCCCAGAAAATTATAGCCATGAGTTTTCCTGCAGATGGAGCCGCTTTTGCTTTCTTTGGCACAATTTCACCTTTTGCCAGTCTCTTTTGGACTGCTCCTTAGTTCCTGCTTTAGTAATGAATCCATGTTTCATCTGCTGTTATGAAACGTTGAAAACTCACTGGAATTGCGTTTAAACAAGTCTAAACATTCTTTTGAATTGTTCATTCGAATGCGTTTTTGGTCCTTGTTAACAATTGCGGCACTCATCGATCGGAAAGTTTTCTCATACCCAAAACTTCGTGTAAAATGTAGTGGACGCGGCCTATCAAGGTCTTTGCAATGTCAGTCAACTCGCGTTAGCTTCTTTCGGTGATCAGTGAGTGCGGCATTGCGTGTTTTTGTCACGATCTCATCTGTCGTAGTGGTTTTTGTAACGCCCTGAGCGCTTATCATTTTGAATAGACGTACGACCACGCTTAAATTCAGCAGCCTACTTTTTAACCGTCGAAAACGAGGAGGCAGAACTCTTTAATATGATATCAAACTTCTTTTGCATTTCTGTTGGGATTAAACCTTTCAAGACGAAGTACTTTATCACAATTCGTATTTCAGTTTTATCCATTTTTTAGAATACATTAACACTAGCTTGTTTACACGATCGTCATAAACAAGTATTTATTTACGCGTTTGAAACTTTACAGCGTGCCATCGAAAGGATGATACTTAACAACTATAACTGGCGGTTTTCACGACATCTCTGAGTCAGGCCGAGATCTTGTAGAACGCTCCTAATACAGAGTAATGTCGGTTCTAAATTTATTATATGGATCACAGAATACTTTCCATATTACTTTTGTAGCCTAGACGTGCTGGTATAAAAGAGATGGAAAGATTAACTGTTGATGCAACAAGCAACAGAATGTTTTGCTTAATGCATGTAAAAGAATAATGCTAATAGAAAGAGAGTCTATTATCATATCTCAGATACTAAATGTATTCGATTCACAGGTGGGAAATATTGACAGTTTTGCCTCACCGTTGTTGGGGCAGTCTCGAACTAATCCATCCATCCATCCATCCATCCATCCATCCATCCATCCATCCATCCATCCATCCATCCATCCATCCAACAGTGATTTTTGGAAGGGTTTCAACTTAGTTTTACATAATCTTTTAATATACACTCTGTGCCAAAAATGTATGCACACTTTCATAGTAGATATCTATTTAATATATTTCAAAGTTACACCGAAAAACAACAGCCGCCTGTGTTGCCTCAGTAGTAAAAACGGGCGTTAAACGCCATTAAAAAAACAGTACTGTGTAGTATAATGTTAGTAAACAGATGTGACTCACATATTAAGATAGCGTTGCTACGTGACAGATAAATCAACAATGAACGAATGAAGCCAAGATTATCGTAAAACAACAATGAACAAATGAAGATAAGATTGTCGTATGGTGTTCTGTAAACAGACGTGACTCATATAATGTTATGCTAGTGTTGCTACAACAAAGTGAAGCCAAGATTATCGTTTGAACAGCGAAAAGCAATTTTGAAGCGGTATTGGAAAACCGATATTGTTGTTGAAGTTCAAAGGCAATGGAGACTGTGTTCAGAACAGAACCGCCAATGCGACTAACTTAGAGACTCATGGTACTCTCTGCGATGTTCAGAAGGGCAGATCTGGGAGACCTCGCACAGCAACAAACCCCGCGTCCTCGGCTATGGTTTTGGAACGTTTTGAGTACTCATCGCAGAAATCTACAAAGCAATGTATACGTAGGACTGGGATTAGCAGAACTAGCGTTCGCCGTGCTATTAAAACAACAAAGTTGAAATTTTTCATCTCAAGACTTTTGCATGCATTAAATGAAGATGATCCTGATCGGAGAATGCAGTGCTGTGAGTGGTTTCGGAACATTGCAAGAGGATGAGGCCTTCGTACTCAGAAGTGTATCGATGCCGATGATGGGCATTTTGAGCAACTGTTGTAACTGTAAAAGTCTTAGATGATTAGTGCTCATCATTTTCTGTTTGTGTGAATTCAGTTTTGTTATGTTAACAGTTTTTTCTTTGCTTAAAGTGTGTATACATTTTTTGCACCCTCTACATAATTCTATTAGCAGGTCTGCAAATTCCAGGGGATCGGTCATCATGACCTTGGGTTTTTTCATGGGGTTTCCTGGTCACTTAGGAGGATGCTGGAGTATGGATATTTACATTTCATTTAGTTTTAGTCCTTTGGTTCTGTTACAGGGAGGGATGGTTGACGTGGTGTGACGGAGGCTTGTCTTGGGAAAGGTTTCTGTCCCAGCTTTTGGAATAAAAGCGAACTTTCCCAGGGACTCGCATAATAGTAGGAGGCTCCACCGGCGTCGGGATATTCTGTCTTGGTGACTCCCTCGCGTTATTCCTTCCTGCTTCAGGTGCCCTCATTGGGAGCTAGGCACCAGTCCTGAATGTGGCTCAAGTAGCGAGAGTATCCTCCACCCTAGACCATCCTATCCCCTCTCTGACGTCATATACCCTACCTCGCGTCTCGTTTCCGGAGGAATTGTTTTATAACATTCAACCCTATCTCGAGAACTGTATTTCTACTGCTTTTGTATTCCTGTTGTGTTTTCTCTTTGTCATGCTTTTGGACTCGTTTAGTTGTTTCATTGATTGTTGCAAATATCTGTATTTACCGAAAGCTATACATGAATCAAGCAGGATTTTAAGAATTTAGGGTACCAAATAGTCAGAATCTACTACATGTAATAAAGGTTCTAGGACGGGGCTTATCAGAATTTTCTTTTATAATTTATTGCTTTCGGTTGATTTCATTAAAAAGTAATATAGAGGCTTTAATTAGTTTCCAGGAAGAAAATATTATAGGTTACTGGCTAGAAACTGTTGCTCTGAGGCTTTCGGCCAACTTTTCAACTGAGAAATAGTATATATTGTCTTCAGAAAGCTTCTGATTCAGTACCTATAACGTTTTGTAATAGGTATTGTCATAAGAGCATTTGTACTGCATTTTCATGTTAATGTTTTATATCGTAACTGCAATTTAATGTTTTTTTATAATTTAATTAGATTATAAGAACACGTTTCACACATTTTTGATTGGTATTTAAATGCTTTAAAAGTATTGTCTAGAAATCAGCAATAAAAAGTAAACATTTATGCCTCATCTACCGTAACTGAAATTATAAATTTTAAAATACAGTAAAAAATAGAAGTAGCATTAATTAAAGGGTTAAGATTATACTCAATAAGTATACTCTGAGCAGTTTTAAACTTCTTCAACAGCTGACAATGTTCGAACAAGTTTACTATTATTTATATAATTATGAGACATTTTCAATTTTAGACACTTTCAACATCAGTTACTAAAATATGCCTATTTGAACATTATTTTTAAAACCAAAATTGTATTATAAACAGGACAATATTTTTAAAATGTCATAAAAGGACAATGCTTACAGTCTCTAAGCCAGGGGAATTCCCGTTTTTACATGTTTATCTGAGTACTACATATTTTCCTCTTAGAATCTCATGGTTCAGCGCAGGTTCGTCCTGTGTTTGTTGACTGCTTGCAAACGAAACAGGAAATGCATTCATCCAGTCATCCATCCAGACGCAGGTTGCGGCAGACGCGAGTTCGTTGACCGACTGGAGGGGTTGGTTGTGTGCCGCTATCGATTCGAGGGCAGCACATGTGTCACGTGATATGTTGAGCTGGTCTGGTTCGGTCTGCACAAACCCCTGCCCTGTCACTAGGATGAATAAATAGAAGGAAATCTCACCGAACAACCACTGTGGGGAATAGCAAAGCACGCAAGAATCGTTCAGCACGCTTACTCTTGCGGATTGTGGCGGCTTCATGAGGACAATCAGATGAACCGCACAAAAGGCACAACGCACACACTGTTGATAATGTCTCTTAAGTTGTAGACAAAGTGCGAACAGGCACGTGCTGCTGCTTTTGCCTAGTCTAATGATCATAGGATAGGGTCTGAAATTTTGATTCCTACATATGAACCGATATCTTAAATTACTTGGCCTAGAAGTTTGCATAAAACTCCACGACCATTCTAAACTCATCTAGTTTTATTTTCTTGAAGTCAATAGACATTCTTCTATTTGAAAAAAAAAGTAATTTTGTGCTAGAAATGCTTTTTAATATTTGTTCTAATCGTTGTATGGGCCGCATTGATGAGTTCTTGTCTGAACTTCAATTCGATAAAAACAGCGCATTAGTAGATAGCACCTTCTCGTTTCAGAGACATTCATTAGGTGATTCGCCCTGTTTATTGGTGATAGAAAATGTTTACCTTAGTTTTAGTTCTTAAAAATCAGTGTACGGCCTAAAAGATCCACGAATAATTCAGCTGGCATATTTATTTATTTCGGTTGAATATTCATACAATTGGAAAACATAAATGCCTTGTTTACAAAATGCAAGAAACCGAATTGCCTAGAGAAATAATGAATGAACAAAAGGAAAGAGATACATATTTGAGTCAAAACATACTTAATTATACTACATGGTCCACAATATTGTAAACCGAAATTTGTGGGCATTGCATGTCCTGCTGAGTGCGGAAAATTTACTGATATCATAATTAGGAAGGCCATTATAAACATACAGTCAAAACTGTTCTCATTATTGCAGAGAAAGAATTTATCATGCAACTTTATTTTCGCTCATATGTTGTCTACTTTCCAGGGCGATTTATTTTCAGAAATACGGAATTCGCTTTCCTTAAAACTTTTTTGACTTTACACATCCCAATATTGGGACCCAATACCCAACACCATTCATCTTAAAGAAAACATTATGTGTCTTTCGCTCCACAACCAAAGAGACATAAAATGGTTTTAGAATGCAATCAACAATACAGAATTACATAAATAAATGTAGGTTATGAAAACTTTGAAACTGCGCATTTTAAAAAGCATTCTTTATTTTAAATTACATTTAAATGTGTCAAATGACTTGCCCAAGACTGTTCCGTCTCAGTGAAGCATTTGGGTCAACACCTCAAAAGTCATCAAGAGCCTATCCGGCTTTCATCTTTTGGGCAAATACCCTGTTTTATGGACAAACCCTCACTACTGTTGGGAAACAAAGAAAAATGCCAGGAACTCAACGTAGCCATCTACCGCTACGAAATGACAGTAACAGTTGAATGTCTAACTAAAGGTGCAGCTACAACGGCCAACAGTGACACACCACATCAACAGACAGTTCAGGTGTAGCCAGCGGAATCAGATTCTTTCAAATTCTGATGTGGTTTCGCCTATGGTTTGAAAGCCGTTTGGCGAGCCCAATTGAGTAATATGCTGACTATAAGCATATTTGACATCACAGATGCCCTAGTGTTGTTTGATAGCATTTTCATCTGCATTTTTGTTTGTGCTTTTATCATTTTCCCCCTACTTTAATTTACAGGTTCATTATCTTCAAACTGCGAAAGGTGAAACGCTATGGAAGATAAACTTGTGTAGAACGCGTTGATAATATACTCAGCAACTGAAGAGGCAAAACAGTAAGCTTTTCTGTGCCACGATTTCCCCCCCCCCTTTTTTAATGATTCGGTTTTAAGCCTTGTATAAGGCCAACTTTGCGACATTAAGAAAACGCAACAACATCGGATTCTGATTAATGAACCGTTAATTTTGCGCGCAAGGTGGGTGTGTTTTTTTTTTTTTTTTTTTTTTTTTTTTTTTTTTTTTTTTTACAGTAGTCACATCAAAGCATGTTTTAATGTTTAAAATGGTTCTTGTGCCACGTGATCAGGCTTGCCCAGCAACCAGTTTTAAGTCGCTTTGTCATTTTGAAATGCCTCTTAGAGCTGAAGGGCTATTTAGTGGAGGATGTACGAAGTCTGTGCTATGTTGTTGACTCGTTGGCACTTCTTATTCCAATGTATGCAGGACTGTCCAGAAATTCATAGAGTTCTTTTATTGAAGGTTCTTTATGATCAGCACGCGACAACGATGGAGATCAGAAATTATTTGCAGAAAGTCCGGCATGTTAACATCAGTGAAAGACAATCAGGAGGCTGTGTGAAGTGAATTTACAGTTCAGGGGACCTGCAAAAGGACTACTACTGACCAGGGAACAACCATTATCTCTCGCATTGCTCGCACCCATCAAAACTGAACCGTGGAGCAATGGAGCACGTGCTCTTCACGGATGAGACCAAGTTCTGTTTGAGGGCATCAATGGGAGGAGGAACGTATGGAGAAAACGAGGAGAACGTTATGCCCCTGCACTTTCCCTGCAAGAACACCTTTTAATGAAGGTTTGGGCAGGAGTCAGCATTGAAGCAAGTCATCGAAAATGGGTCACTGACAGCCCATCTGACATGAAGGAGATTCTTGTGAACATTTAGTGCCTTCTGCACCCGTTGTAGGCGACAACATTATCCCTATGCACAATAACGCTCATCCACACATTACTCGGTGTGTTTCGAAGTTCCTGGATGTGGTTGGGATTGAACTTATGATAAGACTAGCAGCAGTCCAGAACAGCCTGGGACCTACTTCGGAGGCATCCTAAGGGTAGATTCCCGGACTCACTGGCAGATCTTCGGGCTGCACTTAGACAGGAATGAGAACTGATACCACAAGAGGATATTGCAGACCTTATCCGCAGCATGCCTGACCGTAGTTCTCTTACACAAATAGCTATAGAACTACAGAGAGTGTCATTTTCCAAAATTTGTGTAAAATTGTCTATTGTGATGTCTGGCCTTGTTTTAAAAATGCTCTGCATTCCAATCAATAATATAGTAAAACTTGCGCTTAAAATACTCCTTATGCATTACTTGAATGATAAAATGTTAAATAAATGTTAAAGGAATTCTGTTTTAAAAGTTATGCACTCGTTTCATTAAACGTAGAGTTTTATTTAGAATTTCATTTTGCCTCCTAGTGTATTTAATGAAGAAACACTTAAATGTGTAATTAACATTACATTTGGTAGCATTAACGACAATAGATGAAAACGAGTAAAAGACTTATTTTCAAGATAAATTAACGCAACTTAAATGTAGCGTCTGCAGGTAATGCGGCATTTATCCACTGTGATATAAGATGCCCAGTTCCTGGTCTGTAGAATCGTATCCTGCAGCACGTCGTGTCCCTCAGGAGCATCTATTTTTTTTTTTTTTGAGTAGTGTTAAACGCCCATTTTTGCTACTGAGGCACACTGATGATACATGAAATAAAATGTTATATTGGGAAAGACTTTTAAAGGAAGGAAACATTCCTGACCTAAGTTTTTAGGGTACTTCCCCGGCATTTGCCATTTATAAGGACTGAGGAAAACCTGGAAAAAACCTCAGTCAGGAAGGACGGTCTTGGCGGGATTCGAACCCCATACCTCCCGCTCACGAGTCCGCACCTTAACGAACTCGGCCACCCTTGGCGGTGCATCTGAATTTGAGAAGATATTCGCTGACCGGGAGTTGCTCAGGCAACTTAGACTTGATTAATGCTCGTAGAGACTTTTCCTTCTTTACGCAGTTTCCAGACGCAATGGACTTAATTTCTTAGTTGTTTAAATTTGAACATTATTATACAATTCAATTTACTGATTATTTATAAACAAATTTAAGCTTTCTTTTAGGCAGCTTTTCAAAAATGTATCAAACACAAAATAAACACCTTTTCACAATGAAAAATAAAACAAAGACTACAAGAGATGTAATTATTTATATCAAAGCTACCATTTATAATTATGTGACAAGTCAGAACTTCTTATCACGTTAATCTGATCTGTACTTTTTCAGACTGAATTTAAATGAACTTTAATGTTCAATTAAAACGCCTAAAATCTCCGAATTGCCGCATCGTAAACGAATAACTCGTGAGTGTTTTTCAAAGTGCTATCTTCCATTCTTGTGGTTGCGTTGTGTGTTCAGTAAAAAGTGAGTGATATTTGCAGTGCATCTGTAGGCGTAAATAATGTAGAAACGTGTACTTTGCACCGTTTGTGAATTTTAAGAAAGTTAATTTATTTGTAATTCTTTCCTTCTTTGGAACATCAGTGACTCGCTGTAACAGCTTTTCGCCGAATAGATGGGTCAGAAGGCTTTTCTTTCCTGGTACCTTAACATAACATAACAATGACAACAACAAAAAAATCTTCAAAATAAACCATCCATCTCTCTGGCAGTATAGCATTTTTTTTGATTGATTATTTATGGACGCTCTTTAACATCTCAGGTCATCAGTTTCCCATTCAACTCAGGGCGTGAAACGGCCGACTAATTTTGCTCTGAGGCATCTCTTTCAGGCTTGAGGTTCTTTATCGTGCCGTAAATGTTCGACACGGGACCCACGGCTTTACTTCCCTTCCGAAGGAAGCCATACTTAGGATTTTTACGCCCGAAAAAATCCATCGGTCCTGGTTCGAACCCGCGATCTTGGGTTTAGGAGGCAAGTATGGTAACCACTACACCACCAGGACCGACGGGAGAATAGCGAATTTGTAGCTATACCAAGAGGTATTTAGAGGAACTTGTTTTTTCAGCATTATAAAACCTTCGAGGAATATATATATATATATATATATATATATATATATATATATAATGTAATAAGTGTGGTTAAGTTTATCATAATTTTGTTTAAAATAAGACCTTCAGCAAGTATAAACAAATTAACCTTACCCAGTAACTCACAGTCAAATGAAGATACCATTTATAAGAACAGATTTTCTGGCCAACATGATATTTGGTAGCATTTAAAACTGCGATTGTTTGTCACCTTTATTTATCAGAATTTGAAATTTCATTATAATTTTAGAACTTATTTTTAAACGTTTGTACAAAAATTTATCATAATTTCAAAAACTGCTGCAGTTATGACAATAAAAATAACTTATTTACTCACAATGACTGTAATAGATAATTTTTATTTAATAATTAAAGCTACTAAGTATGTGTATTCTCCAGAATCTCAGATTGTAATAAATAGCATTTAGCACACTCGGTATTAGCGAAAGAAAACAGGCTTTATCAAAACAAACAGGATCGCAAAAGTAAAGATAAAATTTCTTTAACTTTACTTCTTGTTATTTCCAAAATAAAATAATTTAAACATTGCAATATTTCAATGCTAAAAGGAATTATATATTTAAAATAATTCATTCTAATTTAAAAATAGTTAAAAGAGAAATGCGTTCTTTGGTTTTTATTTTGATGCATGCTTCAAGAGTTTTGTTAAAGCGTATATACATACGTTATGTACCTTTTCAATGGTATTTTCTACTGCCCATTAATGAGGGATGCTTTTTAACTTGCATGTTAATTAAATTCATGTATATCAGTGTCATTAACACTTTTACTTGGATAAGGGAAATGTTTCAAAAGGTACACAGGTCATGGACCTGTAATTTTTTGATTCATAGAGTGGTACGAAAAGGTTTATCTCTACTTTCATGAAAGAGCTTTTAATATTTCAATATGAAGTTTATTGCTCTGTCGGACTGCGGAAGCGTTAATTTAATTAAACGTGAAGAGTTGAGTTAACTTCCCTACGCAGATAGGTTCAAGCGTTTAATTGTTACGATTTCTTTGGCGGAACCAGGAAGAGCTATGATGTAGGCCAGAAGGGGTAATGGACTCGAGAGACCTCCTGGCCAAGCACGCCCACCCACCCTCATGCTGGAAAGGGAAGGGTGAACAACTGTGCAAAGTCGTTGCCCTATTGATTTCAGCAGAGGAATCCGCTCCATGCAAGAGTGAACCTAAATGTGGCGCCTCGTGTTTGCAGGATTGCATAACCACAGCAGTCAGGCGCAGATGATAAAGACAGCAAAATTCTCTGAATTGCAGTCTTAATACCTGTGGTTCTGTACTCAATGTAAGACGTGTGTTTCATAATCGCGAAGAGGAAAGAAGAATCATTATAATAACCAGAAAAATACTCAAAAATAAACAATTCCAAAGCAAAATGACCAGCAATACTATAAATAACATTTTCAAAAGCTTTTTAAAAGTTGTTAAAACAGTACATTATGAGCAATTGTAAGAAAAAATAAATAAACATTATAAATGCTAATAAGAATACATTAATTAACTAGTGTAAGGGTAGTGTACAAATAATTATATATTAATAATATATATTGCTCTTAAATACTCTTGATTTGTGTAAGAATAAATATCTATGTTAGCAGTTGTAAATGGAACAGAAGACATGTAATATTGCATTAAATATTGGGCCATGCTCAGGAAAAGATAGTAAAGGATGCTTACTAAATTCTCAGTATGTAAACTTAATATATTATAAAATAATTGAATCGAAATTCAACAGTAAGAAAATGACATTTATTAAAAACCTGTGGAATGATATGAATTGCATCTAGATACAAATTATTCTCTGCAATTTGACATCTATCCGATGATGGAATTTAAAAATAATAAACATTACAAAAATGAGTGGTTATAACAATAGTTTAAGCTTTCTGTGAAAGGACGCGAACATAAGTTAAGTGGCTTCATCGTTGGTGAGCATCATTCTTGTAACTGTTTAGGCAAAATTTCAACTAAATGTGGTGCTTAGTTTAATGTTATGTAAATTCCCATTTGGAATTTGCCATAAAATGAGGTAAAAATGAATTCCATGTAATTATAAAACACTTTTATTAGAAGAAATGCAAAGCCATGCTTTTCAAAGTGAATTTGAAGTTTTGGATAAATGAGTTTAAACGTGATCGGATAGGCACCGAAGATTAAGTGCTCTCAGTACGCCCAAAGGATATCGTGGTATCCGCCAACAAATAAAAGTGCATGACATAGCTGAGACTAGGCAACTTCACTGAATAATCTGTTAGGTATGTCGCAAATGCTGACTGCGAATCAAAAATACGCGCGACAGAACGTTTTAGCGATTTTTCAGCTCTATCCGCACGACTTTTTACATCGATTCATGATCGTGGACGAAGCTTGATTTCACCATAACTCGCCTGAGTCGAAAGGGCATCCGAGTAATGGACAACGACTGGGGTCATGCACGAAAATCGCTTTGTCGGCTAGAACTCTGGCAGCCATTTTATTTTGGTACCCTCAAGGAATAATTCTGATTGACTACTTGAGAAAGAGTAAAGTAGGATTTGCTGGGCATTTTGAAGAACAAATTGAATTGAAAACCGCGAAGGTTGACAACAACAATAACAAAAACAATGATGAGGATTATGAAGAGATCTTTAATCAATATAACGCGCCATCCCGTCATTGCAAAAGTGCACGGACTGAATTTCGCTTTGATTCCTCATACATTTTTGGATATTGGGAAGAACTTTTCATCGAAGTTGTAAATGACTTTTTACAGACTGGAACGAAACCTAATTTTCCGACGGGATGAAAAATTGCGAACTCTTTGGATCGAGTGTTAATCGTGTTAGTCGTGATGGGGATGGTTTTTATTTTGATGCATGCTTCAAGAGTTCATGGGGAAACAGTTTGGGCCGGCTTTTTTTATGTTCTTTCTCCTAATCGCTGCAGTTAAATTGTGTTTAACAAAAATGTGGACATTACGTATTCGATAGTTAAAACTTTAACCGCAATGAAAATGCACATTTTCTATTCGTAATATATATGACATTCCCATATTTAATGAAATAAAAGATAATTATATAGAGCACTACATTAATTAAGGTGGATAAATCTTCTTTTTTTAAATCTGGTTTTAGGGTTTGATTGTTCGTTTCTGAATTACGGTCAATCATTTTTAAGCCTTGATATTATTTCTTTTTATCCTAAAGTCCTATTTTATATTTAGCTGAAAGGATAACAACGTTGCTGATATAAAAATAGGTTAAGGAGCCGGTGCGCGTAGCATAGTTTTATAATTACCGTAATTGAAGATCTCATAAAATTGTGTTTTCCGCGATAGCAGCATTACCTTATGCTCGTACTCATTGCTCGATAATGAAGTCGGGGATTATTATTATTATTATTATTATTATTATTATTATTATTATTATTATTATTTGGTTTGCGCGCTCTTTAACATTTCATGTCATCAGCGTCCCATTCAATTCGGGGCGTAAAACGACCGAGAAATTTTGCTCAGAGGTCTCTTCTTTCAGGCTTGAGGTTCTTTAGTGCCGTAAATCTACGACACGGGTCCCACGGCTTTAATTCCCGTCCGAAGGAAGCCACACTTAGGATTTTTACGCCCGAAAAAATCCATTGATCCTGGTCGGGATTGAACCCGCGATCTTGGGTTTAGGAGGCAAGTGAAGTAGAGGAAGGAGAGAAGAATATCATAAAGAGATGTGTGGTGTTCTGCAAAATTACTGTATAAAATATGCAATTATCCAAGAACATATTTCAGTGCACAAATACCACCTCGATTTGTTATTTATTTTCTATCTATTTTCTTGGCAGTATTGCACTACTACATTATGAACAGCCTAGCATAGCCTGAAATAATAATAATAATAATAATAATAATAATAATAATAATAATAATAACAATAATAATAATAATAATAATAATAACAATAACGAAGAAAATAATTCTCAATTTGTTTTAGTATCACTATTAATTATTTTTCGGTGGAACACTTCAGTGCTTTTAAGATTTTCCAGTAGTGAAAAAGCATGAACTTGAAACTTCTAGGATCATTTGGTCAGAATTATTCAGAGGAATTCAATTAAACATCAAAAGTTGTATTATTGTTGTAATCTGCGCAATGAAATTACCCCAGGCTGTAATTCACAAGAGCGGGGTAATGCCAACATAACAGCCAAACGTCACCAACCCTGACACAAACTTTAGCGTTAATAGTAAATATTTCGGAATGCTTACATTAGGTAAGACTTATTATTAGGATTTCGATAACATATATATGCCTCGTAATTGTTTACTTTATTAAAAATAGTAATGTATGTTTTAGATTTGTATTCAGTTATGCCATCCCTTTATTTGTACAGAGCCATTTGTAGGAGAATCAGGTAGCAAGGGTCAATTTCGTGAAATGCACACTAAGAATTCGATATCTTGAAATACCCAAGCCGTACCTACTGTATATAATGTGATGGAGACTATGTTGAGAAATACAAGATATATTTTTTAAAATTGTTTTAATTGCTTGACAAAGCAGTAATGGCATAACATTTTAAAATAGTAATAATAGACCCTTCACAAAAGTGTAAATTGAGTAACTTAGCTATGAATTTATTTTATGGTTGGAGGATACTTCAGTACTTCAGGATCCATGGGCTGAGACTCGGTCCGTAACATGTTTGCAGATAGAATACCTCGATGCCGATGAAGCCCTCACTAGGAGTGCGAGCCCCTCAGAAGGTCCACTTCTATACCAGACCAGGAGCAGAAATCTTTACAAAGCGCAAGTCTCCGTCGCACCGTGCAGGCTCACCTCGTTTTGGGCACTTTCGACTTTGTAATAGAACAAAGTGAATAAAATGAAAGAAAAATGGAAGAGATTAAAATTCGTGGAAAATTAAGATCCATTCGCATTCGCCAAGGTGATCAGAGGAAACTACGAAAAAAGTTCAGAATGACCGGCACCAACAGATTGGAACTCAGGGATCTCGATTGCGTGCACTCCCCTTGATTATTTCTTGTGATAGAACTACTGCAAAAAATCTCTGATGTCTTGTTTCCGTTATTAGCTGTTTGAACATTACCATCTTGTGATAGCGTTTTCCTGCTTTCAAGGACCGCCACGGGTCGTTAAGGCGCGGACTCGAGAGCGGGAAGTCTGGGGTTCGAGTACCGCCAGGATCGTCCTCCCTGACTGAGGTTTTTTCCAGATTTTTCTCAGTCCTCATAAATGGCAAATTCCGGGGAGGTACCCTAAATTTAGGCCTGGAACGCTTCCTTCCTTAAAAATCCTTTCCCAATATATCATTTCATCATCAGTGTCCGTCCCCTGTGGTGCCTCTGTAGCAAAAACGGGCGTTAAGCACCATTCATTCAATTTTGCTTTCAAGGAATGTATCTAATTTGCCCTATATAATAGATACCGATGGGCGAACCAAGAAAACATATGCACTCCCACCTGATTTAGCACTTCCTTTTTCCCTCATTAAAAGCTGACGAGTTTTCCATTCACATAATTTATCTGGTTCACCCATATTGTTGTCATGATGTAAAGTCTCAGAGTATACGACCTTATTGTGATATAAAACATAGGAGTTTGTGGGAATGTAGATGGTTCTTCAAAAAGCTGGCAAGAGCTTGTAATAGGGTCATAATTTACAACTTTACACTTTCGGTTTTGCTGAAATGGTCTATGCGGCCTGCGCGCTTACATGATCGGTTTTATTTGTTTGTTTTTGAGGTGTCTCTCTTCAAACAGATTGACTAGCGGTGGTCGTAGTCATTAAATTCGATTGTTGTATTTTGGCGCATTCAACTGCTTCGTTTTTGTTTTTTTATTTTTTTTTTTTCTTCTAATGTTATTTCTGCATTCGACCTATTTCATTCTTCACCGACTTGGCAGGTTCTTATATAGTTCTCTTGTTTATATATCACAAATATTTTTTTTTTTAAAAAATGAGCACAAACAGCAGAGAGGGAGAAAAAACAGAAGAGCTGAAAGTATCATTGATATTTACCAATGAATTACTCTTGTTGATCGAGCCAAGCTGTGTTTTACATACTCTAATGCAAGAGGAAAAACTAAAATTTCTAGCTATTGTTGATAACGTGTAAAACGCAAGTACTATAAAATAATCCGGTTTTGGCTTTTTAATGCAAAGCCATTGAGGCAATAACAGAAAAGTGCAGACATTCCAAGAGCTTTCGTTAAAATTATGGATCGGTAAGGAGATAGTGGTTGGTCAAGAGGTGATAACATTTCTATGGATCTTACTTAAATGTATCATCAAGCTTAGTCTGATATACATCTGCTTGTCGACCCGGTATGCTTATAACTCTCTGTAACTCGTCTCTCTGTTGACAACTATTAACTGACATACATAGAGAATATAATATTTCTTCATGTATAACTGTTGTAAATTATCAAAAAGCATATGAGACAGTTAATAGGGAGAGTGCTTACAAATATATATAAATTAACACTAATAATAAAAGTTCTAGGTCTAGCTTCTTGCCATTGAAGAACTCGCAGTAGTTCGAAATATAGCAATTTCAAGTGTGACTCTTTCTCTGTGTTTTATCTTTATCTACTTTTATTATTAGTGTTAATTTGTTACATTGTTAATAGTGTTTCTTTATTTTTATTTTTCATTAATATTATATATATATATATATATATATATATATATACTTTTAAAAGGAATGTAAAAAGCTCTCCTTAGGAGACCTGACACACTTAAAATGCACAAAGGCGTGCCAAATTTAAAGTAAGGAACACATAAAGACACCATAAAACACTGTTCGAGGCACTGTAGAACACTGCAGAAGTTATTATATTTCGAACCTACTATGGGCTCTTGATCGCGTAGCTGGAGAACAAGGACTAAGTCTAGCGTATCAAGGAGCCCATCCTGGCTCGAAATATAGTAACTTCTGCAGTGTTCTACGGTGCCTCCAGTGTCCTCAACAGTGTTCCACATTGTCTTACAGTGCCTCGAACAGTGTTTTATAGTGTCTTTATGGTTCCTTGCTTTAAATGTGGCACGCCTTTGTGCATTTTATGTTATATATACATATACAGGGTGTCCCATTTATCTTGCTCACCCAAAATAACATTTTTCTGGTTCATCAAATGAACAATTGTTGCAAACAAAGGTTAAGATTTTTGTTTAACATTATTTGGGGTTCTTACTGAGGGTGTACCTTTTTGGCTCTTCATTAAAGTCGGAGATATAGAATGGAACTTAATTGTTTACATGAATCAGAAATCATAAACAAAACCTCTACTACATTGAGCAAATAATGTGTACAATCAAGGTATTAAACAGTTCGGTTTCTTCAATAACGTGCAGTCCTTACTGTTATCACATGTAATCTTAACTTAACAAACTTTAAAAATAATACAGCGTGATAAATTGTAATAGCTCTTGGAGAAGGTAAATGCATTTTTATATACATGCTCCCATTTAACAAAACGAACTTGTAACCTACATCTCTTGCATTAATGCAGATACAAAAAGTTTACTCTCAACAAGAATTCATCCACAATGATTAAAACTTTTGTTTGAAGCAATTTTTCATTTGGCGCATATGAAAAAAAAAGGCTATTTGGATGAGCAAGGTGAATGGGACATTCTGTATATATACCAATCTTATAATAAAGGAGCATCGATAATATTTGTTGGATTGGAAGCAAGATGTCATTGGTATTGAAAACAAATGCTTGATGAATTTTTGGAATAACTGAATCATTTTAGTTACATTAGTTGTGTTATATTTTTATTGTTACACGTTTTATATTCGTAGCATTTATTTGCGACATATTACTGTATTACTGTACATGTTATAAAATGTACTTCAAATAGCATTTGTAACATTTAGAATCTTCCCATTGATGTTTAGCTCTAGGTTATTTAATAATAAAGAAGAGCATCGTTGATAAAATTCAAGAGCACTGTTTTAGTGCAGTAAATTACATATGGTTATTAGAAATACCCAAAAGCAATGAACATAAAATGCAGCATATTTAAAATTGGTAGATATAGTATGAACTAAAAGTACAAGAACAGCAATAATAATAAATTAAGAAAGGTTAACATTTAAAGATTCAAACAAATGCTGTCACGGGTACGTGATCCATTTGACTACCAAATAATATTTAATCTTGGGAACAGCAGTAATCCATTACTAGGCTACAACGTCTTCCCTTTATGCTTCAAAGAAAAAACAATCTAATAAATGTGAAAAGGCATGGCTGTACAATAAATTGCAAAGACAAGAGCACTGAATCCAACACTCAATGCTTATAAATCAGCTAAGAAAACAATAGTATAATTTAATAAAGGAAAAAAAAAACTCGTTTTACAACTACTAAATTCTAAAAACATATAAACTACTGCTTTTACAACTTAAATACCTGGGTCACTGGCTACCCAGCCAAGAGACTCCTTGTAATTTCTAATTATTATTATTATATTGAAAGATTAGCCCCATCCCGAAGCGTCTTGACTACGTTGTTCAGGAAGAAAGCTAGATGGTGTCTCTCTCTAGCCGATATATGAGAAGACCCGCTCCCTTAGAAATTCGTTAATAGAGAGGGTATTAGCCAATGAGCGAAAGCTTCCGCCATGAAAGCGTTACTGTGTCATCTGTGTTACAGAGAGGAAAATATTGATTTAGGTTGACTGGTTAATGCAAAACCGGTATGAAACAAAATTAAGTTTCAACAGTTAATGCGGTAAAACTTAGGTTGTAATGCTTTACAGAGTGCTGACTGTACAAACACGAACTTATGTCTCGAACATTAATCAAGGAACAAAAGAAGAGAATATGAAAAAAAAGAAAAAAGAAATGAACAGTAAATAATCTGTACAGATGAGCAGTTAAAGATCATAAACATATAGACAATCAATATCGGCTGAAGTCTTATATATAATACTACTACTACTACTACTACTACTACTACTACTACTACTACTACTACTACTACTACTACTACTACTACTACTACTACTAATAATAATAATAATAATAATAATAATAATAATAATAATCATAATAATAATGTGTATGAACTTTTCAGAATAGCAGTAAAGAGAATTGTAGAAATGTAGGAAAGTGGAGTGTGAGACACCAGCGATGATGGAACGCCCAGTTTTGATGAACGCTAAGGTTCATGTAGCCTAAACGTAAAATAAATTATTAAAACAATTACACTTTCTGTACGTACTCATCTCACTAGTATCTTCTGAACTAGTCAGCCACTTCCAAGTCAAATGTCTGAAGGCTTAACCTTCATCGCTGCGACCTTTTGTGCTAGACTAGGTATGTTTAATATAGAACAGGTGCATAGAGGTCAGTCGAAGAGAATGAGGAACGTTGGTCGGTGCCAATGACCTATTTTACATACACCTTTTTTTAGCATTCCTCTGCAGAGGCCAGGTGTGTCACCCACTGCCGGTAAGCGATGCGGAAAAGGTGTCTTGTGCCAGTACGAAAAACTTAAAAGAAATCGCTCGCACTTACTTTTAGGATCCTAGTGAACACGCTGGCGTCTTGCGATGGATTATATTAAGGATGTTCTATAATAAAATGAACAACATAACGAACAAACATGATAGCTTCAGGATATATAACTTATTTTGCCTTATGCGATGCATATGGTGGACTGTAACTGTTTGCTCTTTTATTGATAGGTTACTCATCGTCTGCTCAGTCACTCAGCCCCTAGCATGAGATTAGTTACCCGCTCGGATATTATGCGATGTTTTACCTCACCCCGAGTACTTCAAGCTCATGTTTTCTCCTTGTTGGTCTATGGCGCTATAACGTTAGATCAGGACATGACCTGCGCAGCGATTTCTGCTTCCTCCACTTCCGTCTTATGACTTCATTGATAGAGAGCAGTATTGCAGGAGGTCATGTGATCAGTATGCTCTTATGGGTTTGATGATAGCATCCAATGTGCTCGCCAGTATTTTTAAAGAATTACACCTGTTTTCACGAATAATGGCTTCAGATTGACCCACTTTCTCATTAGTTACGGCCAGAGCGTTGCTCATAACGAATAGAACGCCACCTCTCCAGACCGCCCGAACAGAAAAATTCCTAAGCACATATCGAGGTCTTCTCGCTCAGCAGTAGCAACGCTAAATACCGTCTGCCTACTGATCCAAGGTATTGGCCCCGATTATGGACTACTTGTGAAGAATTTTACCTAAAACGGTGGATCCGTAGAGTTGAGGAAAATAGGGAAGCTGCTTGCAGAAGAACACTCTATCTGAAAAGCCGAGATTAAAGTTTTTGAGGTGCCGCACTTAACAGTGGTGTTCCTAGTTCTTCTGAATCGTGTTACTCTTAAAATGAGAAAACATCCCAGTTAATTATTTGGACTAGTTATCTTGCTTTATAAATCAACGCACGTTTTTATTAAAGACATTATGGCGTATTGAAACAAAACCTGAATGTTGCATTTCACAAGAGACCGAACAAAAGCGCTTATAAGTGAAAAGAATTGAGTGAAAAATGGAATTATTTATGTCAGTGTAGTCCAGATACGGCCTGCGGGGCCTTATGCTCTGCACCTCGAAGGAAGTGGTTTGTAAATTCCTTAAAAATATAAAAAACAGTTTTATGTTAAAATCTGGTAGCTACGCACTAACTGAAGAAGTGAGCGAGAACATGAATGGCTGGACTCAAGTCATGTCTCTTCCTTCTTCCCTTCTAGCTGTTTTATTTTCGATTCAAAGAAAACTGCGTAGTTTACATTCTGTTAACGATAAAGTAAACTAGCGCAAGGTCGCTTCAGCACCGAGATAAATCCACAAAAGAGGAAAACTTGGTAACTAATAATAGAAGTAGAGATTACAATTATTTTCAATTTCTTTCCTTGTGTCTTCGGTTCTTAAACCTGTGTCAAAAGCGAATTAGCAGGACGTATGTGAGCATAATCGGGTTAAAGTTGACATTAGTCACGAGTTTACTTTTATATACGTAATCGAAGTATTTATCTTCTGTCTTTGAAGAACACAAACTGTTCAAAATATTTGTGTAACAATTGCAGTATTTTTTCAACTTCTGCTTCTAGTTATATTTATCCAGAATGAGGCATTTATAGTGTCGCGGCCATTTTCCTCCGAAATGAAGGAGAGAAAAAAAAAATGTTTTAGACAAAATTTGAAATACTCTTAGGGGTACATAAGATAGTGGCCTTAGCTCGTCCTTCAAATTCCATTTTAAGGTCATTTCAGGGTCAAATGTAGTTTTTCAAATGGAATGGTGTATTTTTTTTCTTCTGGGAATGGAAAGAGCATTCACTTTTCAGTATAAAAGTTCTAATACATCCATCAGCTAGGGGTGATAAGTGATATGATATTGCACATGTAAGACAGCAAATGTTTTCCACTCACTTCTCTCTTTTATTTTGTTACTGCTATGAAGGAAACTCACATGTTTACACACAGAAGCTCGTTTGTTGACATCGGTACACAAACGAGAGCTCATCATTGCCAATTCAAACCTCAAAGGACATTATTATCAGCCAGTCCCACTTCGTTTTTCAATCACGGATGTTCGATACACGATCAACGAGAGGATCGATATGATTTGTGGCAAAGCTCATAAGAACGCTAGAGCAGCTTGCAACTTATACGGAGATCGATATCCTGAAAGGAGATGACCATCTGTTAGAAATTTTCAACCACTTGCAAACTTACTCTCCTTAACGGGAGGTGTCGCACCAAGAAAACATCATCGAATGAGAAGTGCTACTGAGGAAAATTCGGAAGTCGCTGTATTAGCTGCAGTTGCTACTAATTCCCAGCGAAATTCCCTCAACTGGAACGTGATTCGGGAATCTCTCAAATGAGAGAGATTGAGCACCCACTATCATCCATATCATATTAGCCCACATCAAGCTCTTAATGGGGGTGCTTTTCAGAATCGAGTTGAATTTTGCCAACGGCTCTACTCCATATTCAAAACGGCAATTTTTCTAACATACGTAAATTGATGGCAGTAAAGTGAAAGTGAGTGAAAAATATTTGCTGTCTTATCTTTCCAATATCACATCACCTATCACCCCTAGCTGATAGATGTACTAGAACTTTTAAACTGAAAATTGAACGCTCTTTCTATATCCGAAAAAGAAAGTACCATTTGGGGGAAAAAATTGACTTAGAAATATCTTTTAGAATATCATTTCAAGGATGAGTCGAGGTCACCATCTTATTTCTCCCTAAGAGCACGTCACATTTTGTGTGAAGCATTTTTTGATTTTCCCATTCGTTTCGGAGGGAAATGGTCGGGACACTATAAATGCATCATTCTGTATGTATATTTAATGTTCTTTTTGTGTTTATAATATTATTAATAATTAAAACACTTGAGTATGGTCTTCAATGCATTCTTGGGAAAAAATATGGCTTATGATTGTAAAACAGCTGAACCGTACTTATCAAAGTTATGAGGACATGCTGTATTTTATTATTGAGAATAAACGTGATAGCTACTTTTTCAGAAAAGCGTTTACTGAATACTGTCAAAGCGCTCTTCTAACGCTTGCTGTATTGCAGTTGTCTGACTACATACAGAATTGTTCAAAGGTTTATCTGCGCGTGAGGTAAGAGTGCGTCGCTAGTTGCCAATTACGTTATCTGTCAGTAGCCGCACTGCACTGAATATAATGTAATGTAAATAATGTAAATAATGTAAAAACTACCTTAAAACGATTAAATAAACGAACTTTGAATAAAGCATTTATACGTTATGAAACTAACATGTTTTGTACTTTACTACAATAGGATTCTGACACTCCCGTAATAGCTATTTAAAATCATTTGTAAGCATAGTAGAGCAATAAGCAAATATTTGTAACCGTCTAGGTCTTCCGATCCGACTGTTGCGGTTTTTTTTTATCTCTGGAGTAATTAAAAATAAAACAGAAATCCGTCAGAGATCGTCTCCATTTCCTACGGAACTACGGCTATCGTACTAATCATTCTAATAATGTCACCATCAAGGTAAGATTAAGGAGGAAGCAAATAAATAAGTGAATAAAAAAGTTCTGGCGGTGAAAAGCACATCCAAAACTTCGATTTGTACGGAATAGGCATGTCACGTCCTCTTCATTGTCGTGGTTGTTTTGTTTCTCACCGCCGGTTTGATTAGATTATCATCAATAGCATCTATGATGAAATTGTCTACAGATAAAGAAAAGTCAGGAATGAGTTATAATAGCACTCTGTTATCTGTTTGCTAATAGGTATTAAAGACTAGAAAGTATTAAATGCGAAACATTCTCATTGTTATTCTGTATGGGGCAAATCAAGGGAAAGCATTTTAAGCGAAATATTAGATTATATAAAAATTTGAATGTTTGATTGTAATGCCGAAAACCTGTATACCTTAGCTGTTTAACAACACAACAGAAGAAGCATTGAGGTGGATGAAAAACTAGGACCATTCTTGAACATTATACAGGGTGTTTTCTTTACAGTTTATTTGTAAGGGAATTGGATCCCATTGAAGAAAAATGTAATGGCTTTGGTGTCGTGGTGAGTAGAGGATTGCCTGAAAAAATTGGGGGAGGGCTCATGATTTAAGTGCCCCAAAATGTTTTAATGCACAAATTTATTCCAATTTATATTATGACTTGTGAAATACACCTCTTACTTAATCATTAGGTCACCTTTGGCGTTTTTGCCATCTTTGACTTGCTTTCGCATATAATCAATTCACTCACCCGTCCTTTGTAATTTGCCGTCATAGTTTGATGACCAAGAATACAGCTCATTCTTGTGTAAAGTTTTTTCTTGGCAAAAGTCTGCACCATCATATTCCAGATATTCTCAATTGAACCTGATCCTCGTGCTGGCCAAGGTAAGAAGAGCAACACCATTGTATTGACTGATGGGACTTTTAAAAGAGCGTGTTGTCCTGCAACAGTATCCATGGATCAGTACAAACCCATGTTCCAAATATCACAAAGGAATGAACAAATGTCGTGAAAAACCCTAAGACACTACCTGTTTCCATGCAAAAGTTGTGGCAAATCAAAGTTTGCTGTTTTTAGATATTTAAATTTGGCGGAAAACACTTTTTAGCTAAAATGCTGGCAAGTTGCATGAAAAATTATTAGATACTTCAACAAAACAATCGCCATATAGAGCGCGAGCGGAAGGTCTGGGGTTCGAATCCCTCCAGGACCGTCCTCCCTGACTGGGTTTTTTCCCAGGTTTTCCTCAGTCCTCATAAATGGCAAATGCCGGGGAGGTACCCTAAACTTAGGCCTGGAACGTTTCCTTCCTTAAAAATAAATCCTTTCGCAACACATTTTATTTCATGTATCACCAGTGTTCATCGCCTGTGGTGCTTCTGTAGCAAAAACGGGCGTTAAACATTATTCGTTCATTTATGCCATATAGAGCTGTTATCTCCTACCAACCGCTTAACAATTAATATCCTGTATTGTATTCTTTTTTCATTATGAGTTTTTGTTTATTGAAAAACAGGAATACATTAGGATATCTAAAAACACATTTTCTTTAATTTTCAAAATTTAAACGTTATTTTAATCATACTTAAATTTACTTAAACTATTATAAGTAAATATAAGTTCATTCTAAAATTTTAAATATTCTGTGTGTCCCTAACTTTTGGCAAAACTGTCATGTGTCTAACTTACATTTCTGCATTGCTACCCTTGAAGAATGTAAAGTTATAAAATGAATCACGTTAATAGGTAACAGAAAGAAATTGAACGCATCCTTGACTTGAAAATGAAAATAATAGGTATATTGGATTGGATTGGATTGAATTGTTAAGGGCGGAGGAGAATATTTTGGTACCTCAGGGCCTACCCTCCGAGTGAAGGAAGGGATGATTTGAGTCCGAGCAGTCAGTCACGTGGTCTACCTGTAAGTAGGAAAGCGGAAAATTCACGAATAGGAAAGTGCTACCTATCGTTCGCTTTTCTCACCGATGAAACCCCGAAGACTTCCGAATATGAGTTCCAAGCGTTAGCCCCTGAGTCACCCCATAGAGGAACATGTACAGGTGTAGGGGTATTCTGTAAACAATGTTAAGGTCCGACATCGTACGCTCCATCGCCTATCTCGCTTATGTGGCGTGAACACGCCAAATTACTCATTTCTGTATGTAATACATAATTAAAGCTGTCATTGTTATTAACTTAACTTTTGTTTGACCTAACATTGAGCGTCGTTGTGTTGTAAAAAAAAAATATAATTTGAACAAATAGAATCTTGAAATTTCCTTTGGTCATTTACATAATTTCCTACCTTAAAAGTTTTTTTTTCTATGAATATCCCTAATGCTTATTCCTTTTATGTTGTTCTAAAATATACACTCCAGTACATTAATAAAATTGAATGTAAATAAAACGCTAAATGTAAAAGTAATACAGAATTCAAATATACTGCATTCTCTCAGTAATCCCAAAAATCTGGGATCCAATTTAGCCATCAGAAACCGGGAATACAACTCCTTAGGAGCAATTCACATAGGCTTTCTACAGACCATGGCTGTTTTCTACTTGAATCAACCTTCTCTGCCCTTTGTGCGCGACAAATTACCTTGCACTAGCGGTGAGGTCATCGGCCCTGGTTACCTGAAGGTAGGTGGGGGAGGAATCCCCAAATTTTCACCTTTGTAAGGGGGCTGGTATCCAGGAAAGGCGTTCAATACACACATTAAAGTCTATCTGGTTTAACCTGAGGCAGGTACAATGGAAAGCAAGACCCTCACTTATGACCCTTATGTTATAGTGAACTTGGAAGGAGGCCTATATAATGGAGGGTGCACACAGATTTGCTCTAAAGTCGGAAGATTCTAAATGTTCGTTTCCATCTAGGCTGTGTCTACTAAATTCAGGAAATAGAAACGATCAGTATCTTTAAACGGTTCCACGATAAAGTAGCACACGTTCATTAGTGTCTTTATATGTAGCATGTTTTTATTGGTAACATTCTTAGACTACGTAAACATCGTATATAACTATACTCAATTCTATTCAATTTGTTGCATTAACATCCTGATATCTACAGCCTGTATTCGAAGAAAGTATCCACGGTTTTCTTTATTTCCATGTACTACAGAAATTAATAATTACAATACAAATGTAATTATAACTACAGAAATCCTACATCCAATACTAACTGCAACTCCTGGAAGCCAGCAGCGTCCACTAAAACAGTTACTTTACAATTTACTCAACACCTCTCTAACTCTACAAAATATTACAGTGGTAATCAGCAGTGAAAGTGTCTATGTCACATATCTTTTACTGAATGTTAGGTACTACATAAATACAATTAGCTGCTTGTTTTATAGGTACATTAAAAAGTAATTAGTACTGCACAAGATGGGTTAAACACAATTTATATTTATAAACTATGAGTTCTGTTTAGCAATTCGAACCTGCAGCTCTATCACCCTGTTCCTCCGGCAACTGATGAAGCACCCACTCCACCTCATCACAGAAAGAATCCAATTGGCCTCAAGAATTGATGTGCTAGTGATTAGGGTTTTCTGCCTCTTCTCGGGTGCCTCGCTTGTAAACGCTGTCTCTCTCCCTCCCTCCCTCTCTCTCTCTCCCTCCCTCTCTCTCTCTCTCGCTCCTACAGTCTTTTGGCCTCTTTCTTCTCCCTGTCACTTCCCTATCCCATTATATCAACAGCCTCTTTTCCAGTTTGGTCTCAGGTAGTTGTTATGTTTGTTCATTCTGTGCGATTTGAGGAAGTCTCTGATATCTTCTCATGGTATGATTATTTCTATCAGGTATCCTTTGCTGTTGATTGGTGTAAACCTCCATTGCCTTTATGGAAACTTTATTACACACCATCTTTAATGTGGAAATCATTTTCTGTATTTAATGATGATAGCAGTATGTTGTCTTGCTATTTTTTCTACCTTATTTAGACGGGGATACTATCTGAGACCTCAAGTATCACATGTTCAAACGCGTTATCTTGTTATCATATTGCCAGGCTTTATTTAGCAGTTTTCAGATCTTATCATGTGTTCCTATTAAGTAGGTTTCAAGTTCATAATTTTCAGTCTACTTTACGAAGGGGAGCAATGGTAAGTTCTTCTTTCTTCCTTTATGAAGCTCCATTAATACTACCATTCTTGTAATAATGCGCCTTGTGCATTTAAATTGGAAGAAATTGGAATGAATTTGGAGAAAATTGCGTAGAGCATTAATATATCTTCTCTTCTTCTCATTTGGTACTGCAGCCTGGGGTGAGCCTTGGTCTGCCTCGGCCACCTCTGCTTCCTCTATCTCCATTAATCTTCATTGCAAGGGAGATTGTAATCAGCAGGTCGCCTATCACGCGGCTTTCGTGATCGAATAACGCCTCTCCATCAGGCAGCTTCCCAATTGTCCTCACGAGGCTGGGTGGATCCCATTCCAGACCTGCCTAACTTTAAAACAGTTCTAATCAGGTAGGGGAATCGAACCCGAGCCTCCCGGCGAGCAGCCAGCAATGCTAATCACTAGACCAAGGAGATGGTCAGCTTTAATATATGGTCTATGACAACTGTTACCGGCCATGTCTTCAGCATTTGCTTTCGTTGATTAAATTAAAACATAGTGAGCAATTAGAGACATATGCACTTTTTGCGAACTTGACAGTTATATCCACACAATACAAGGTATTGCCGGTATCAATATTTTAACTTCGTCTTACCTAATTTCCTGCGCCTTCTCGAATCATGGCGTAGGAAGCGTTCGTCTATTGACTGAAACGCCAACACTGTCAATGAACATGTAAGGTAGCATGTCGTTCTACGCATCGAGCAAGAGAAGACTGCTTCTAGCTTTCATCCGAAGCAGAGGCAATCAAGACGCTCCGGCTTTGGAGGCTAATATTTTGCTTTCGTAATTGGAAATTCAAGGAGTCTCTTGACTGGGTATCCAGTGACCCAGGTATTAAAGTGTTAAACTGTAAAAACAGTGTGTTGTATACTGTAGTTCTTTTGAAGTTTGGTGATTTTATTTCAGGTACTGTTTCCGTTTTAGGCATTTTAGTAATGTTTTGTAGGTGATTTTGAGGCATTATACCATGTATCTAAAGTGAACTTACTTTGGCAATGAATTACATAGTCGTGTTTTTCTTATCAATTTTATTATTTTGTTCTTTGTTCTTTGTTTTTTTAATTTTTTTATTTATGGACGCTCTTTAACATCTCAAGTCATCAGCGTCGCATTCTACTCAGGTCGTGAAACGGCGACAAATTTTGCTCAGAGGCCTCTCTTTCATGCTTGAGGTTCTTTTTCGTGCCGTAAATGTACGACACGGGACCCACGGCTTTACTTCCCTTCCGAAGGAGGCCATACTTAGGAATTTTTCGTCCGAAAAAATCCATCGCTCCTGGCCGGGTTCGAACCCGCGATCTTGGGTTTAGAGGAAAGTGTGGTAACCACTACACCACCAGGACCGACAAATTGTTCTTTGGTGTAGGAAAGAACATAATAAGCGCTGTTTTGGGTATTTTTGAATTTTTATAATAAATTACATTTAAAGGGTATTCCTGAATTTTGCTAAGCTGTCCTTATTCTCCCACATTAGTAAATCGCCTTTCCAGGGCATATCTTGGGGTTTAATTTTAGTACGCCCCTCGTACTGCCTTACTGAAGCCTGGTAACATCGACGGAAGTTGTGGCAAAATAAAAAAGAAAATAATCGAAAAGTGGGACAAATGTAACAAATGTTAGTAGAGTCGAGGTTACAAGGCATAGCAATCTTAGTTTGCATGTTTCTAAGTCACATTCATTAGACAGATAAGACTTTGTATTTTTAAAGCTATCATTCTCCTTAAGAACGCTGTCATTCTTCCTACAATAAACTCACGAATATTCGTGCGTAGATTTACATTTGCGGTTTATCCGTACATTGATCTCTCTCCTACAAAATTTATGAAACTACTTACCGCACTACAACAGAATTTGTAGGGTTACTTTTATTTCAGTGTTCTTACCTGCCAGAAATTGAGGTGGTCCTTTCAGTGTTTTAATTGTGACACCTCTTCAGATTTCTCCAAAAGATAGCGAGCGACTTGTCCCCTTTTGTCAGATAGTATAGTAAACATGATGCATTGGAACTTTGGGCCCGGATGCCACTTATGGAAGAATCATGGATAGAGAAGAAAGAAATCTTACGATGAGTTGAGCTAAAGATTTCTCTAGAAGCAGTAGCAACATAAATTAAATTTACTTCTTTTGGTTATTTAATGAGAAGGGAAGAATCCATGGAGATTGTTGTGGTACAGTGACGGCAATAGCAAAAGTGGCAGATGTCGCAGAAGATGGATAAAAGAGGTTCAGAACTCCATGGGAATAGGGTGGTATGGCCTGTAGGAGATGGCACATACAAGAGGGCTCTGGAGAATTAGAATTACTGATACAGCACGATTGAATGTTCTTCCATCTTGCTAATAAAATTCTTGGGATCACCAGATGTCATGCGCGACCCAATAGGACTAACTAACTAGTTGGTGTAATGCCCGCAACTAGCTCTGTACCAAGAAACGTCAACAGAACATGTACAAATTAAAGATCCACTAAATGTTCCCTTCTCTAACTGAGTACTGAGGAAAGAATAATTAAAAACTCAACTATCGTGGTCATTGGGGTGCAATTGCCAACATTTCCAATTTTGCATTACACACTTCAATGTAAAATAACCTTTCCTGTTTTTATAAAGTGCATTTTCTTGACCAGGAGGTTGTATGCGTGCATGAGTAACGTGTACAAACATCTTCCTAGTTTGAGATCTCTGTTTTTTGTTTGAAATTTTTTATGTAATTGTGCTTTAAAAAGCGCAGTGAAATGAGTAACATTTCTAATAGTTACGTTTGCATTAGATTTATGTACTTTAAATCGTCACCCACCACAATGTAGAAACTACCACAAGCATGAAACCTTGTCAGTTGTTTTAAACCGAAGATAGTGTATTTCTATATTTCATCCAAAGATTTATCTCTAGCTCTTTGAACAACTTAAATCTTTTCTTAAACTCATCGTCGTTAATGGACTTTTTCGTGTACGATATATCGCTATATACGCCCAATTAATTCTTCATCAGAGGATGACGGTGACGGTGACAATGATAGAGCATCCATTCTATATATATATATATATATATATATATATATATATATATATATATATAAAAGAATTTAAACATTCTAAACAATTCCAAAATCACATTTCGAATAAAGTATTTAAAATGTAATGAATACCAACCGGAATATACAGAACTAGAAAGCTGAAAACTTTTTAGCATTCTCTTATTTTTTTAACACTTACGGAGAACATATGCAACAAACGACCGTACATTTTTAATGGATTTATCTCATTCCTTTATAATTAAAATTTCATCACGCCAAGTCGTATAAGTTAATAAAGGTTTATGGGAGAGATGTCTGATGAATTTTCTCACGATAAACGATCTATTTCATAACTGCTATCTAAATTTTTGGAAACACTTATCGAAGAGCTAAAATTATGAAATGGATATTTTACATATCGTAAACTTTTATCTATTCGATAGTTTATTGAACAGATAACGTTTCAGAAATCGGACCTAAATAGTGGGGAGAAAAAAAACCCTTGATGTATTTTGAATATGAAACTTCCCTCTCCTCATTGATATTTTGTCGGTCATGGTGGTGTAGTGGTAACCATACTTCCCTTCCAAACCTAAGGTCGTGGGTTCGAATCCGGCCAAGATTGATGGATTTTTTTCTGGCGTAAAAATGCTAAGTATGACTTCCTTCGGAAGGGAAGTAAAGCCATGGGTCCCATGTCGTACATTTACGGCACGAAATAGAATTTCAAGCCTGAAAGAAGAGGTCTGTGAGCAAAATTTTTCGACCGTTTCACGCCGTGAATTGAATGGAACGCTTATGACCTGAGCGCCCTTAAATAAAACGAATCAAAAAAAAAAAAAAAAAAAGAATCATTGATGTTTGTCTTTAAATCACTTAACTTATACCCTTACATTACACATATTGAATTTCACCACTGCCATATCAGTTTCTTCGGTGTAAGTTATTACTGGCATTTTAAATTTTTGTCATGAGAATCTCTGACCCAATAAAAAATTGATGAAATAGTGTAAAAACTGAGAATCCAATAACTGGAAAATTATACAAATTAAAATACTAAGCATTTTTACCATAATCCTATCAGTACCTCCCCTTAAGCATTTATTGCAAAAATTATATGTTGAAATTTGCGGTTTTTATGCTTGCAATATAATTTGTCATTCAGTTCAGGACGATAATAATTTCGGAATGACGTCTTTCATAGTTCGCCCTTTCTCACGATGGTGCTCTTTACTGGATCTTTGTGTCGACATCAAATCCGGGAATGACTTCGTAAGATCGTAAAGTGCAAGATCTGGCGCACTTGCTGGTGCATTTTCTCAACTTCCTGGTGTGTGTAACGTCCTCATAAAGTTGGTGGCGGGATGGGAAGGGCGATGTTTGGGGTTACAAGTGCCACAAAGGTCGTTGCGCTATTGATTTTTCACCCTGTTTTGGTTCGCTAGGAACCCTCCCACGTGACATACCTGCCGACTCTCATGCCGTTCTATACAAAGAGCACCTGTTAGTTTAGTGTTGCCTCTTTTTGTCAGATAATGCTAAAGGGGGATGCGGATTTTTAACTGCTAAAACTTAAAAACCCATGCACGTAAAATCGTGGAAACCCCCTGTGGTGCTCCAGTAGTAAAAACGGACATCAAACACCATTCAAAAAAAATCGTGGGATGTTTGAGAGTATGGGTGTAATAGCACGAATGCCGGTGGAATGAAATTCACTACATAAGTTACTTAACAGCAAAATTTACGCGTGATATTTACTTATTAAGTACAACACAACAAGATTTATACCGACAGTTAATTTAAGCGGAGGCTGGTGGTAACTTGCTGTATCAATGGTCCTGCAGAGACAAGTATTTGTCCCCCCCCCAAAAAAAAAATCCAGCGCATAAATTGCCGGCTTTTTATTCCACAGGTAAATTTCGCGCCAGATATCAGGATTTTTCCTGACACTGGTAAACTTTGCATCAGTTGCTATTTGTGACTCTCCTGCCACAAGAAGCCGTAGCACCAGAGTTTATAACCATTACAGTAATGTAACACCCGAATCAACGAAAGAACTGCTATAATTGACACATTAGAGTAAGTTATTTGGCCATATGTTACACGCATTTTGTTAGCATATTTTCACATCGGGTCGACTATGAAGTTACCTAAAGATAGCGATATGTACTGGAAGTGAATGACATATATGTGACCAGCGCAACAAAGTAAGTGGTTGTGCAACATACTGCAAATGACAGGTTTTGTGCTCCTTGATGGGCCAGCAAGGATCCAATAGTAAAAGGAGACACTAATGTTTAATATATATTGACAACACACCTTTACTCACCCTCATAATTTTGATAATCTTTCTCAAAACAGATCCCTTTGGATATGATGCAACTGCACCAGCGTTTCTGCCAGTTTTCAAAGACTTGCTGGAATTTTTTTTGACAGGTCCTTCAGAATCGCCTCCACAATCTTTCGACTGGTTTTGATGATGGAAAATGCATCCCAAGAAGGTGTTATCTTCAATTTGAGGAAATGGAAAAATGTCACACTGAGCTAAATCTGAACTATAGGGAGGGAAACGGACACACTTTACGTTACTTTTTGTATTATTCAGCAACATTTGCAATGTGCGACTGTGCATTATCATGGTGCAGTATCCAACTTGTTGTATGGAAATACCGACTTTTGCGTCCGATATAGCGTTAGAGAGTTTTCAGGATATCTCTTTAGTATTGCCCAGTTACAGTTGTGTGTGCAGGTATGACATGCTGGTAAACCATCCCATCGAAAAGTGAGATTACTATAATTTTGCCAGCAGAAACAATGTTTTGCTTGGTGTTGGTGATGATGATTTTCACACACAGCTCTGCTGTTTGCTCTCAGAATCTACAGATATAGCCAAGTTTCATCAGCAGTTTGAAAGTATCTCCGCATTTTCCTTGAACATTGCCTTTAACTGCATGCAAATCTGCACGTAAACGTCCTTTCGTTGCGGAATCAGCGATCTTGGAACGCACTGTACACAAGCACGTCTCATGTGCAGTTAGACAGCAGCGGTGTTAATGTTTCCTTCCGTTAGAGCACAAACTGAAGCTTCCTTTGAAATTGATCAACTCCCATCTTTAAACCATCTTCGAGCTATATTGAAGGAAAGAATAGACACTCCATAGGCCTCCTGTAACATTGCATAGGTCTCAGCTGGAGATTTGTTGGATCGAAAGCAGAATTTCAGAGCAACCTATTTTTCGTGACGTATCACCTCCAATTTACTGTAGGCGGAACTGAACATGCCTCAGCTTGCGCAGCTCTCTCAAGTGGGAACCGGAACCGGCAACAATGAAACTAGTCACGTGTACATTATGCTTTAAGCTAACAAAATATTGTAAAGTTAAACTTTAGCCGAGAAAGTATGCCTGGGAAAAAAATATCATTCATTATTAAACAGTCCTCGTAAATTCAAAATAACTCAAAGTAACAGAAACATGTCCTCAAAAATTATTTTTTCCTTGATACAGGTTCTTCTAAATGGAATTTATGCTATGTTCTAAAGTTCTAATTAACTAATAGCTTGTTCTCCTGAAATATATAAAATTCATGCCAATTTTAATAGACGAAATACCTTAATCTTGCTCAAAGACGAAGTATAGAGAAACAGCTTGGTAATGTTCACCCATATTTTATGTAGATCTAAATTGTAATTACTTTTTAATATTTTTCACTGTAAATTACTGAACACGAAATGAAAAATAAACAGTTCTTACTTTCTATTCTACTGGAATGGTGTCCCTGTATGTTACATTTTGATATTTCCAGTAACTTTTTGAGACATCTTATGTTTTTGCCTTCCGTACAACAAATGAAATAAATTACTCCTCCCATTTTTCAATAAATACTCTTTTTTTCTCTCTTTGGTAGCGATTGCTTGCTATACACATCACAACAAATAATACTCTTTTTTTTTGATTCGTTATTTAAGGACGCTCTTTAACATCACATGTCATCAGCGTCCCATTCTATTCAGGGCATGAAACGCCGATAAATTTTGCTCAGAAATCTCTTCTTTCAGGCTTGAGGTTCTTTATCGTGCCGTAAATGTACGACACGGGATCCACGGCTTTACTTCCCTTCCGAAGAAAGCCGTACTTAGAATTTTTATGCCCGAAAAAATCCATACCAATAATGAATGAAAGGGTAGTGAGCATGTATGACGGGAACCTTAAAACGTTATTGCTCATTCAACCCACCCTCATATTTTTTTTATACTAAATTCGCTTCCTAAGCCATTCCTAAGTCTTGACAAAGTGAGAATATTTTAATAGTGCGAAATTTACGTGTTTTGTAATGAGGACTCTAAATCTGGTGCTGAATCTGCCTACACGTATTACTCGTTTAAGGTGCTCTATTAGGCAAGGAAAGTTTATGAGAGATAATTCTGATATGTTAATTAGATACAGCTATGGCTGTTATAGAATGATAAGACTTTTGGGGGTATTCAGATATTTGACTGTAACTGCGTTTCGGTACTCCGTCGTTAAGTGTAGTTAATTAACTTTTCCTTGATGCAACGCTCGAGATGTGAAACTTTTCTTATGATGCTGTGAAATATAGACTAAAGTCGATAAGAGGTTTTTCTCAGTCTGACAGAAACTTCCAGATACCAAGGTAAGAACTTGTCGTATCGGACCACACTTCAAACTGGGAGAAAAGTCACAAGAAAAAAGCGCCCACTATGAAAATAGAAAAAAATGTACACAATATAACGCTAGTAAATAAAGCGTACAGAGAGAATTACATTTACTTATGTATCGCTTGTATTGTAGCACCCGCTATCACCGCCTCTCCAGTTCATTATTTTCCCTGTACGAGTATGTTATAAGTGAGAGCTAAATTATTTTATTCTTCCAACCAGTTCAACCTAACCTAACCTAGCCCAACCCAACCCAACATAATCTAATCTTATCGAGATAACGTGCACGTAAATATATCACTAAAATAGTCGAGCTATACCGCAACCTCCAAGGTCAAAATAAAGCTCTTGGAAAACGTTTGAGGAGCCACACAAAAGTTAAAAAGATAAGAGTAGAGACTAAATTGTATATTCTAAATATCCACTTTGTTTTGCTAATGCCTTTTTAAATACAAAGAAATATTGTAAATAATCCAACAATATTACGAAGGATAACATGCGACGAGGGAAAGAAAGTGAACCGATTTTCTCTTAGGTCTATTCGAGGTTGGGAGCATTCATGCCGGGCAATTTTTTCCAGCTATGCCGACTTCTGAAATGGTAACATGACTGTATTTTTAGCGAGTTAAAGCTGTTTGTTCACTCCGAAGATACACCATGTTTACCAAACGGTACTTGGATACGATGGTATCTCTCTCTATTCGGTTGTTACTACAACTCTAGCAACATTGCTAAGAGATTATCCAGCCTTCCCCCAGCTCTGTGAAAGGTCTCCGCGATAATTTTACATGCTTTTGGAACGAATACATTAGGATTTATTGCTACATACTGGCCAAGCTATAAGTCTGCAGTGCTTTTAAAATACTGCTAACCGTAAAAACATTTTCAGGAACAACGAAACGGAAACCTCTCCTAAAATGCTACCATTTGTAACTTAAAATTGATCATAGCATGGAAAAGGCGCCATTTTTATTAATTTTTCCTCTTAATTATAGTGGTTTAATACGTTTCTGCTCATATAAGATGGAACACAAACAAAATTACGATAATTATTTTTTTTTCTCAAATTTAAAGTTTTCCAAAAACAATTCACAATTAGACTTTCACGTTCTCTGAAAACTATCCAAACACTAGGCTCTGTCATAAATTTCTTCATTGTATTCTGTAGGTTCTTATATCATCTTTGAGTTTACTTTTTTGGCTGAAATAGCATCTTCTTTTCACTTCCCATCCTTCTCTTGCTATTCCACTAAGTTAACTATTGCCAAATAATTTCCAAACGAGCCGTGTGTATACCAAAAGAAATGTTTTCTTCTACAAGAAATACTATGAGATTGATGTGACAGAAAGAAAATATACGAGTACATCTCAAGAGTTCTTACATGCCAAAAACGCTAAAGAACAATCAAACTCGCATAAAAAGAACCGTTTAAAACAGTAGACTCCTTTACGTTAGACACCCAACTAATCAAACAAGAAGTTGGTCGCTCGCACTACAAGGAATGTTTCAAATGCAGCTGATATTCATGGCAGATCTTCCAGGAAGAGGCCATACCTTTCTAAAATTAACAGGAAAAAACGCTAGCAGTTTGCCAAGAAATATATCAATAAACAACTAGAATTTTGGGACACTGTTATTTTCTGACGCTCCGAAATATTCTTCTTTGGATCCAACCGAAAGAAAACGTCTGGCTCATGCCATGAAACGTGGAAAAGATAGCATGATAGTATGGAGATATGAAGTTGGAGAAATTAATCGTCTAATTATATTTTGTCAGAAGCTGAATCTTGACGAATGTTTCATTTTCAATAAGATAATGTAAATGGAAAATGATACTCATACAGTGTAACAAGAAGTATAATTTCTCCATAAAATAGTGCTGGTCTGAATCCATGTGCACACAAAAATTGGCTTTAAAAACTCTCCCTGGATATTGTTGCAGGAATTGCATAAAAACTACCCAGAAATAGCTAAATTTATAGTTAACTATGTCAGAAGACACCAGAGCAAATGATATGCTTAAATTTACTATATTTGATTGTTAATATTTAAACAGCTCTTTGCTTTGCTTGTTTAGCTCTTTTTAAGTTTGAATAAAATTATATTTATTCTTTATACTTAATTTTTTCAGAGAAACATTTTAGCTCATATATATTAACGAACGTCTAATTAATTACTGAAAAGTTTTCTTACTTTGTACCCGTACATAAAACATTTTTGGGGCCACTATGTATGGCGGAACCGAGAGAGATCTTGGTTTATTTCATTTCATTTCCTTGTTCATCGTTTAAGGGCTTTGGAAAAATTACCGTGTCATCTGGTGTGACAGCAGCCCTGCCATGGGGCTGAAACTCCTTGCATTGGGGACGGCCCCCTCCACCGGTGTCGCAAGAAATCAACAAAAAACATAAATCTGGAAACGGTAAAGACCCCACCTGCTTCCTTACGTGCCGTCCCAAAAATCTGAATGTCCTTCACTTCACCCCTTCCTATCGGAGGGATACAGAAGGCTCCCGTTGCGTTTCCGTGTCTGAAATCCTCCTCTGTCTAAGAGCGAATGAATATTATTCATTGTTCATCGCCACCAAAACCATCTTTTCATGGTCTAAGCAATGAGCTTCAGCATGTTGATGGTCACGGTCACAGTAAACACGTTAAATATTGGGGGGGGGGGAAGAAAAAAAAAAGAAAAAAAATCAAGTCAACTCGCAGACAGGGTTCGATCTCCGGTCTGGATAACCTTCAGGTTAAAGGTTTTCTTCTTATGCTGAAAAGATAAACACCAGGTAACTTTATAAACTAGTATTCCCAGGTTTATTTGCATCATCGTTTCATTGACTCGGGTGGCCGAGGCCGTTAAGGCAAGGACGACGGTTCGATTTAAGCCAGGACCATCCTCTGGACTTTTTTCAAGCTTTCCTCAGTCCACATCAATGCAAATGCTGGGGAAGTACCCTAAACTTAAGCCGGAACGCTTTCTTCCACAATTAAAAAAAATTCTCAGTTTATTTTACCTCGTGTATCGTCAACCATTCATCAGTGTCCACCGTCTTTGGTGCCTCAGTAAATGAAATTAGGTGTTCAATACTATTAAATTTTGTCTCCTTTATCGTCTCGTAAAATCTTGGCCGTTGGTAGGACATTACACCCTTACCAAAAATAAATAAATAAACAAATAAATAAAATAAAATTAAATTAAAAAAATTAAAAAATTAAAAAATAAATAAGAGGAAGAAGTAAATAAACTAGAAAGTATAACAGCCTGAGCCGTTTACGGAGATTAGATTCTTATGCAATGCGATTTGTTCACTAAAACTGGTAAGTGGTTCAAACACAAACCAGCAAGAGTGCTGCAAAGGGCCGATGACACCATGAAAACTAAGTGATCTGTCACGTGGCTACCAAATGTCTGAAGATTTCTTTTCTGTTTCTCTACTTCCCACTACTCTTCCTTATTTCCCCGGACACCGTATGTCCAAACTAAAGGAAGTGGAAAACAGCAATAACTTTCGGCGCTCCGAGTCTTTTCACAAGGAGCGTTGAACTTTTTATTTGATGTCATATCAGTTTTTGTAGCGGAATGTAGTATGAATGTATGTTCATCTGCGGTTGTTAACCCTAGGGCATTGCTTCCTCTTCAAGATAGCGCCACCTGAAGCAAAGCATTTCCGTGCATCATTGCGAACAATGTGCTGGATATCCCACTACTTTTTGCAAGAAACCCTCATGCAACAAATACCCCAACGTTCACGAATCTGGTCGTTTATAGTGTTCCAACGTTCTTTTTAGTTTTTTTTTCCCTCCACTTTTTCCAGGTTTAGTATTTTAAACTTACATTTCTAATTTTGTGTACATGTTTGCAAAAATTAATAGAAATATTTGTTACTATTCCTTACTGTAAACTTGTTTTCCTATTTACAGGTGAGGCATTTATAGTGTCGTGACCATTTTCCTCCGAAATGAAGAGGAAAATAAAAAATAAAATAAAAAAAAAACGCTAAACGCTAAAATTTGAAGTACTCTTAGGGGGCAATATATACAGCGCGTACTTAAAATGCCATTCTCAATGTCATTTCAAGGTAAATTCGATTTTTTCAAACATAATAGTGTATTTTATATCCCGGGAATGGAAAGAGCATTCACTTTTCAGTATAAAAGTTCTAGTACATCTATCAACTAGGGGTGATAAGTGATATGATATTGGACAAATAAGACAGCAAATGTTTTCCATTCACTTCTCTCTTTTATTTTGTTACTGCTATGAAGGAAACTCACATGTTTACACACAGAAGCTCGTTTGTTGATATCGGTACACAAACGAGAGCTGAGCATTGCCAATTCAAACCTCAAAGGACATTATTCTCAGTCAGTTCCACTTCGTTTTCAATCACGGATGTTCGATACACGATCAACGAGAGGATCGATATGATTTATGGCAAAGCTCATAAGAACGCTAGAGCAGCTTGCAACTCATACGGAGATCGATATCCTGAAAGGAGATGACCATCTGTTAGAAATTTTCAACCACTTGCAAACTTACTCTCCTTAACGGGAGGTGTCGCACCAAGAAAACATCATCGAATGAGAAGTGCTACTGAGGAAAATTCGGAAGTCGCTGTATTAGCTGCAGTTGCTACTAATCCCCAGCGAAATTCCCTCAACTGGAACGTGATTCGGGAATCTCTCAAATGAGAGAGATTGAGCACCCAATATCATCCATATCATATTAGCCCACATCAAACTCTTAATGGGGGTGCTTTTCAGAATCGAGTTGAATTTTGCCAACGCTCTACTCCATATTCAATTCCTGTTTCAATTTCCATTGGGCTGACATTGGATTTTTTCGTGGTTTCTCTTGTGCACACACACACACTATATATATATATATATATATATATATATATATATATATATATATATATGTAGTTTAAGATTCTTGAGCATAAAGCTATGAAACCTGTATGCAAGTATAATACATTACAGAAATACAAAAACAATACATAAATATCAAATAAAACAAAAATATCAAATGTAATAAACAAATCAAAGTACAAAGAAGGAACATGAAAGAAGCTCAACGCCAGTCGGGTCCCTCAGTAACATAATCAAAGATAAAAAAGTTTTCAGTGACATGTTGCGGACCTCAACTGTTCTGGAAGAATTGGAAGAATATGTTGACCTCCTTTAGGAGGGAATGTGTAAAATTTTTGGTATTGCTTCTAAGAAAGGATTTTCGGTTCATAGAGGATATAACTCGGATAATCGAGAATAAATCAAATGCATTTTGATATTAATATGGGCTTTCCAGGTAAGGCGTGATGGAAGTGTAGTCCCAAATATTTAACTGTTGCAGTCGGTCGCCTCCAAGATTGTCTTGGCCGTTGATCGACATTGAAGCGGCTGTGCTGGTCGGCGGAGAGTGAAGAAGGTCACGATTTCACATATCGTGGGATTAAGTGCAACTTGACTGAAGGCAGATAGATAAAAAAAAAAGTTCCAAGTATAAAGACTGGGCAATGAGGAACACCAGCAGAGATAGGTCGAGAAGCGAACTTCAAAATCCCATTTTAACGGAAGAGATGGATAATAATATTCCACAAATTTTCCGCTCTCCCATTTTCGTATCATTTCATTTCGTTGGTTCTGATACAGGACCGAAAATGCCAAGACAAGGTGGGCTGGCGCGGTGTGATTGTGGCTTGCGCTTTGGGAAGGTTTCTGCACCGGCGTTCGTGTTCTTTATCTGCAAACATGTTAGGGACCCCTCATTTACTCGTAGAACCTGATAGTCCGGTGTCTACCTCACCCCATCTTTCCTCTCCGAGGTGCCACCAGAAAGGGCTAGCCGTGAGCAAGGCTCAGGTACCGAAAATATTCTTCTCCACTCTAGACCATCCTCCATTTATTTTGTTCTTCCCACAAATCAGTTGGTGCCCAATGTTTGTAGCTGCTAAGCAGCATTTCAACAAAGAAATGTAAACATTTGACCCGTTTTTCTTCTAAATCACTCTGTATTGCCCCGCCTGATTTTTTAGTACCATCCACAAATAACCTTTGAATGGTTTTGTCATCATTTGATGTAGTTCCTAAGAGCTACTACACCTGAAGTTGTCGGTCCTGGTGGTGTAGTGATAACCACACTTGTATCCTAAACCCAAGGTCGCGGGTTCAATCACGGCCAGGGTCGATGAATTTTTTCGGCTTAAGTATCCTAAGTATGGCTTCCTTTGGAGAGGAAGTAAAGCCGCGAGTCCCGTGTCATACATTTACGGCACATAAAAGAGCCTCAAGCCTGAAAGAAGAGGCCTCTGAGCAAAATTTGCCGGCAGTTTCACGCCCTGATTTGAATGGGCCGCTGTTGGCCTGAGATGTTAAAGAGCGTCCATAAATAAACCAAATATCAACAACATCTGAAGTTCCTTTCTATTCTCTACTCGTTTCTTCTGAAGGCCGCACCTTAAATTTAAACTAGGCCCTACTTTCGTGGCTTTATTGTATCTTTCCATTACTAAGTGCGTAAATTGCTGGAGCCCTTGCGTGAATTTCAGTCAATCGTTTCACAGATATTTGTGATGGTAATTCAGCCTTTATATATTTTTTATTTTAATTTAAAATTCAATTTTTATTTTAAATACTTTCGTGGCAGAGGTTGTGAAACAAGATATGCAATTTTCTGCCTTATCTGTAATTTATATTAATTTAAAATACAGTGCACATTTATTTTCATACGGAGCATTCTTTATACATACAAAATATGAAAAATGCATTATTTTCTATTTATCTCTCTGTCTATTTTCGTCAGACTGCTTTCCTGATCTTCAAATAATTTATTTAAATAAAAAAAAAACAACAAGAGAATGACACAGTATAAGTTGTGTTACAGGTTCTGCTTATAATTTTGCTTCTCATAATATCGTGTCTCGGTTTTGAATTGATTTTCTCTTCGTTTGAAAATATACTGTCAATTGAGTATCCTGCATTTTTTGATACCATTTCATTCCCAGAATGTTTTCTAGAAATTGCTACATATTTTCCCATTCTGTACAATAATAGTAATATGTAATAACACGACAACGAATATATATATATATATATACATATATAATATAATATAACACAATATAGCTAATTTAATCTAGTAAATTAATCAGTAGGGAAGTTGTATGTGAGTAACGGCCGGAAATCATACCTTTCCGCTCCCTACTGTCATCGGGGAAGTTTTCTTCCCAGAATCATCCGGTAGGCTGGTTTTGTTGCAGCAACGTCAGCAGACTAATACTACACAGGCAACATACACCTTGATGTCATGTCTGGGAAAATAATAAATAAATGTCCCGAGTTATTGATTTCTTAGAAAAAAATTTATTGGCCTCTCAGGCGAGATCGTTTGCCATTTTGATGCGTCATTGGAAGCTATCCAACCAGATTCAGTTCCTTCTGCTTCTCACGATCTCATAAACATTTAGGCCTTGAGTGTGAAACTGTGCGATGGATCGAACACTTCGCCTTAGTGGACATTCCAGATCGCATGTTTTGGGGTATCCACCTGACCACATTTACACTCACTTAACCCAAACCTACAGAGGTAGGTTCGGTACGGTCATGTCTAGATATGTGTAGAACAAAAAGCTGTTGAGAGATTCGAAACTCTTTTGTAACTTAAGATAAAGACATAAGTCGTGAATAAATAGAACATTCTTCAAGTTTTGGCTTCTTAAAGAACCACGACCTCTCAGTACAAGTACTCGTATATAGTGGTTTGTTGTCTTAAGTTCCTTTCTCTCACAGAAAATGCCAGCATATCGTATATTTCTTTCCTCAGACATTATCAGATATTGCTTCCCGATCCTCTAAAGCAGCTCAATCTGTTTTGTGCTCACATTCTTTGAAAAGAAAAATAAATAAATGAATGAACATATAAAAAAATCCTTAAGCTCTCATTTTGCGTCTTTTCTATTAATGTTTTCACTTTCTTTGCACTAACATGGAATACCTTTGGGTGAAGCATTTGTCATACTGTGACGTAAATCCCTAAATATTTTTTTTTTCTATAAGGCGCCATATATAAAAGCAATATATTAACAGTGACTTATGACATATTTGACCTGACTAAATTTACTTGGTATACGTAATTAAGGCACTATAGTTTATAAGCAGTCCTTTGCCAAGTTATAATGCTTTATCTGGTATAATTTTAATGTCAGAAGTAATAACATATTGCCTAATGTATTTCTTGTACTTTTCCTTTGTTTCTAAATTCTCTACTCTCTTCTTAAAGGGTTCTTTCCATCAAGATTGACTATGTGACTAATCTAAATTTGAATTCCTATTTTCTATAGATTTAATACCTAGTTGTAGATACGAGACAGTGAATCGTCTAAACTACCAATGTCGGCCCTGGTGGTCTAGGGGTAGCGAAGTTCGCCTCATAGGTAGCGCGTTCAATCCCAGCCAGGGTCGATGGATTTTTTTCGGGCGTAAACATCTTAAGTATGGCTTCCTTCGGAAGGGAAGTGAAACTGTGGGGCCAGTATCGCAGTTTTACGGCACATAATATAACCTCAGGTCTGAAAGAAGAGGCCTCTGAGCAAACTTATCGGCCATTTCACACTGAATTGAACGGTATAATCATGAGCTGAGATATTAAAGAGCGTCCGCAAATAAATAAAATAGATAAATAAATGTTACCGCCGAAAATATTTCCGAAACGAAAGATTGATGCGCTGTTTTCCCTGAAAAGAAGTTCAGAAAAGGAATAGCCAATGGAGCCATTACAGAGATTTCAACAAGTATTGGAAGTGTATTTCTAGCAAAACTTTTGTCTATTGACTGTAAGAAAATGAAAGTAAACTATATGAGATTAGATGTCAATGTCTGTGTTTTTGTGCGATTATAGTTCATAAGATATCGCCATATTAGGGTTGGAACTTTCAGAACCTATTTAGAGAATTCCTACGATCTTTAAGCAAAGCGTACTTCCCTGATGGTTAGACAAAAACAATCTATTTGTTTGTCTACAATTTAGAAGTATTAATAACATTATGTTCCAATTTCTCCTGGATAGTAAAGACAGCACAAGAAAACACGGCGTTTTCCCTTTATTCTCCATACATTAGGATTATGTCGGTTTTTTCAGCACTAGTAAACAATACCGTCTTCCCTAACATATTCAGCATGTACTGCTTCTATGCCATATCACGTTGCATCCCCAGCGACTCTCACTATACTCCGTGTAAAGGAAACAAAATGCAAACACAAAAAAACACACATGGTCGCGGTAGGAATAACGTGCAATACATTTCCAGCCTAGTGCCTAAGTAATTTAATGGAGCAAACAAGTTATGTTTTTCATGTGAAGGGGCTCGGAATTTCAGACCTATCTATGATAAACTGCACTCACACAGTTGATAATTTCACTAAATTGTAGACAAAGTACGAACAAACCTGTATGGTTTTTACGGAATGCTCATGGGAATTCCTTTAATAGGGTCTGAAAATCCGATCCCTACATATAACGATATCTCGTAAACTACCTGGCCTAGAATCTGATATTGTTTTGTTTCCTTGAAGCCAATAGGCATTGTTCCATTGGGGAAAAAATGTAAAAATTGTGCTAGAAATACACTTTTTAATAATTGCTGGAGCCCTTGCCTGAATTTCAGTCAATCGTTTCACAGATATTTATGGTGGTAATTCATCCTTTATTTTGAAACATACGGAACATTTCTTTATACATACAAAATATGAAAAACAGTGCACATTTATTTTCTATTTATCTCTCTGTCTATTTTCGTCAGACTGCTTTCCTGAGCTTCAATGCAAATATTTTGTTACATATAAGGCAGAGGTTGTGAAACAAGATATGCAACTTTCAAAATAATGAAAAGTACAGTTCAATATAGTACTCCTTTTCCGGCCACCACCTCAATATAATTTAACAACTTGGGGTTAAAATTATTGAATTTATTAAAATACATTTATTATTTTTTTAATTGATTCTTGGGTTGGTATGTGAATATTACTATCGCGAAAATTCTGAAAAGATATTTTTATAGAATATTGTTTCTTTCTTTCTTTCTTTCTTTCTTTCTTTCTTTCTTTCTTTCTTTCTTTCTTTCTTTCTTTCTTTCTTTCTTTCTTTCTTTCTTTCTTTCTGTGATAAACTAAGTTTAATGTGGAGATTTATCTTGCAAAGAAAACGAGTGATTTAACTGTTTCTATGAACGAATCCAGACTCTGGAATGCATTTGCTAAAATGTTGTCATTTTCTACTTCAGGGATTGAACGAAATTACCCGTTCCGTCCTGTTCTTACCCTTGCTCTTGATTGTGTACCTTTAGTTCTGTCCTATTTTGTTGTAGGTGTACAATTTTACAGTTATGTCTACAGTAAAATAAATTATTCTCTCATTTTGTAAACTTTTCCTATTTTATTTAATAATCGATAACTTACTGTTGCTATTATAAATCTCGTTTCAATTGTTTGAATTCTGAGACTTTCTGTTTTTTATTAATATCCATGCGTTACTCCTCTACAGCAGGGTTGACATAGCCCAAGAATTAGTTAATCGCGTTTCATTATTTATTTTTAACTAAAGCTTTTAATAAATTCCGCACATTTGTTGAAAACTGGCTAATTGTGTTCTTAATAATATTTGTTGTGGCATGCTAGAAAGTTGACTGTATTTACTTGCGCTGAATAAGTTCTAATTTTACTCTTAAGGGTCATTTCCCTATGAATTTCAAACTTTAGTTTTTATCAATACATGTTTTTCAGTAATACTTTTTTGTTACTTTGTTGAATCTACGATGCTCATTCTGAACCTGCTGGGAGGATCTGATCGTCTGCATCGTTAAGTACTCGTAAATCGCCCATATCCACTGTGGCTACTTCTGAGTATTATTTATTTCTAAACTCTTAATTCTTATTTTTAGCTAGAATATTCTATATGAGTTTACTTTTTACTGTATTCGATACTGTGTTACTTCTTGCTTGTTTTTTATTTATTTTTTTCCCCCTTTCACTGCTTTTTTCTTTGAGCAGCGTTGTTGTTTTTCTTTTACTCTATTATTTCAAGTCTTCCACTCTTTCTCATAGAATAATTCTAGCACACTTTAAGCTTTCTCTTTTACGCTTTCCACTTCTTCTTGGATAAACCGCTTTATATGCCATGTGGCTATTTCAGTGTTTTATATATATTAAGAGCCGAATTCTCTTACTGAAGAACAGCCGAAATATTTTGTTTTATTGCTTTACCCTGCCGCTAATCAGCGAGACCCAGCTGGCCGGCTAACGAGCGGCACGCTTGCCCATAGGCAAAACACTCCGGGGGGAAACAAAATTGATCGCACGGTAGTTATTATTTTAGCTACATTGCTCCAAGAGTTACATCATTTTTCGTATTTATTACATATGCTATTATGTTTTCTATTTTTCTTCAAAAGTGTAGCCTTCATAAAGACGTTATATTACAGAAATTAGATGCAGTTCTTTTGTTAAACATCTGCCATTACTTTAATCTGCCACTCTTATCAAATGTCTGTACATCATATATATATATTTTATTTATTAACTTCCTTATCAGTAACGCTTGGGATTCGTATTCGGGAGGACCTAGGTTCAATTCCTACGGTCGACTAATCTGCCTGTGGTTTTCGTGGTTTTCCTCAATCCATTTTAAGAAAGGGCAACTATCGGGTTAATATTTCTCTTCGACAGATTCACCTTCCACTTCGTTATTGATCTTCATTCCATCCACGTATATGAGTTTGTTTCCGTCTTCAGTGTTTGTGATGTCATCGAGCCGCCCTGGCATAGGACTGACCTGTCAATGTTTAGAGTAATTCTTAGTGACAGGCTTCCTGATGGGTTTAGAGTAAACAGCCCCCTGAAAGGAAGCTGGTCCGTGCATTGATTTATAAGTTACAGAGATATAAGTTCTACAAACGGAGGAACGGAAAGATGAAAGAAAAAGAAAACGATAAAATTTGGTTATGCTCTCCCTTACCTACTCGTCTTTTCTTTAAGGTGTTTGCTCACTAAGAAGTAGGAACTTTGATATTGAAGCTATTCGCGATGTAAAATACAGTAATAAAAGTTTTGTTTCACCCGAAATTCGAGTTTGAAGTGAGAACATGTGTACATACACAACCAAAGGAGAAAACCATGTTGAAAAATGGGAATTTTGAAAAGTATTCTTAAAACATTTTGTTAAACTATGCATATATATGTATGATATTCATATCCCGAAATTTACATCAGAGCTCCTTAAAGGTCGCTATCGATGGCTAAACATTCATTAGGAAAAAAGAAAATGTATACAGTAGATATTATTATTCTACTCACATATGTCTAGGCTTTTTTCAGTGTATTTTGCTAGGCAATTTTTAAAACTACGCTTTATATATTTGAAGACATTGATTTAATCTGTCACATTGTTCTAAATGTATATCCTAAAGCAAATAGTGTTGCTTTGATAGCCTATTTATGCAAAACCTCTTATTATACCGTTAAAATGGTGGAACTCGTTGAGATATGAAAATTCGAGGTAGATCAATAATTTATCGAGTTTCATGCGGTTTAGCTCCAACACTATTCCAGTATGGTTTATTCAAGTCCTATTATTTATGGTTCAGTGATTCGGAAGTGAATAATTCATTATGTAAGAGTTCTTATGGCAAATCTGTGTCAGTAAGGACAAAACATTGCACAACGGTAATAAATCAAGTAAGGCCGATTTTATCATTTCCACCAAAATGACGTTCGTGGCAAACACTGAATGTCGCGTTTAATTGTTTTGCTACAGCTTATCTTGGTTATTATGTCAACTGTTAAGCGACTGAATTGAGTGGAAAGATTTCAGGCCCTTGTTGAAGGGAATGACAACCATTTTGTGTCAACAAAAATTATATGCAATTGTGCTAAGTGTTTTATTTTACCTTCATTATTATTTATATACCTTAGAAGCTGGACGAACTTTGAGAGAGAGGAGAGGGGGAAAAGATACAGGTAGTCAGCAGTATCGAAATATATTCACATTATATAGAGAAAACTTCTAAAATTCCGTTAAATGCCGGACCAATGAAGTAGTTGAAATTTAACACTCAGAAATTAATACTAAAACAAAATATGTTTAAACTTTGTGTTAGTATACTTCACACCTTCCTACTGATCGAAAGAGAATTACTGTTGACAACCTACCTACAGTATAAATTAGTGTTATCACAATTTGCAAAATTTACAAAATTAAACATAATTGTATGCCACTGCAATTGTGTAGTAATAGGAGCTACTAAAGCTCCAATCCCGAGCGACGTGGTGCTAACTGCTCAATCGCTCCAGCAACTCCAAAAATGTAAATGTTGCATGTATTACTTTTTTGTTAAACCGAACGGATAATGAGGGAATACGAGTTGATAGGGGCGGGTAAATCACTGTAATTTTTACCACGTGTCGTCTAATTGGTATTCGCAATTCATTAATATACATACACAAACACTAACCTTCACTCGGGTAAATCCTAGAAACCAGTGGACCAGTGATTTGCTGCGGCGCGCTATGGCCTGACTGCCTACGCTGGCCTTCTTTTCGTAAATACCAGTTGATAGGGGCTGGTAAACCACTGTAATTTTTACCACACGTTCTCTTATTTGAATTCGCAATTAACTGACACACACACACATACACACACACATACACACACACACTAATCTTAACGCTAAGCGCGGGTAAATCCTAGAAACTGGTGGACCCAGTGGTTTGGTGCGTATCGTTATGGCCTGACTATCTACAGTATCTTTTCGTAAATACTATTTGATATGGTCAGGTAAATCACTGTACTTTTTATGTTGTTTTATTGGTATTCGCAATTCATAAATATGCACATATAAACATAACCTTAACGCTAACCTCGGGCAAATCCTAGAAACCGGTGGACCAGTGATTTGCTGCGGTTCGCTATGGTCTGACGGCCTACATTAGCCTCCTTTTCGTAAATACCAGTTTATTGGGGTGGGTAAATCACTGTAATTTTTACCAGGCGTTGCCTTTTTTGAATTTGCTTTATTAACACACACACACACACACACACACACACACATATATATATATATATATATATATATATATATATATATATTAATCTTAACACTAACCTCGGGTAAATCCTAGAAACCGGTGGACTTAGTGGTTTGCTGGGCCTGCTACGGTCTGACGGCCTACGCTTGCCTCCTTTTCGTAAATATAAATTGATATAGGGGCGCGTAAATCACTGTAATGGTGGCAAATCTCCTTTGATTTCAGCAGGAAAAAAAATCATAAATGTCAATTTATAACGCACTGTGTTCGTGGTACTATATTACCAAATAAATTAGTGTAATGGTGGCAAATCTACTTTAACTCCGACAGAAAAAAACGGTATCAGTATGTGAGGATTCGAAACCACTACCTTCACAAACATAGTATGACGACGCTGTAACGTCTGAACTATTATGTCACAGTGATTGAGAGCCTTATTATCTAGCTATATTCCTGAAAGTTGGAATACCGTCGGCTTTCTCCGCTAACGCTCGGGAGTGACTCGGAACTGGAGCTCTAGAAGCTCCCAAGCTCCCGAGATGCACTCTACAAGTAAGGAAAACTATAGGAACTCAGTTGTAACCACAAATCTGATTCTGCTTTTTTTCTGTAATGTTGCCAGATAATCTATCGTCAATTGTTTTGATTATCTTGTGACCAAAAGACATTGAAAAAGGCTGTAAATAGCAACTTACGAATTAACAACATGGAAAATCTTATCTGCGGACGTCATCTTTGTCTTGTTACTGAAGGTCCCCAGTTCGAGGCTTTTTTGTAAAACATATGCAATTTAATTGGATTTTCCTTTGTTCACAATATTTTAATTCGTTCCATCTTGTCTTACCTTTAAAATCTAATTACATGCTAGTTTATTTGAATCTGACAATCAAAGGCACATGTTTTGTATCTAAGCAACTTCATACTGTGGCATTCAAAATAAGGTTTTTGTTAAATCAGTGAACTTAGGCATATTTATAGCATTTTATGGCATTGAATCTTTGATACACACAAAGAGAATGGGCAAGATACTACTGTTGCAGCAACAGTCACTCTTCAAATATGACGGTGGAACAAGATGTTGCTTGATTTTGGCAAAAGTAAACAAGCTTTACTCCAGTTAAGCAAGTATAGAATTGAATACCTATGTCATTTTGTGTCCAATTTCATCTGGAATATTTAGATAGGTTTAATTTTTGACATATTACAAGAAACCAATAAAAATTAACCTCTGCTACCGTGGTGTAATGTGAAAGTCACAGTTGCATGGATAATAACAATACAATACACATCTCTGTTGCTCTTCTTCAAAGTGTTCACTCCTGTCATTCTAAAATTTGTTCTTTTAACGTATATATGCAAGGTCATAATTATATTATATAAGTCGCAAAATATAAGGGAAGGCATTCTTAATGGTTAATGTAGTTAGAAAATTTGTCCAAATACATGTTTATATAATGGTGAAAATGCTGTTTAGAACAGAATAAAATTTGGACAGTTTTTGTAATTTTTCTGTGAGCTCAATAAAGAATATTTCTGAGATAAGGATTGTCTCCTATTTTGAACGTGTTGCTCCATACAAAATTAAATGCCTGTTATTTACAGAAAGTGGAAAAGTTATTGTGTTTGATCTCAAGAATGGAAAGTTTCAGTAGATGACATAAGTATGTTCACTAGGAATAGTGTAATTTATTTAAATATGTTCTGGAGCGCTTAATGTCAGAAATGAGAAAACAAATACTTATAAGTATTGAGGATTTTATTAAGAGAGGCTCTTCAAGAACACCAAGATGTTTGCCTTGACTAATTTTCCTTCCTTCTCCCATTCCATTTGCTACTTGATGACAATGAGAGATGTCCTTGATGGATTAAGGTCAGGAGACAGTCTAATAGAAAACGTATCATGTTACACGTTTCGCTAGGAACTAAACTAGGCTTCCTTTTTGTTTCAGGTAAGTGCTGTTTGTCTGAGGCTTTTCGTGGCCGACGCTAATCGCAGATCGTGAGTATAATTATAGAGCTTCCAGCAGTCCCTTAGGTGACCTTTACAAGAAAAAGTCTTGAAAGTGAAAGAAGTCATAAACGAGATATGCAAATTATTTCATTAAACATTTTATTCCTCTTATTCTTGCTATGTACCGACTGTACACAATAATAAAGTGCAGGACAAACCTCAATGACCTCGCCCCATCTCACCGAGTTGCTCGTCTAAACATTAACACTGCCACGAGGTACCTGGTGATTCCCCAGCAATGTCACTGCTATCTTCGTACATGAAAGATGGAGCAAAAACTATGGATATCATTAAGAGTGTAGGAGGGTGCCTTAATAAATTAATAAAAATATATCCATAAACTATTTACACTTATTTCCATACCCGATCTCTGTTAGCACTAAACATGTATTAAAAGAGATTACTGAGACGTGACAAAGTTGTTTTCCTGAGCGAATGCTGATGCATCATGTTCCTCACGCGTATGATATCAACGTAAAATAACTAAGCAGCTGGATACTTGTAATCTTACTTAGGAAAAAAGGTTATTAAGGATTGTCCCTTATAACATCCGTTCTGTGCTATGGGTGTTTTAATTGAGCAAATTATTAAATTTGTGGTCTTCTGTCTCGCGTGCCATTCAAATTTTACTGTAGGCAATCAACCGATTTTTGAATTGCATTTTTAGGGATTAGGTTAGCTGCTTAGGGACCAGATTAATCACTGCAGTGAATAATGCATTATCTGCTTGTCAGTTGGTGGGTTCGGATTCGATACTCGGTAGGGATAGATTGTCTAAGTATTATTTTCTGGAAGGACAAATGCTAAGTAACATTATACACAAATGAACAACGATTGACACCAACGTCAATTCATCGAGGAATTGTCACGCATTCAGCAAGGTATTCTTCTGAAATCTCGTGGGGTGCAGGAAAGATTCCCTTCATCGGTAAGAACTATACTCGTTACACCGCAGCCATCCGGTCCTACTTGCAGTTTCCACTGGTAGAATCGGCTGGTCTTGCACAACCCTCCAGCTTTCAGTCTGATTTCTGAGAAGGTTAAGTCATTCCGTCATTCCCGCCGCCTCATTATCCCATAAGTTTCGGGAACCACTCACCCGAATGTGACAAACTGTACAAAGTTTGCTAATGACACGCTGGTTTCGCTTAAAGTTTAGGATTGAATTGGGCAGCGTTGGATACAAAAATGAAATTGAACATAGTTAAAAAATAGTAATAATAATTATCCTCGAGATCAATCCCCTTTTAAACATTAAAATTGTTAGTATAGGAAGTTACTAGAGGCATTGGAAAAGTTCTCCCTGACCAAGAAAACACATAATTTTAGATATTTTTATTTATTTATTTTGCTACATAGTCACTTTGTAAATCAATACATTTAGTTCAAAGACTTTCTAACTTTATAATACCGTCAGTAAAACAAGCTTTGTCCAACTGTGAAAAAAAGCCTTTATCTCAACTTTTTAATTGTCGAAAACCAATAATGTAACCTCTTTTGCATTTCTTTTGGCGTTAAACCCTTCAAAATGAAGTACTTTATCACAGCTCGTATTTCAACTTTATCAATTTTGCAGAAAATGTTAATTTAGTTTGTTTACACGATCATGATTACACTTACGCGTCTGAAACTTTACAGCTCGCCAATTAAAAGATCATAGTAACTTGCCCATATTCCCAACATCCTTGAGTCAGGCCGAGAACTGTTAGAGCACCCTCTTATATCTTATTAAACGAAATTTTGGTTAACAGTTATAAATAGTATTGCTTAACATAAAAACAGCGAACATTAAAATCTATTCATATCCGAGGCAAAATTTGGAGCGAACCCATTTGTTACCTTACGCTTGCGTTAACGAACATGGGCTAGGCGCATCGGCATGAAGTAAATTGCAATATGAACACGCTTCTACATTATGCTTTTTCATCAATTAGACTACAAAAATCTATTGAAATAATTGGCCAAGGAGCCTAATAAAAATCATCCTAAGTTTACTCATGGATCACTGGTATCAATCAGGTATAAACATGGGTTGGTTTGCAATCGTTCTGAAGATGTGCAGTTGTTATTAGTTTTATCATCTCGATATGCTGTTTTTTTTTTCTTCTTTTCCCCAATATATATCGCCTTGACGTGCAGGAGTTTCATTTCAGCTATGTGCCTAAAGAGAGCGGGGGTGGGTTTAAGAATGATGCTTTCGCGTTATAAGAGTAAGTTGTTGTAAAAAATAGTATTATATGCATTTATATTATGTATGCAACAGAATTATTTTATTTAGGGTCCTTATCACTGTCAGATCAGCACGCTATGTGTTTGTCACTTTCATGCCATGCATCAGGCACATAAATTCCGAAAGTGTGTGTATAAATAAGATAATTTCACAATTGATGACCGTATTATCAGTCCAATAAAACAAAAAAAAAAAGTTTAAATACAAAAAAAAAAAAAATAATAAAACAGAAACCGCATGAACAGCGCCAGCTATTCATTTGTACCGTTTAAAGAATATAGAGATCGTACGTATAACTTAAAAGTTTTTTTGTCAGTGCTTTAAGGTAAGATAGAGAGAGCAGAGACGTGGGCTTGTTTTCCACAACGATGTCTGTCGCAACTTGGCTTACTGCGAGACCTAGAAAACGGTCCTTGACTTCCAAACCCTCTCCCGAGAGAGCGAGTGCAGTTCCCTTCTGTTGCTGTTACATAACACAGTGCTCTGAAAGGGAAGAGAAATTCATAGCACGTTTCAGAAAAAAATATACTCAATAATTTCATTATCCTTTGCGGGAAACCAACTAAAACCAAGTTAGAAGTGGAATAGTATTGATTTATTAAATAATTAATTTGTTTTTACAACAAGAAACATAACTTTTATATGCGAAAATGTCGTGCGTCATGAAGGGTATCAACACTAGTACATTCGGAGAGTCTTTCATTTTGATGTTACAGCTGCTACATTCCTCTAGATATTTCTATTTTCTGTAGGTGCAGCACATTTGTCTACAATTATCTTTACTCTACTCTGATAGAGATTACCAAGACTGCTATTATTTAATAAATTGCATTTTTCTTGAGTTTTGTTTAAAATAATTTATTTTATTGTTGTTATTCTGTGAGTTAAAGTTTGTGAAATCAATGTTATTCTTCTTTTGTTTATCATAGTGTAAAATAGTGAAGTTCGTGCAGTTCATAATTTGCTATTGGCGCAGGACACGCGTTTTCTGTGGGTGATAGTCATATTCTAAAAACATAATTGCATTTTCCCAAAAGGGTCATGCTATGTTTCTGTTCTGTGCTTTTATATTTGTTTTCTCCCCACGTATTTTGCATTTTCTTTAATTTATCTGGCTTAATTTTTTGAGAAGTAGATACGTTGTTGATCGTAGTTTATAAGTATGTTTACATTAGATTGGTTTTTGTTTGTTTCTTGGCCAACATCTAGGGATTTTTATTGGTTTATAATAATCGTACTTGCTCTTTACAAACAGTGAAGTATTCGTTTATTTGCTTGTTTAATTTATGTGTGCTTACAGTTACAATAAATATGAATGAATGAATTCATTCTCATACATCAACATCAATATAATAAAATGAACACAAAAACAATTAAAATTTAAGAAATAGGATCAGTAATTTCAGAAGGCACTAGCTCTAATCAAAACTTAATAAACAAATATGTAATTAGTAGCATTTTATAACATTATGAATATATTACAATATTTTAATTCTTAATACTTCAATCTAATTATTCTAATTTGATTACCTCAGCCCCCCAGTCTCCTGTTCATCAGATGCTACAAAAAACACATAAGGATAAATACTTTATACACAAATCATTTCAACCAATTAAATGCAATTTCTACACCATTAATTCCCATATTCCTAAGCTACTCAATTACAGCTTAACAAACACATAAAATATCTTGAAAATGCAACACTATCAAAAGTAACATTAATCAAAATGCTTAAAACTTTATACAACTACATAACATTATACATCTATCTATACGAGGCCTCATTAAACACAACCCCCATGTTGTCTGCATAATGAACCCCCCCCATTTCTTGTGTTTCCATTTTTAGCATTATTTTATCAATCATATCCCAATTCTCTAATTTTTTCTTACTATTCTAATCCATTACTTCCTTACTTTTCCTTATTATCATTTTATTTCCTTTGTCCCCATTTCAGTCAACACTCCACCTACTATCCTTTTTTCTGTAATTTATCCCATTTTGCTTCCCATACATCCCCCCTCCATTTCTTCACCCCTTCACACTCTAATAAACAATGAAATGTTTCTTCAAGCTCTCTACACGTAACACACGCTTCCCCAACTTCTCCTCTGAGACCCCTTAAAAAGAACGTTACTGCTCGCACCCAAGCTAGTCCTTCCCTCCCAAATTTATCATAGCAATCTACACATTTCTTTCTCCCCCACTCCTTTTTTATTATTCTGTACAATTTTAAAAGAGCTCTTATCTCTAAAACTAGCCGAAATCTCTTGCCTCTCAATACCTTCAATTATTTGTCTTACTTCCCTCCAAAACGTTTGTTTACTTTTATTTCCAAATTCCCAAAGATCCCCCAATTTCTTGCAATATTTCCCCCATTTTCCATGCAGCTGTTATCTCTCATTTATTCCACGCACTCTTTTAGAACATTGTGGTCCCCTATTTTCACAGTCCTGTAGGAATATTTTAAATTCTCTCCATCACTAAATCATTCCTCCCTACTTTCCTTAACTCTGCTAAAGCTACTTCTTTCGATGAGGCTTTAGATAACCCCAATATCTCTCTACAAAACATGCTATGAATTAAATGAATTTTCAACCATCCTTTAGAAGTTCCCCATACTTCACACAATTTCTCCAACCAATTTATTGACATATTTGGAATTTTCTTCTAATTGCGCTACTTTGTCTTTAACAATAGCATTCTTCCCCTCACTACTTGACAATCTCACCCCCAAATAATCAAATTATTTGACCATTTTCTATAGCTCCCCGTTCAAGAACCATTTATAGTCCCTTCTTAATTTATCCCTTTTCTTGAACACTACTACTTTTGATTTCTTAACATTTACTCTTAATCCTTTTACTGCACAAAATCTACTAATCTTATTACTGTTGTTGCAACTACCATTAAATCATCTGCAAATAGTAAGCCTGTTTTTATTTATTTATTTATAAACAAAACTGGACTCAACTTACAGCCTTGTCGCAAACCTACCTTTTATTCCACTATCTCAGTAATCCCATTTCCTGTGCATTTTGCACAAAACCTAATTCCATTATAGAACTTTTGAACCTCTGCAATAAACTCTTCACTTTCTCCTTTCCACTTCATTTTATGCATAAGTACACCTCTTATTATGTATGTTTACAGTTAATAAAAGGCAGAAAGAAGAGAACGACCTGTATAAATTTATGCGGTTAAAACATGCTCGTACAAGTTGAGCATTGCAAGTATTGATCATTCGCCCAGCATTTGCTGGCAAGGTCGACAGATGCGCTTGCTGAGTGTTTAAAGGCAAGGTCTACTATGGTAAGGCAACTATGACTGCCAGGCAGTTCTGTATAAGAAGGTTGATTCATTGCGAATTACCTTACTGCAAAGTGTTAACTATGTTTTCTGTTTATGCTCGTGAAGTTCGAACACCTCTAAACAGATAATTTTATTTCTGAAGAAAAGTAAAAGAGGGAAAAGAAAATCGTTTTTACAGAGGTACCAAAAATATGTGAACAACTACAGTGAGTTTTAGCATCTCCTTTCCTAAAATTAATAACGGAATTATATATTCATTGACTACATTTCTTAAATTGTGAAAGAAACGGTTTAATTTCTCTAGCGTTATCGGCCCGCAAGCCTAAAAAATATGCTAAATAGCAGCACAACTTAAGAAGTGGTACTCGAAAGGGGTAATTTTGTAGAATGCTTACTCCGAAGGCATGATATTCAAAATGGATATTTAGAGTAAAACATGCAGAAAAAATATTTTGGTAGTTTGTATTATACAGAATATTTACTCTTGACTATGGAAGACGACGAAAAGCTTGAGAATGAACAAGAAGAAATTAAAATATTTAATTCATATATTATGGATCTGTTTTAGAAGCTGATAGAAGAACCTCATCTGACATTGAAAAAATCTGTCAAGCAGGACCTGCGTAAACTAAGAGAATTCCTCAGCGCGGCCAATTTGTGAATAGTATTACAGAGTGCTAGAGCAGAGAATATGGTGCCGCTAGAGCGCTTTTACATTTCGGTTTTCAGGTATACCACCAATCTTGATATGATATTCAGAAACTAATTTTTATTGTTTTATTTAAATGGTACATACTGAGTTTTGTTGCGAAAAAAAAATAATAAAACAAATATTGTTGCAACTAGAGTTATTTATAAATCTTGCGATTCAGGTAAACCCCCACTTCTAACAGTCTTATTTCACCGATTTTCAGAAATTATTTTTGCTGTTTTATTTCAATGGCAAATTCCGAGTTTTGTTGAGAGAGAGAAAACAACTAAATAATAACAATTGCATCCGCTAGAGCGTTTTTAAAATATCGCTGTAGATTTACCCCCACCTCAAATAGTCCAATTTTTCTGGTTAACGTTAAAACGTTTGTTCATTAATCGTTATATGCGAATTTCGTTGAGAAAAAAAAATTGTGACCGCTAGAGCGTTGACAGATTGGCGCGCGCGCGCGCGCGCACGCACACACACACACACGTACATATATATGGTGCCTAGTAAGTAGGATCGATAGAGACTTGAACATTTTCATAAAGCTTTTAAATTCCTTCGGAATATGCTAAATGGGTAAACGAAGGAAGCAGAATAATTTACATGTTAAACTAAAACCTCTGGAGTAAGAATAATTTAAACACAATAAAAGTATTAATTTATGAATCATTTGTACAAATGTTCTTTGTATGAAACAGAATCTTGGACATTATACAGACAACTTGCAAATAAATTATTGACTACAGAAATGGATTATTGGCGAAGAGCCAATCAAGAAACTAAAATTAAAAGCTAAAAAACAGAATAAAAAATTATGAAATTAAAAAAAAATGTTATTGAATTAACTGAAGAGGAAAAATTGAAATGATTTTGAAAGGTTGGGGAAAGAAAGAATTCCAAATACTGTAGTGGAATGTTGCAGGTAAGAGGGGAAGGCAACAACCACTACGAGAATCTTTTTCTTTTCTTCACGGACCACTAAAAGTCTTTACAGTCTCTGAAATTATTGTTAGGTATTTCATTAATACCCGGTATATTATATTCCCAATAAATGTTCGTTTATGCATTTTGTCTTAACGCTGCTTTTAGTTTAATGAGCAACCCCCTTTTTAAATGCCTGCTTCCCCCATCCCACTGGAGCAAGGTACAGAACTTGTAACAATTGCAATGCATGCCTTATTGTGTTAATTGTCGTTGAATTAAATTGGATTGAATTGTTAAGGATAGAGAAGGGTAATGCGGTACTTCAGCTTTACTCAAAGTCGTTTGTGCCTCCGCCTCATTGGTGGCACTTCCGAAGAAGTGAGTTCGAGCTCCTCAGAAGGGCGACTTCCATACCAGATGCCCGGGCAGAAACCTTTCCAAAGATGAAGCGGACATTTCGCGAAAAGGAAATACCCATTCCAGAATTCGCCTAAGTGACCAGGGGAAACCACGATAAAACCCAAGTTAATAGGCCCCAAGAAATTTGAACCCGGAGCCTCCAAAATGCGAGTTCCAACCATTGCAATTAGTTTATTTACTTTGTTGATTTTTAGGGATTACCCTGCAAATATGCTGAGCCTATGTAATCGCAATGGAATAAGGAGAGAGGATAAACAGAGTATGCAAATTTGCAAAGGTCTTTTCTGTATACTGGGCGAATCCTAAGAAGCCCATAGCATTTACAGTCTCCGCCTCTCTTGCATACTATGTCTTCTGGATTTCCTAGCTCAGCAAAAATCGACAATTCCGTGGACTTTGTGATTTTCAGTAGTTTACTTTGGCAGTGCACGCTTTCTCTTCATCGCCAAATATTATTCTTGTCAGGCAAAATAATTCGAAATCACTTTCGAAACGATTTGGTCGAAATCTTACGGACTCCAGCACACAAAGTGCTTTCTATTGGAAAAAGCCTTACTGCGTTTAAAATGTATACATGAAATGTGAAAAATAATACTATTATCTGATGAAAACTGCATAATCAAATCTATAAATGTTCCAGGTCAGCGATTCTTGACCGCAACCACCTTTAAAAAGCTCTCACTTTCGCGGCTCCTTAAGATATAACAGAAAGCTTAAAATCCTAAATTTGCATCATATATAGGTGTCCCGTAATGAACGCAATTATTAAATTGAATGCCTCTGTCTGTTAGGTTGCTGGAACCTGAAATTTAACACACAGTCACCTGATTTATTGCGATTAACGATTGTATTTGTGTATATTGTTATCAGTTAAAATGAAACGATACGCGAAGGATCAACGCGACCAGATTCTGAAAGCGTATTTTAAGTATGGTGAATGTTATGCAGAAACCGTTCAAAGACTTCATTTAATTTTTGATAGACGAAATGTGCCAAATGTGTCAACAGTGTAGAGACTAGTAAGAACATTTGAAGATACAGGATCGATAGAGGACATCAAACCATGTGGACGTTCTCGTCGATCGATAGAGAATGTTGCCTTCGTCATACAGAGCTTTGTTACGAGCCCAATGAAGTCGATTCGCTGTCGTTCTCAACAATTAAGCATTCAGAAGAATTTGCAGCGAGCTTTAACAAAATATCTGCATATGCATCCTTTGAAGATCGAACTTAACACAAGAGCTGAAGCGTACGGACTATTTGCAGCGTGAAACATTTACCTATCTCGCAGCGGCAATCAAAATTGTACACCGAGGTCGTGTGATTTGACACCAGTGACTATTTTTTGTGGGAGTATGTAAAATCTTGTGTTTATATAGACAATCTATTCCATTCCTCAACCCAAGCAGAAATTAGATGTGTTATGAGTGAAATTCAGCCGGAACTTTGCTTTAAAGTCGTTGAAAATTTTGCCAACAGAGTAAAGGTGTGCCAAGGAAGCTGTGCATTTTCCTGGTGTTTTGTTTCCCGTTTTATGGAAGTGTTTGTGCTTCATATTGACTTAATAATATTAATGTTTTTAAAATAAATTACGTGCTTTATTATTAAAACATAAATTGGGTTTATTATAGAGTATCTGTATACACCGAAGGTCGCCCAATAAATAATTCCGCACATTTTTTCTAATCAAAAACAATGTCGGGAATGCGATAATTTGGGTACGAATTACAAGTTGAAAATTGCCATATGTGTTTGCAGTTTTAGTTTAAGTTTCTTCCTGGAGATAGCAAAGGTACAGGAAGCTTTTCAAACGGCGTCTGTGGGGGATATCCATTATAAACAAATGACGTGCCGTCATTGAATTGTGTAAATTCTATGGCAGGAGAACATTTGGTCTCTGGGCACAGACAATGAGATCAGCAGAAGATGGTTCGGCGGAGCTCGAAAGTTTGCCGTGGGTTGGGTGACCCTTCACGGCTGTCGCGCCTAACATGTTCCAGCGCCGATGTTCTCATTCGAGAGTATCGAAGTATTACGACTTGACATTTGGCACTAATGCTGTCGGTTAGCAAAGCAATTATGAATGCAATTATCCACTCTCTAGGATACTCAAAAATATGTACAAGATGGGTTCCGCAATGTCTTACAATGCAAGATATTTCCATTGATTTGAAGCTGGCGGGGTGGGGGGAGGCCTTCTTGTCAGAAATTTGACAGGCTCATCATTTTGAGCCCGAAACCAAAAGACTATTTGGATTGGAATAGCGTCATACCCACTCTCTACAGAAGAAAAAATTCAAAGAAGCTTCTTCAACCCGGGAAGGTCATGATTATCAAGTATTGCAACTGTAAGCGTGTGCTTCTCATTGATGTAATTCAAAATACAATACCACTAATTCAGAAATATACGTCAACAGATTAACAACACTCAAGAATCGCTTCCAGCGAATTAGGCGCCATAACAAACTAGAACACCTTTTGATTCAAAACGATAACGCCTGTTCTCACACAAGTTTGAGGACTTTCGAGCTTATAACAAAACTGGGTTGGAAGTTCTATCCTATCCATCTACAGCCCTGACCTCTCTCTTGGATTTCTACTTATTTGGAGCATTAAAGTATGCCATTCGTGGAAGACATTTGAGGATGACGAGCAATGAAAACCTGGCTCAATAACCAATTGGTACCGACAGGGCATACATGTCTTTGTATCTCGCTGGAGGAAAGCCATAGAACTAGAAGGAGATGGTCGGAAAATAAAGTATGTAGAAAAAACATTGTTATTTCATGTGCATGTGTGTGTAATCTTCAGGAATTGTGGGATAAATGGTTTTTGAGAAAAAAGTCCAGAATTACTTATGTAGCGACCCTCTTGTATAGTGTGTATACATTTACATTTTGTTCACTGATTTGTATCCTAAACAATGGTAATAATCATAACATAATACTTCATTCAAAGGAGTGTATAAAACGCATAAAATACTAAAATTAATAATAACTAAGTATATGATGATACATCACTTGATCATTTTAATATCTAAAGGAGAGGGCTAATACTGAATTTCACTTAGAAGCATGGTGTATGGTTTAATAGGAAACAAAACTATATTCTGAGTTCTGGGTCTATGTTTTCCTAATAATTTCTGTATTTTTTTTCTTTTTAGATAAAATAGTGCACATTACAAATAAGTTACTTGTAACGAAAGATGTAAATACTTTCATAACCTTCCTTGATGATGGAGGAAAATCAGAGAGAAATATTTTCCGCTTGCCTTTTTGAAAGCTCCCTTCGGAGCAAATAGTCTCCTGTATTTGATTCTAATTTACTTCACCGCAATAAAAACACATCGTAAATTTATATCATCTTTCGCTTTCTCGTAATTCATTGTGGTATGTATTCAAAAATAAATGTTGTTAATAGTACTTTGCTTCATGGGCACCCTGGGATGGCCTCACACTTCTAGAATCGCTTTTCTAGATTTTTAAACTTTCAGTCGAAAAAAATGGGTACAAATAATATATAACTATAAAGCAAACAAGAATTGTACACGTTTCATCCATATGTATATCGCAGGAACTTTCCACTTTTTGCTGCCTCCTTCCAAAACTAATTTCTCATCACATCTTCAGAACATTCCTTAAGCTTTATTAACGTTAGAACATTTTTGTCCGCAACCTGTTTTCGTCCCAGTTATATCGCAGGGTTTAAAATCTACATTTGTTTTAGTACATGAACAGTTACAGACGGAGAATGAAAAACTTTTACCTGTTGTCCAGCATACTTTGTAAATTGATAATTATAATTTAGCATTTATTCATACCTTGCATTCCCACGCTCCAGAAATCAGTATTAGACATGCATATATCGATGTTCCTACATAATTACCGGTATTAATATAAAGCATTGACCTAGTTCCCTTCACTCAAACCCAGATCGATTGTCTAAGTACATCACGTGACCGGAATTTTTTTAAAATTATATATTATTGGAAATAACCATTCTCAGCTCGCCTGCGAACATTTTCGTGTTTTGAACTCGCTGAAGATTCTTATGCAAATGTTTATATCTCAGTTGTGTGCAGAGAGGTTTAATGAATTACATAGTAATAATTTAAAATATTGTATGAATCTTAGGAACTATTTCAGATAGAGAGTCCATGGTTTGTCTTTGCAAATTTCAAAGTTATAGCATTAAGTTTTTAAAGGACCAGTACGCCACTGACTATTGAAGCTTCCATTCAAAATACTACTGCACAATAACGGACGGAAGTTGCGGAGCCTGTCCCTTTGGTATATACTAAAAGCGAATCATCATTATCAAGTAAGAACCAAACGTTTCTTTTCACTTTTACAGTTACTTTACTTCATAATAAAAAAAATCATAAATATGTTGCTCCACAGGACCTGAATCTACCACCATTGAAACCACAATGCCACTTTATCCATTAGGCGACACATTCATGTGGATAACTCTCTCTAGCCCAAGGGCTTTAAACGCGTGCCCCGCTCCCGATTAAATAAAGAATAATTTCAAATAAATATATTTTTACAAGTAAAAACAACAGTGATTGCAAAAAAAAAACAATCTAAACTTTAATTTTTTGCAAGATTAATGAGAAATTTGGCATTTTTTTTGATTGATTGATTTACGGACGCTCTTTAACAGCTCAGGTCATCAGCGTCCCATTCAACTCGGGGCGCGAAACGGCCGACAAATTTTGCTCAGAGGCCTCTCTTTCAGGCTTGAGGTTCTTTTTCGTGCCGCAAATGTACGACGCGGGACCCACGACTTTACTTCCCTTCCGAAGGAAGCCATACGTAGGATTTTTACGCCCGAAAAAATCCATCGGTCCTGGCCGGGTTCGAACCCAAGTTTTGGGTTTAGGAGGCAAGTATGGTAACCACTACACCACCAGGACCGACTAATTTGGCAATGCTTTTCCTTGACTAGTTTATCGAAGTTGGCACCAATGTGGGAAGTCGCTATGAGCAGAGTATTCTGGAGATGTTGGCCCATAATCTTACTTCCTGTCTTACTTAAAATGCTTCATCCTCGAAAAGAATTGCTCACGTAAGCTTTTGCTTCCCAAAAAAAAAAACACATTTTCCAAGCATGCCGACAAAAATTTGGGGACCCCTTCTCAGAAATGTTTGTAAAATGTATACAAGGTCCATTGAAAAAAATTCTCTCAAATGTCAAACAAGAGATTTTTGGGAGTTAAAGCAGCTAGCTCCGTGGTATGTTGGCATATCGACAATGAGTGATTTCGGAAAAATATATGTACATAAGGAAGACTGCATGTTAAGCAAATCATCAAACCTCTCTTCGAACTCGCTTCGCAACACGGCTACTTTTTTTATTTATTTGTTAATTTTAGAGACGAAGAGTTGGACTTAGCGAGATGCACACATGCCGTGATCCGTTTCACACTCTTGGGTCCAAAACACTTGGAATTGACAATGATTCAATCCTCTTGCGCAGTAAAGTTGGTAACATTAGGTGCATTGTCTCTTTAGTGCCGCTTGGGACTGGTAGTTGGCAGCATCTTACAATTCTACATTCCGCAATAAAGCTTAACGCCCCGCGAGCGTCATTGAAATGGTTAATGTGGATGGGTTGAAGATCCCTACTCTGGACATAGCTACAAAACACGATAAATCAGTTAACAGTTGCTTAGTGCTGTAGTATCATATGATTAGTCTGCGATTTTAGCGATTTTTGTAGCATTAAAACTTGAAAACGCGGATTATGATCTATTATAAATCGAGATTTTCTCACGAAGCAGGTTTGAAGACATGTTAAGAAAATGTTTATCCAATTCAGAATTTCCACCGGCTTATCATTTCTAATGCCAACTTTTTATCACTGTGTAACTTCGTTATTTTTTTTGTGGGGAATAAGTCTTATGTCTCAAATTGCATACCCCCTCTACAATTTCCGAAATTGTTGGGGTGTAGTTCGTTAACACTCGATATTATGTATAAGTACAGTACACATTCATTAGTTCAATTTTCGTGGTTGTCGGGCGTAAAAAGTTTAGAATAACTCGTTCTATTTATCTAAATTTCTATTTCTAACTGTTAAAATGATGCCGTGGAAAACACTTGAAGATATTAACTCAGCTATCATCTAACAAAACGGTAACTAAAGAATCGTACTTAATATTCGTAAATAAAAATTCATCTTCGGCATCAAGCATTAGGTTCTTTGATCTGCTCTGTCCCAAAACTATTCACATCTATATTTCTTCTTCCTGTAGCATTATAAATTAAAGCGGCCTTTACTATTCTAAAACATGCATCCGTTGGAAGTGATCTCGCCAATTTGTTCTATGCTATTGGATTATTGACGATATTGAATCTATATTCATTTTTTGTTTATATCAGTATTCTTTCAAGGTCTAATGGTTTTTATATTGATAAAATGCACAAGAATCTCATTTATGATGATTCTATTTGTCTAAATTGATATATTGTCAAAATTACAGTTCGCCATATATAAGTAATAAATAAATGAATGGTGTTTAACGTCCGTTTTATTTTTCTATATAGGCGCCACAGGCGATGGACACTGATGATACATGAAATAAAATGACATGTTGGGAAAGGATTTCTTTTTTTAAGGAAGGAATCGTTCCAGACCTAAGTTTAAGGTACCTCCCCCGGCATTTGCCATTTATGAGGACTGAGAATAACCTGGAAAAAACCTCAGTCAGGGAGGACGGTACTGGCGGGATTCGAACCCCAGACCTCCCGTTCACGAGTCCGCGCCTGAACGACCTCGGCCACCCGTGGCGGCATATAAGTAATGCTCTTGCTATAATGTTATTAATTTTAGTAACGTATCTTTATTTACATTGTGTTTTGAACTGTTCTGCAAAATTGTATAAATCTGTTATCATAACGGATGGCAAGGTATTTGCTGTAAATGAAATTTGATCGAAATAAGTTAAGCACTGATACAGAATTTTAATTTTACAAATGTGAAGAGGATAAAATCGGGTTTTGAGATGGTTTATCCAAATTTTAAGCTATCTAGCGTGTAGAAGAGAAGCCTACTTCCATATTCATGTACCGCGCCCGGAAAATCTCTGATTATCGGATTTCATTAAAATAGAACGTCTTGCAATTTCCCACTCCTTTCAGCTACCTCTCCAACTGCTTGGGAAATTAAATTAATAGACTACAGAAGATGCTCCGTAAAGCATGATCCTGACAGCAAATGTGGGATTTGTACCAAAATTGGTTGAACATTCGAAGCAGTGTTTTTTATTTTTCATGTTTCACGGGGATGAACTTTGTAGAGGGGTAGTTTATCCAAGTTTTAAGATAGTTCGTATTTTTCGTCCGGTTCTAAACATTATCTGAATAAAAATTATCACTAAGAAAATATTTTGCCATGATATTGATTTAATTTAACCTTAAAACTTAAAATGCGAATGCGGAAAAGTAATAGGCACATTAGTATGATCGGAAGATCATACTCGACTGGGAGAACATAAGCGACATTTTCTCCTTAATTATCCACAAAAATTTGTGATTGCAAAACATGCCTCCAAACTAGCCATGGAATAAAATTTGACAAAAAAAAAAGTAATTAAAAAAACTTATATTTTAATCTGGCTAGGAGAGAGGCCTTAGAAATAGAGCATGCAAAAATAGCCCGATAGTAATGAATTTTAATAATAACAATAACAACGCCAACCATAAGAACCTTAAAAATAACATATGACTAAATTTCAGATAAGTCACAGTGTTTAGGAATAACTCTCTCTCTCTCTCACACATTTGTGGGTTTGAATCCCGCGTCAGACGGCTGGAATTTCAGTGTACTTTCGTTTTAAACTTTTAATATTCCATTACTATTGCCAAAGTGCTCGAATCGAAAAAAACTTCAAGCAAGGAACTGTTAACAATCGGCAATAAAACGCGCTCCGTTTAAACTTATAATATAATTAATACCTAAGGATTCGTAATGTTTTAGAAATAATATTCATGGTGATTGAAATAGCCATTGATAAGAAATTAGCTCCGAAAATTTATGATTTTCTTAGAATCCCATTATGTAAGAGGCGTATTCATTATATCCTTTTAGAGCCTTAGGCACCACCTCTAACCAGCAAATAGGGAACCACTTTCGTATCGCAGACATTCAGCGCTGAAGGTTCACAAAAGTCTTGCATGATGCGAGATCTTTATTCATAAGGTGAATGGAAAGCTTAAAGCCAATTCCTAGAAACAGTAAAGGTCGCTCTCTACCTAGAAATTCAACGGAAGAAAGTTTCCTTATTGTTTTTATAATGTTATTACTGTTAGTTTTAGAAGTTTATCAATACATTCTGCAAATTAAATTGTGGAGATATTTGCGTTTCAATGACAGAATCGACTGAGATAAGGCCTCTTCCATTTTCTCTGGAAATTACATTCCCAGTAAGCTGTACAATTTTTCTCCAATAAATGAATAACTGAACTCACATCAATGGCATACAAAATATGCATAAGGAGTATTTTTAAATTCAGAAAGAATATAAGAAAGTGTAGGCAATACAATGCTGGTTATTCTAAAATTCGACAGTACATTTTTTGGAAAAGAAATTACAATTAATTATGTTCTATTTTTATTAACTTACCAAATAACACCTTGACACAAAGAACAATTATCTCCTCGATATTCTAAGGTATCGCTGGCTAGCATTTTCAGACGTTGTGTTCAAGTCTTCGGGCATTTGATTTCCAATAACTTTTTAGAAGGAAGACCAATAACGCTTCATAAATCAATACTTTTATTTTTAAATACTAATATCATTGATATCGTATACATCATCCAACAAAAAGTGTATACCTTTCTATTCGCTATATCTTTGGCGTCCTCTTTCTTCTATTAACATATATTCAATCTACTTTGCTTCTTTTCCTTATCGCCCTCTCTTTTGCTTTTGATTCGCTTGGCATTTGTTTTCCGCAGTATTTTTCTTTATTACCATTACCTTTAGGAAACAGATATTTTTTGTTTGTTTTATTTACGGACGCTATTTAACATCTGAGGTCATCAGCGTCCCATTCAATTCAGGGCGTGAAACGGCCGACATATTTTGTTCAGAGGCCTCTTCTTTCAGTCTTGATGTTCTTTATCGTGCCGTAAATCTACGACACGGGACCCACGGCTTTACTTCCCTTTCGAAGGAAGCCATACTTCGGATTTTTACGCCCGAAAAATCCATCGATCCTGGCCGGGTTTGAACCCGCGATCTTCGGTTTAGAAGGCAAATATGGTTACCACTACACCACCAGGACTGACTTTAGGAAACAGATTCTCCTTATTAGTAGGATAGGGGTTTTTAGATTTGGTGGCCGCGTTTCGTCTCTTTTCCAGCGTTTCGAAAGCAGCGAATTATGTACACGAACATTCATTATGCCTACACTATTGATTGCTCATGCAAATTAGCAAAGATGATAAGATCAGAGCAATTACATCATTTGCAGTTTTCATTGTTACCAGGGAATTTACTTTTTGGTGATTGTTCAAAGGGAGCATTTTTATTGTGCTTCAAAAATAACATTTGTATTCATAACAATGATCTGAATTATGGATAGCACTAAATTATATCTGGCTATCCTTGACCGTTATATCTATCCATTTTAATACCATATCGGAATGCATACGCTCTATGTAACATGTAGTATAGAGTGTTCAAAATCAGTTAACCAGTACAGTTTTATTTTCACCTTTACAGAAATTGCTCAGAAATACCTTTTGCTTAGCATGCGTCACAATAAGTTGATATAATTTACATATTTTTTTAAAAAGTGTTTTGTTCCAGTAGATTTCTTCAAAGGCTTCAGTGAAGTAGTTTGATTTGGTTGGTCTCTTAGAGTATTGCTTTTTAATACTTCTCCATAAAAAATTATAAAAACATCACTTAGGTCATATCAAAGAACGCGGGGGCCATTTTATAGTTTCTCTCTCACTATTTCAGTAAAACTGGCTGAAAGTCCTTCATTTTGGTCGGATGGAACTCAATTTGTTGGGAAACTAGTCTTCAAAATTCGGACGATCTTATTCCTGGAACAATATTTTCTTCCAGAATTTAGTGGTAATTTCTTCCTATAAATTGTCTTGGAAGAAATATAGACCCTTACTTTAAAAAACAGACTTAGCAAACACAATTTGTTTTAGAAGTTGCCTCATCTGACCAGCTATGAAATTTCGAAACTCTGGACCTGCTTCATTACGAATGAGTCACTCACAAAATTCGATGCACCATTCTAGACCATTTTCGGTCAAAGCCTAACAATTATGTTATTTAAGATCTCAGTTTAAATCCCCTGCGAATTCTTGCCCAACCGCCTCTAGCTATTCCAAGTTTACCCGCCCTATCGACTTTTCACCTGCAGTACACTTCCAGTCGCACTAATCGAGGCAAATCTTATTCTGAGTCTGAGCTTGTAGATGCATTGCGTGAGGGTGGGTACCTCTGTGACTCTCAATACAATTTTATCACATTGTTGTGTAGCCTTTGTTTTCACTATAACACGTTGTTTCGTTTTAAGAGATAACACCATCACTAATAAGAGAATTGTTTTTAACTTATAACAACAACAACATTTATACAGCAACTGAAAAAGAAATAGATAATATTGCTAACATTTTTAAAATACAATGCAACACTCGGTTGGAAAATAAGTGTCGCTCATAACTGAATTTTTGTTGGCTAACTTTTGAAACATTCTGTATTTTACAATAACCTATTTCCGGTTATTCCTGTGGACACAGGAACACTGTTTAATTATGCTATTCTTTCCATTTTGTTTTGTAGCCGCAATAATTATACTTTTTCCCCACATTTTTAAGGAATTTTCGCTTTCTTCTATTATTTCCAGCATACTTGTCCAAAACTCTTATCTTGTTACTGATTGTTTGAACAAATGTGTTCAAGAATTCCACTACTCGTTCAAAAGAAATGATGCAACTCCTGTTGCTAATTGTCACAAGTGCTAAAGTTAGAGTAAAGCCATGGAGTTTGTGAACTTATTCCCCAAATATCTTGAAAGAATGTTAACTTAATTTGGTCTAAATTGGCGAAGGACTTATCAGGAAAAAAAATCAGCATTGCAGAGTTTTATGGAAAATTTTGCTCGTTAGTTTTAAAAGTTTAAATGGAATCATTTTTCTGATATTAAACTGTTTAAAGTATGTTTTTACCCTTGCATAACAATATTAATAGATATTTTAGTGTTTATTTAATAACATAAACAACATACACAAGATTAAGTTCAACAGACCAAGAAGCTAATTTATTATTTTATACATCAACAATTACGCCAAACTTAGTCCTTATAGAGGATTGGATTGGATTGTTAGGTTTGGAAGAGGATATTTCGATACTTTAGCCTTGCTCAAGGGCTTGACGTTTGTGTCTACGCCTCCCTTGGGGGACACCTTGTGGAGGAAGGGATGACCTGAGGGAAATACCGGGCGGTGAGTCAGGGATTAAGACGGGGTCCCTTATATTGTTTCCAGATAAACATTTCGATGCCGGCGAAGCCTTTCAGAAAGACCGCTTTCATACTAGAAGCATAAGCCTTTCCAAAGCGCAAGCCACCGTCACATCGCACCAACTCACCTCACCCTGGTACTTTCGACTCTGTAACAGAACCAACGGAAATGTGAAAACGGGAGAGTTAAACTTTGTGTAAAGGAGAGATCCGTCCCAGCATTCGCTTAAGTGACCAGGGGAAATCACGAAGAAACCCAAGGTCATGATGGCTAGTATCAAAGGATTTGAACCCGGGACCTCCAGAATGCTAGTTCCAAGCGTTACTGCCAGAGTCATCCCGTTCTTTTCCGTACAGTGAGTAAGAGCCGTATCGTAGAATATTCGGAACACTTTCATTAACTTCAGGGTCATTTTGTTAAATAGACATAAGCTATTACTGTTTAAGTGCAGAACTAGTGTCTCGCTGTTACAGGCCAAATGGACCACTGAATGTATTGGGATTTAAAACGAACATTTAAATAATGATTACATTTTTAGAACGATTAAGTTTACACTACTTACCATCTTGAAATGTGTCATTTAGAAACATAATTTCCTTAAGGATAAGTAATAAAACCCAAAACAAAGTCCAGCTTTCACAGTTAATGGGAACTGCAGTTAAGTTTTCTGACTGAGAGTGTTTGTTCACAAAAGGGAAGTTGTGCTAAACATAACAGAAAATTGAATTCGACAAGTATGAACGAAACTCTCCAATTTCGAAGTCATCAAAGGTATTCTTTAATTGTGATTCAGGACAACTAGTTCCATTTGTGTGTTCATCTTTGTTTGAAATGTATTTTCAGGAATACATTTCCCTTTTACACTGGGAGCTTTAAAATAGGAGTAAATATTTACCGAGACGCTTGTTAGTTTATGTTGAAAAAAATAAAATATTTTATGTGTAGAATTTTCGAAATTTTGCACAATGTCTCATACAGTTTCATCTTCTTTTGCTAGGTAGCAATAATGCATTTAGAGTTTCAAATTGATGGGGTTATAAAGAAAGAGAAGTAGGTTTATTTCTTTTGATAGAAAATGAGAGCTTCGAAAAATTTTAGAGGCATTCAAAAAATGTATAAGGAGATAAACGCATTGTCAGTCGTTGATGATTGCAAAAAGGTTGAAGCAGTCTCACTGAGCGGCCACATACTGCAGTGACATCTACAATGATATGACATGTCTTATTGGGAACGATCGGTGTATAACAACCAAATAGCTCGCCTATCTCTGTCGGCAATACAGCACAATACTCTATCAGTTACATCATTCAATTTGTGGTAAAGGGACCGTCAAAGTCTAACAGAGATTCATCATTGTAACGGAAGATGTGTAAATGAGTATAGTTTCCATCTCGAAACCGAAAGACAATCCATGTAGTGGGATTACAAAACTTCTCCAAGATAGTACCCTCATTGCTAAAGTCACGGGCATGTTCTTCAGGGACTCTGAAGGGATGTTTTGATGTATACGTCAAAACTCCTCGGAAATTGGAGAAGCGGTTCAGGCGCATTTGTCTTTACAAAGATGCGACCAAAGTTCTTAACTATAACACAAAGCTGCACACAAATCAACATACTGGTAGAGATTGGTAGATCCTTACGCAATCTACAGATCGGATCCCAGGTATTAAATTTTTTCAGTTTCGTATCCTCGGACTTGTAAATCTAAAAGATGCAATCTGCTGGAGGAGATTTGAGGTAACGAGGAAATCAGAGCCGCAGTACGGAGGTGGTTGAGAGTTTGTAATGCGACGGCATACAGGTTGTGGCATTGTGGTGGTATAAAGCATTTGATTTTCAAGGATATTATAGGAAAATAAGTGATACATTACCTAATTGAACGCTTTTCCCCGTATTTTTTTCTACTTGAGAGGAAGAGAAATAGTTACTCGGTTTTGGCAGTCGACTAACAGCCCGAAGTTGAAAACTTTGGTAAGTAATTTAAATTCTCCTTAACATCTATCAGAAAGTCACTCACTGTCACGAAGTTGTTCTGAAGTAGTTGGAAATATCTTGATTTCCTGTGGAGGAGCCAGAAACAATTCAAAACATTTTTTCGTGAAAGTCAACGAACTTCGGGAAGTGTGGGAAGAAATTCACTTCCCATTTCACTAGGCAAACGAGAACTCGATTTAAGATTTCTTCGTCACAAAATAATGGACTTTCTCTTCATGTAAAATATCGAAAGTTGTCGAGACACAAATCTGTGGCTTGGTTATTTAAGGTGGAGAATGTTTTTAAAAAAGTAAGTGTTATATAGGAGTCCTCTGCTGCCAATTAAATCTTGAAGCTAATTACTATTCACTAAAGTACCAGACAGAGGTACTCCAATAGCACCTAAATGAGAGCGGCGCTGGTTGCCATCTTCAGGCATGGTAGAGTGGCACTTACACAACCGTACAACAGTTTCCTTAACTATTCAAACGGTTTTACGTATCAACTTTATGAAAGAAGATGCAGAAACCGGCCAGTGTCGTTGTCACCCCGCTATCCATTGCTAGTTGTAGTTCGCATTGAGCGTTTCCTGGTGGATATTTTGTTTCAATTCCTCCAGCATATACTGGCTTATGGTACATTTTAGAGTATCTCAGAGATAAAAGTAGTAAGAGGTTAGGTTAGAGGACCGAAGAGCCCACAAATCTTTACTAATAACCCTGTGCTCTGAAACACTCAATTTCTTTCATCGAAATGAACTGTGGTAGAATTTTGTTGAAAAGGCGAAATCACGTTCCCTGTTGGTTAATTTTGTAAAGCACAAAATTGTATTTACGTAGCCATACTTATTTTTTATGGTTTAACTTTAATTATTTAGTAGTTCTTGGCACAGGGCCATAAAAATGGCTGTTTGTTGTGAAAGATGGTTCTCTAAACGATGACAGTTTCTTCGGTAAGGACCCTATGCTGTCTGTTAGGTTTCTTTGGCTGAACACTGCCCATAGCTTGAAATGTATTATAAAGAGTTTGGGGTGTTGCACGGTCTGGAACCTTTACACCCCGGAATCTTTCTTCAAATCTTCTTTCAACCGACAAGCTGACGAAGTTAATACATTTGAATCAGAAAACATATACTGAACCATAATTCCTTTCGCGATTAAATGTAAACAAAACACACCGCTCATTTTAACGACTGAACTCAACCACTATCAGATCCAGCCAGAGGCTAGTGTGATCTTTTTTCCAAGCAACGGCGGGAAAAGCGCGTTTACACGCTGAGTAAAACCCTGCAAGTTGGTTCATAGTTCATTGGATTGTTCCGTTGGTGAAAGAGCTTTGTGGAATGAGAAATACAAACGCAAAAAGATAAAAACAGTCAAAAAAAAAAAAAATCAATGGAAAGCTCACATCTAGATAAACTGGAGGTTACCTTCTCTATCGAAATGTCCACCATAACTACGAAAATCATCAAAGCAGTGTACACTCTCCATTGTACCGCCACAGTGGCCGAGATCGTTAAGGCGCGGACTACTCCTGATCAGGAAGTCAGGGGTTCGATTCCCACCACATCCGTTCCTCCCTGACTGAGTGTTTTCTTCCCCCCCCCAGTCCGCATAAATGGCAAATGCCGAGGAGGTACCCTTAACTTAGGCCTGGAACACTTTCTTCCTTTAAAAAATCCTTTCCCTGTTTATCATTCCATCTCATGTATCATTAGTTTAGTTTCCACCAGCATTTAAAACGAGCATTAAACACTTTTAAAAAAAAAAACTGCAGTGCGGAGATCTTTGTAAGTGAACGTGCATTTTTTTATTTTCAAGATATGTCTGTTGCTTTACGTATCAGAGGTATGAATTTATGTGAAAAATAACTGGTGCATGATACCTGAAGAAAACTCAAAACGTATCTGTAAATATGCATAATGTTTGATAGTTCCAAAGATAATAATCTTCCAAAGTTGTATATAACACGAAATGTTATCGGCCATATTGTGTCTGTGCACTGACTGTGACACGTCCTGCTGGAAAAACCATCATTGACTGACACGCTCAAGTACCAAATACCCAAAATGTGCCATGGGTGCTGAGACCTCATTACACACGCTAGTAAAGCACTGCAACTTCAACAGAGTGAATTAAGTGCAATAAAAGTGTTAATGATCAAAATGCTGTTTCGACTTTTCAGAATGACATAATAGAGCTTAAAAATTGAAAAATTGAAACTACAACGACGTAGTTGTAGTATTTCTTCAAAAACGACACGAGGTTGTAAATGCCACTGCTGTGGAGGAATTCACGTCTTGGATTGTGCTTATGTCATCTGTGTTTCTGAGAGGATGCTTGTCTAGGTAATTCTGCAGAGAAAGGGATAGGATAATAATCCTCTGGTGAAAGGTCTGGAGAATATGGGAATCACTAGAGCTTTCCTCCGAGTCTCTCTATTGTCTTCCGTGCATGTTGAATAACATGCGATCTCCATTGTTGTTAAAAACATTGTTGCCGTTAACCGACACAGGTTGCTTCTCACGCAGAATTTCTGACTGGGTTAAGCTGGACTGAATATTCCTGAGCGGCGAGGGTTTCTCCATAATCCCTCTTTATCTTCCCAAGTCCTTGGATATTACGGGACTAGTTTCTGTTATTCTTTATTTCCTGAATCAAGATTGGTCTGCTGATATGATTTATGACCAATCTGCTAATCTATTGATAGCTTCAAAAGTAAATTACAAAACAGCTCCAAGATTGAGACGTTATAGCACTTGATAACAAAAACATGTTTTATAACTAAAACAGTCTAGTCGATTCTGGTGATCTAGTGGTAACCATACTTGTTTGTAGACAAGCGTGGATAGCGGGGTAGATGAATTTTTAGGGCGTAAAAAATCTTAAGTATGGCTTCCTTTGGAAGGGAAGTGAAGTCGTTCATCCTGTGTCGTAAATTTTTGGCACGTAAAATACCCCCAAGCCTGGAAGAAGGACCTCTGAACAAAAATTTATCGGCCATTTCAAGCCCTGATATGAATGGGGCACTAATGACTAGGGACGTTAAGCGCCTCCTTAAATAATTCAAATACGCAAAACGCTCTAAATATAGCAAGGCATGTTTACCTTAAATGCTACACCTTTACACCTAATATTGAACTGTCACTATTTCTTTTAAAAAGATACATCCAAGGGGCAAAGGGCATTCTTATTGATTATATTAAGTCTTCATAATGCAGAGATAAAAATGTATTCACCAAACCTTCTTTCTATAGGTTGCACTCTAGGCTACTAAAGGCACCACATGATATATGAGTTGAAATAATAAATTGGAAAAGGATATTTTTTAAAGGAAGGAAACGTTCCAGGCCTAAGTTTAGGCTACCTCCACGGCATTTGCCATTTATGAAGACTGAGAAAAACCTGGAAAAACTCGCAGTCAGGAAGGATGATCCTGGCGGGATTCGAACCCCAGACATCGCGCTCACGAGTCCGCGCCTTAACGACTTCAGCCACCTGTGACGGTACTGTAGGCGTGACTTGCTACGCTAAAACCTTAGTCACATATAGAAACAGATGCATTTGGCGAGATTGCTTCAACTTAAATAGCCATGCCTTCCTCTTGATATCGTGAAGAGTGCAGAGTTTCTACGCAAAACACAGTGCGATATTTTTCAGAATAGAGGCACTGTTACACATCTGGCAACTGCATTTATAGACCAAGAGGAAGACAAGGGACAAGGGGGAAGGGAGTAAGCAGCACTGACCTCGATTTGGTTGCCTAGCGTCACAACTCGCGGCTAAACGCTCAAGATTTTACCATCGTTCCCAACAGAGCGTGAACACATGTTACGCTTATTAATCACTGACTTTTGCTTCGGTGGATGTTATTGCCTCAGAGAGAGGGAGAATTTACACGCTTTCCATAAGCAATGTGTTCGTACTTCCTCTCACCCTTCACTATGATATGAATAATTTTTTTTCTATGTTAATGTATCCTTCTATTCTTGCCTTTTACACCGCCCTGCTCAAGACCAAGTGGTTTTAAACGAAACTATAAGTATATTCAAATTATAACCTCTTCGGTTAAGCTCTTGTGTTCAACGACCTTCGCAAATGTTGAATGAAGAGGTTCATCACTGCAGCTATTTCTCCAGAGATATCGATAAACTGTGCGGTCAGTTTTGTTTTCCCCTGGAGTGTTTTGCTTATGAGCGAGCGCGCCGCTCCTTAGCCGGTTAGCCCGCCAACCGGGTGTTGATGATTAGCGGGAGGGTAAAACAATAAAACAAACCAACCATACAATACACAAACCAATTTCAGACATATCAAAGTATCAAATAAAGTGTTGCAATTGCCAGCCTTCATTCTCCGCACATTTTTGACATCTCTATAGGAAATTATTCATCACTCGCTATAGTTCATTTTGAGCAATCCGACAATTACCTGACGAATATTATCCTTAAGTACTTGCTTTGTGTGGGGTTCATCTTGTAAACGATATTTTTTAATTTTCCATAGAGATTAATAATCGCAGGCTGTAAACTCGGGGGGGGGGGAGCTGACGGGGTCATAAATGCTTACTAATAACTCTGTCTTGGAAACACATTGTGAATTGCCCTCGTGGAATTAATCACGATGTGAGTAGTGACAGAGTCCTGTTGAAAAAATGCATGACCATGGTCCTGTCGGTTAATTCTCTGGGAAAATGGGTTAGTGCGGTATTCACATAAGTAAGAGAGTCAACTGTATGTTAAAAAAAACTGTCTTATGGTTCTTTCGTCACTGAGCTCAATCTGCATTAAGACATGTTATGTTGTTGTAAAAACATGAGGCATAATACAATATATATATAGTCAAATTAAGAAACGAACAACGCAGTACACACCCAGGAATAACTGCGCTACGATTGCTACAGTCAGCAAGGTCAACAAGTAAGCAAGCACGTTTGCTGCCCCCCCTCCACGGCGCGTAGGCTCACTTATAGAAAAAACCGCGCGCCGCGGGAGAAAGTATCACTGATCACACTGTATTTTTAAATTCCTGAATAATGTATGGATTTTTCTGTACAGATATCTTCAGATAATAATAACAGGGATCCAAACCTGGATAGTTCAGCGACTAGAATCATCCAATTTCACCAAATCGTTAAGGACAACAGTTGCAATGTTCATTTAAGCAGTTCAGAATTGTATGTGGTCTTGCTCCATGTTGGGAAAATATTTCCTCTATTTTTATTTTTATATCTTAAAGAAATTAGCATAAGAAGCTGTGTGTTCAGGAAGAACGGTCTAATAATTCTACATAACGAAACAGGGCACTACAGTATATAACACGCCTCAACGATTTAATGTGAATCTATGAGACAGATTCGAACATCTGTTTATTGATCTAGCATTTACATGAAAAGGAAGCTTATCTGAGAGACAAATGTGAGGAGTTGCTGAGGGCTGTCATTAAAAACCGGCTAAATTATTTAAAAATATATATATAAACTGCCACCATATGCTAGTGACATTTTTTCATTTTTAAAGTGGTCGATTGATTTAAACCGAGTTGTTAACGACAGATTTTTCCACTACTGGCTGTAGGATGTAGTGTTTCTAGGATTTTAATGAGCTTCGGTTCCAACATTTGTTATTAAAGAAGGAATTTCTTAAATTTTCTTCACAATTTGTTTCAGAAATTATTGATCTTTGTGGAATTTTTCTGCACTGAAATATCACACTGAATTCAGCAGCATTACAATGATATTTTATTCAGCAGATACAGTATTTTGTGTATCAGGAGCATACATCGTTAGGGTGGTCGAGGTTGTTAAAGCACGGATTCGTTAGGGAAGTCTGCGGTTCGATTCCCATAGGTCAGATCTCCCTGGCTGGGAATTTTTCCAGAGTTTTCTCAGTGCTTATAAATGGCAAATACTGGGTAGATACCCTAAACATAGGCCTGGAACGCTGTCTTCCTTTAAAAAGAAATCCTTTTCCAGTGTATCATTTCACCTCAGGTATCATCAGTGTCCACCGCCTGTAATGCCTCAGTAGTTAAAACGGGCTTTAAGCACTATTAAAATCGTTCAGAGTTAAATGTTACTAACAAAAGCTGAAACGGAAGAAAATCTGTTTGTAGTGCAGCTTAAAAGCCAGTGACAGGAGCATACATACCTGTGTCATGTGCATTTACAAATATTGCATATATTTAATAACAGTGTAATCGGTTTGACTTTCTTCCCTTGAACAGAAATTGAAATATTCACAACTGAATTGTACAGAATCTACTCATTTCATAACCACACAAATAATTGTATATTATAATAATAATGATAATTATTTATTGGGAAAGAAAAAGAGCTGCCATTCTAATTGCATTGCATAAAATGCAAGAAGTTTAGGAAATATTGAAGTTTTAATTCTTAAATGACTTGTGTCTCAACATCGTAAGTAAAAGAAAATTAAAGCATACAACAACAAATAGTAATAATAATAATAATAATAATAATAATAATAATAATAATAAATTGCAACAAATACATGACACAAATGTAGTAGTTTCTATAATAGTTTTACTGATATTGGTATCAAACTTTTATTTATTTATATATATATATATATATATATATATAATAGTGGTTTTGAAGACTTTATTGAACAGCTGTCAGTGGAGTAGCACCGGTTTAAAAAAGCACGTATATTTATTTATTTATATCTGCTCTGTTTTCGTAGTTGCATTAGCCTTTGCCGTGTTCCAGGTGTTATTCTTGAAGAATTAAAAGTGTTAGGTTCTCTTTCCCATATATGAAAATTATTAAATTATAGTTAAGAAAACGTTTTATCAAGAATCTGTTTCATTGGTTTTATCGATAGTACTGCATATTGACTTTATGGGGTGTTGAAGTGTAAAAACCTATCCTAATTTTTTTAAGTTCAAAACAGCCTCGTTAAATTATAGAGATAATGGTTAAATGGGTTAGGTGTTACTAACACTGGGCCATAGCTTTAAGTGTGGACTGTCATGTAGGAATATAAAACAGGCTCTTTGTTTACAACTGAGTCAAATTGTTAAGAGAAAAATCCTGTCTTTTCCTTCTTCAGATTTATCCTTTTCTCAGCGACTCCCAGTATTATTGACATATACCTCAATTTATTTCACTAAGTTTTTCCATCTTTGTATAATATTTTGGGGTATATTCTTTTATATTGGGTGTGAGAACTTAACAGTTCTTTTGTAATGTGAATTGCGGTCAAGAGGGGCAAATATACTTCATGTACATTTTTTACAAACTATATTTTGTGCTTTTAGGGACGTATGCCCAATGCTAATGCTCCAGGCTTCCAGCACATTTGAATTGGTTATTGTGTAAAGATTTTCATCACTAACAGCTACAATGAAAATTTAATAATCACTAACGCCCTTCCACATGTGAATATAAAAAGAATGGTTAAGATTGCTTGCTCACACCGAGGAGGCCCGGGTTCGATCTCAGCGGCCCATAAGTGGGATTTGTTGCGGTCAAAGCGGAGCCTGGTCCCACGGCTTCCTCAGCCACTCATTCCGTCTTTGCTTCATCATCATCTCATCCCCATCTTCACCTTCATTATTCAGCGTAAGGAAGTCCTCCGAATCTGTTTGCATATTTCAGTTGTTTTTCTGCCGCCGCGTGTGGAACTCCAATGCCCGGCCGGCAAGTGAGTTAGGATTAGAAAAAACTAAAACACACACAGATGGGAAATTTTCATTTATTAATTTATAATATTTTTCACACATAACAGAGAGTAACCAGCTCTTATATTAAATTTGGCACTTGTCTATTTGTAAAAAGACAAAAATGTTGACAGATATTAAGAGTTGTTTTCATAACATAATGTTAAAGTAATAGAATCGAATTTAATTTTTTTTATTCCGCATAAACGCCAGAGCTGAAAGAGGCCCCATTACATTTTTGTTACTATCAAAACTTTAGATATTAGAGTGAAATTGACCTGGCATTACTAGCTTTTCAGTCTTTTAACTATTGAACTAAACCTTATTATATAGCAATATTACAACAGCGTAATTTTTTCAAACCATGCTGTTTTTATTAATTTTTATGTTCAAAATTAAGGCACAGTGTTTTTCATTACAGATAATTACAGGAACCACCACAATACATTTATTAATACTATTACTTGACTTTAAAATGACTGGCTTTGTGCGAAATGGAACAAAAACGTTGCAGATATTGGAAGAGAGTTTCGGAATTGCGGTAGTACAAGAAACAAAAAATTAAAGGCTTAGAAAGTATGAAAGGGCAAATTGGGAGCCATAATTTTCACACCCAAAGAAGTGACTGTGTGGTCAAGAGTTTTCCATTTTATTAAACATGGATTATCTAAATGTATTATTTTGATTTATATCACACACACACACACACACACACACACACACACACACACATACATAACCTTACATATTTGACCTAATCACTTGCGTATGGAATTAGTGACACTGGAGATATTACATTTTGAAATTAACCTTAGTATATCTATTCATCTTTATATAAAGTGATATTGCTATAGTTTAAGATCGTCGGGACATTGTTGGGTGACTAAATTTCGTAAAACCAATAGAAAAATCCAACACTTCCAGCTGATACTGGTTTTACCCCGCATGTTTAAGTTATGGCTAAGCAATTTTTACCAACATATACCTGGGTTAAGAACAAGTGTGGTGCAAATACCAGCCTGGTTTCCAAGAACGAACTGTCTCACTATCCTCGGCCAGTGGAAAATTGTGAGCTATACAGACGCTATTTTTCAATTGGCACTTCGCCAGACTTTTTTTTTTTTTTTTTTTTTTTTTTTTTACGAACTTAAAACAGGCAAACTTTCTGGTTTGCCCTTGGAAAGTTTCTTATTTTTGGCAATGAAGAGAACCTAGGCCTAATGCTGTGTTCTCACAGATTATAAATGCAAGTCATTTAGACAACGAAGACAAGATTTCTGGAAGAGTAGCGTGAGCAGGGCGGTTGAACAAAAAATAAAGTTGCAAGTTATATTTATATATGTATAACACTTAACATGTAATAAATTTACATATTAAATATAGTATATACTAGATCAGAACAATTACTTATGAAAGGAACGCAAAATTATTGAATTATACTTTGATGTATTTATTGTTTATACGTATTTAATAATTACGTCTCACCAGTAGTTACACGAGATGTACAAGTAAAGAATCTTTTAACTTTAAAAACTTAAAAAATAAGAAAAATGACGAACATTTTGTTTAAGGTAACAAGCTATGTATAATAAATATGCGAGAATTACTTATTAGACTTTGGATTATTACATTCAGTTATTTATTTATTTTCTTAGTATTTTGTGAAAAGACTGTTTTTTAAGTAATGCATAAAAAAGAGATTGAAATTTTCTGATACCATTTCTCAAAACTGTAGTTAATACCTGTTGACTCTTTTTAATGTAATATTACAAAAAAAAAATGGTCTTAATTTTTTTGCATAACCTTTTCAGATTTCAATTTTTTGTACATATTATACAAATTCGAAGAAAATGCATGAAACATTTCAAAATATAATAACCAAAGTGAATCGTGCTGAATGTTTGAAAATTGTATCAGATGATATTGTTATTAACTTAACGGATCAAGGATTTCCATGCAATTCATTTACTCTTGCTAAGTGAGCACATTGTTCCCTAAAGCTTAAAGTACGTATTTGAGTTTTATTAAATTATAAAATAATGCATAAGCAACATAATTATATATACTTTTCTACAGCCTACAACCCAAGGTCGGGCCATGCCCTGCCGCAGCGACCTCTGCTTCCTCTACCTCCGTCTTACGACTTCATTGATGGTGGGAAATATTACACGGGGAGCACATGTATGATCAGCATGCTGGCTCCCCGCCGGTCTCCTATCACGTGGCTTTCTAGATCGAAGATCGCCACCTCTCCATCAGGCAGCTCCCCACGTACCCTCACGAGGCTGGGTCGACCCCGTCCAGACATCCCTAACTTAAAAAAAAATCCTAAGTAGGTACCGGCTATGGAACCCGGATATTGGCGGCTAGCTGTCAGCAACGCTAATGAATAGACAAGAGCGTGGTACAATTATGCTTACCCTGGGAGAAATATACATCAACGCAATTTGGAAAAAGGCTCTAGAACATTCTTGTCCATAAATGAAAATTCTTACAATTTATTAATAATATCGCCATTTTAAAAATATCAGTAAGTGTAATGTGCTCTTTCCGGGAAATACCTGTTCAAAAGAGTGGAGGAATATATCGTTTCTCTGGCAGGAGAGACTGTCTACTGCGAAATTAAGCTCAAGGCTAGGAAGATATTTCTTTCCGTTATATCACTTTTTCATAATTTTGATTTATAACACTGATGTGATGTAATGGTGAGATATTCTAAATTAAATGCACATCGAAATTCTTACAGTGAGACAGAGCATGTTGGGAAACCGGCAAGGGAGACTTGGTTTTATGATTGTTCATACGGAGCGAAACAACAGTAGAAATTAAACCAATATAAAATGCTTTGCAAAGCTTACAAGATAGCATATATACAACATTCTTAGAAGCACAGTTAGTAAACGAATTAATCTTAAATTATGTGGATAAACAGCGGCTGTGGAACGAAAATGACATGGCATAATTAGCATAATAACGTTTTGCATTTAGGGCATTGGCAACAACATGAGCCTGCGACCCGATAGGGTAATTTGTATGGACATAGGTTGCGGCGAAATATACTTTTAAGGTTAGGGTATTCTGAAACTAAAGTAACTTTTAGAAAAAAATGTGTAAAGATGAATGCATCAATAAAGCAGCGGAATGTTCTTTCATAATAGGTCTGATACTGTCAGACTGTCAGAGAGGTGAGTACTAACGAGGTTAATAAATTTCTCTTTGGAAGGTTTTGGTTTGCATTGGAATATTTTATGCGCAGGAATAATGCGTTCTATAAAAGGTAAAAATGTTATTTTGTATTATTATGATACCTACAGCGTAACTTTTAAAATTACTCTCTTATGTGATTGTAGTGTCTGGTACTGTCTTCGATAGATATTTAAGCAGGTATTGTGAATTTCTGTAGGATTTTTTTTTTCTTTAAAAAGGTTTGACTTAAAGAGGGTCACTGGTCGTTACGTGTAATTCTACCTGATTCTTTTCTCATTTGCATTTTCCATTTCAAGACAAGAGCTTACAGCAACAGAATCTTCTACTCCAATTCTGACTAAATTCCAATCTAAGGACCACAGTGTGCAAACGTTTTGAAATAAACCTCGAAGCATGGAGGAGATTATAACAGAACACTATTTTAATTCTTTTACGAACGTTTTAATTATTTTTGTATATTTTCATTACTTTTATCTGAGATTATCTTGCATTTCATAGATTTAGGGCTTGTCCAGAAAGTATTAAAAAACATCATTCTTCAAATCATTCTGTTGTACGTCTTGGCAAAGAGCTAGATGTTCTTTTGTCTGCTATATGGGAACTAGCTGTAACTGAATGTTGAAATGTTAGCGCTCTGATTATTTTAATAGTGTGTAAAGCCCGTTTTACTGCTTAGGCATCACTGGGGTGGACAATGGTGATACAAGAGATGAAATGATAATTAGGGAATACTTTTTTAAGGAAGGAAGAGTTACAGGCTTAAGTTAGGGCATTTGGCATTGACTCCTGTTGCATATGCAGTTTATGGTCAAGAACGTAAAGGTGCATTCATGTTTGTATTCTAATTATGCTATTCTCGTACCTTATATGGAAAAAATTACCTGCTCCTGTCTTCTTTCTTAAATATGAAGTGCATAAAAGAAAGAAAGGATATTGACAAAGTACACCGAGGAAGCATGGAGAGACCAACTTAGCTAGTAAAGGATACGCCTACGAGGATGACAAGAAATCATTGAATATCCGCCATATTTATATACGAAAGGGGCGAGAGTTTTGGGGAAGAGAAAGCTATGCGACGATTTCGTTCATGGTTGCCTAGCTCGTGGGAAGCCGAATGTTCTGCTTCAGCGAGAACGTGAACTTGGCAGGGAGAAACCCTATGGAGCACTGCTAGCTCTTTGCCATGCTCGCTGAAATTCACAAGGAAGAGAATGTATGAAAATGTACATAAGAGAGTAGAGTGCTAAATTAAAATTAGAAATTTAGAAATAAAATACTGGAAATATTTATTGCATCACCCACAAAATATTCATGCTTTCCTATTTATACTCATCTAGAAATATCAGTATTTTGAAATTTTATTATAATTGTTTTTCTAGATATAATCCGAATATTTCTAAGTCTAAAAATGTGAAAATTTGATACTAATCGTCTTTATATCTGTTATAAGTACATTTAGCAGTAAAACTGAAGAAAATGTCAAATTTTATAACTAAATAGTGATAATGTTACAATAAAAATTGCATAGTTCTGACAAGTTCTTGTTTAAAAATTGTAATTAGAGAGTTTTACGCACATAAAATAAGCCTTTCCCATTGTACAAATGCTTAATCAATACTTCGTGTTGCTTTCCCAAGATTTTATTACGGCATCATGTCGTCTGGGCATTTAAAGTATTACTTTTTACTTAGTCAGGCGAACTCTCACTAAACCACACCCTTCAATCAGGTCTTTCTTATTTCTTATTTCTTGTTTTTTTCTTTTCTTTTCTTTGCTACAGGATTGTCTATTATCTTCCAATAGTTCTGAAAGGGGTTGTGATCTGAGCTGTTTCATGACCATGAGAGGGTGGAAATCCTGTGTTCTTCAAGAAAAATTATAACCGTAGCATGATATTGTATTTTTTTTTTTTTTTTTTGAGAATCATGTGGTTGTAACACGAATTAAGTAAAATAGCAGTTTAGTTTGGTAAAAATAACAGTGTTTAAGCAAGGTACTCCTTTTTCTTAGTGCGGAGTCAGTGTAATTTTCTGGTAATGCAAACTGCTCCACAATTGTTGGTATTTTCTCTTAAAAGCATTATGTGTGCATGTGCAATTATTGCTCCCTCAACAAAGTGTGAAACGCACACCCTTTTGCTGGAACTTCAAACCCAGACCATCACGCTTTCTGGGAAGTTCACTGTTGAGTCCAAATATCTGGCAGAAATTCTTCACCGGATAAATATTTTTCCATTGTTTTCTCTGACAGTAAATTTTGATTCATCTGAAAGATGACTTTACTCCACACCTCTTCAGTGCAATGGGCATGTTCCTTGGGCCACTCTAGTTGAGATTTCTTCATTTTAACTTCTTCTGTGGCCGTCTAGATATAGACCCATTTTCGAAAGATTTCTATTGCAAATCACCACACTAGAAGCCTCTTCCCACTCTCTTTTCAACTCCACTAAAGTAATACGCCAACTTTTCAGACAGATCCGGTCATTAACAGCAGTAGAAGACCTTTACCTGCCTCTTTCTTTAATTCTTTCAAAATTCCTAGTTTTCTTGCATGTGGCCAATAATCTTGACACAGTGGACTAGTTAAATCCTATCTTTGATGCAGTATGTTGAATAGAAAGGCCCTCAAAAGCTAATGCTATGCGTTCTTTTTACGAGGAGTTGAATTAATTCCTTTGCCCATTTTGTTCAGCTGTCATTATTCACACATCGCTGGCTGCTACATTAAAACCAACAATAAAGGCAGTGGTATCACAGCAATGAAAAATGCTTAGTAATTCTGTTGCATGCAACAATGCATGCTTACTTTTAGATAAAACAAAACTAAATGGTTAACCCATTGTTGATATCAAGTAAGGTAAGTGTAAAAATACACAAAAATCTATAAGTGATGCAATAAAACTTTTTAGTAATATATGAATGAACACAAATTCACTGTGAAGAGAGTATGGTGAAAAGAAAGAAAAACATAGACGTTATTTCTAAACATAATCGGCACCCAGGGCTGTGCTCTTCTTCCAGTGAGTTTCTATCGGTTACAACATAGACACTGACAGGGCTGAATGAGCATTTCTTTCCACTCAACCAACAGGAGGAAGCAGCTAGGGGTAAAGTAAGAAAATGTGGTGGATTAGACATTATTTCGAAGATCAGTTTATGCACTTTCTCATCGCGACTGTCAATGTGAGATAACGCGATCTCCTCTTTTTGTGCTCAAATCGTGACCAATTTTTTCCCCTGAAATGTGTTTTTAACACGATCCACGATAAGCTTATGTCAGCTTTACATTTTTTTATTTTGGTTATTGGGAATCACCCCCTCCCCCAAACCGCCACGGGTGGCCTAGGTCGTTAAGGCACGGACTCGTGAGCGGGAGGTCTGGGTTCGAATACCGCCCTGACTGAGGTTTTTTCCAGGTTTTCCTCAGTCCTCATATATGGCAAATGCCGGGGAGGTACACTAAACTTAGGCCTGGAACGATTCCTTCCTTAAAAAAAAATAAATAAATCCTTTCTCAACTTATCATTTCATCTCATGTATCATCAGTGCCCGTCGCCTGTGGTGCCTCTATAGCAAAAAATAAATAAATAAATAAATAAACAAATAAATAAAAAAAAATAGGCGTCCGGAGCGCGCTTCATTTTCGCTGAATGTACAACCATGTTTGAACTTCAGGAGCAAACTGTCATCAACGCTATGATTATGAAATTAATTTAACTCGGATTTTATCTACACGACTGGCCAAATTCCTCAAATAAATATAATTTTTGTGTACCAGAATCATAATCAGTCTCTTAATAGCCAAAATCGTTATAAAATGATGCATTATGACACTAGTAGCATAGAAACAATTACACCATTAAATTGTTTTCATTGATAAAATGCGGTCATCGGCTGGGTATTATGTTACGATAATATTAAGGAAACAATTCATGTATTATTAAAAGCTGAATCAATCATTCATGTCCTTTGCAGAATAGATAATTTCAGAATTAATAAAAACAGTAATTAAGTTAGTAGCTACCAAATGAATCATTGATAGTACTAAATATATGCCAGTAGTAAATTTCTGAATATTAATCTTTTTACGGTTCATCCAATTGATGACTATGTCGTATTCCTTTTTATAGGTTTTATAAGATTTTCTTAGTATTAGTGACATTACAGCCATTTCAACGTGAGCTAAAATGTCATGTTTTAACAACCATAACAGACAACTTAATAATCGCTATTGACACAATGATGTTATAAGTCTGACAAAGAAAATATTCACTCAGAATAGTTCATTAGGAAATGAACATTAATATTAATTTAATTTTACTAATTCCCTTTTAAATTGTGGTGTGAAACTCTTTATAATACTATGAAATTTTCGGACTTCTTAAACGATTCTGGTATATACAGGACTGGGAAATCGAAACATGTGCTATGTGTGGAGAGATAAATCGCAGAACCAGCACAGCTTAGGAGCAAACAGGATAGACCCTGTGCGCACTTAATTTACTAAAAATAGCTCATAGTTCAACCAAAAGCGATCTCTAATATTTATGCAGTGTGAAGATGCACTTGAAAATCTGTTGGTCATACGGATTTTTGTTATTGACGTGTGGAACATTTCTAGAGATCAATTTAATTTATTATCCTTTATCTTTTACAAATAGGTTGAGTCTTATATTCTCCTCCACTCTCAATCGGAGAAGACTCGGTAGCTCGGACCTGACTGACCAGAGAAGTATTTCCTGGTCTCCATCATGCTGCTAAGGAATGTATAAATAATAAAAAATAAATAACTAAATGCTTTCAAGCGCCATGTAGTTGCTAACAAGCAATGTGTGTTTTACTTCTACAAACCATACAAGAGAAATGATTTGTAAAGAAAAGAGAGACTTTTCTCAGAAATTTACATTTTCATGCCTAGAGTCTTGCTGCAGTTTTCTTTTATCATTGTCGCGCATCTTTGTACAGGGTACAAAGACTAAATTTTATTGCACAGATAGGGCTGAAGTAACCTCGCGCACATTTCTACAATTCCTTTTTTTAATATATGTAAGACTTCTTTCACTATGTGCTATTCTTGTGTCAGCAATGACAATGGTATTTTCTTACTTTGTGCTACTAAATGTATACCAAAACACTGTGTTGGGAAATGTTTGGACATATATATGTAAAATAATAAACAAGATATAACTGGTACTAACTTAAAAAGAAAACGTTTAACAAATCAAGTTCAGGGAATTATTATAGAAAATAAACAATACAAATGTAATATAGAGAAATTATATAAGGTAATATTTATAATATACTATAGAAAAAAAAACAATACAATCACCCTTGTGAATACTTTATTGAGAAATACAACATTGCAGCTGGGAAGTGATTGAGTTGTTTGGAGCTAGAGGCGTCATAACAAAATTTTCAATAGACACCTCTAAACGTTTTGCTCTTTCTTTAAAAAAATCCTGAAGATATAAGCTCTCCAGGTACTAAGAGACTCATTAAGTATTGCACAATTTTTTCTGCAAATTAAAAAAGTGAAATGTCTTGATAGTTATAGATGCCTTTTACTCTCTCTAAGGCATATAAAAATGTTAAATATTAATATTTATTTAATATATCAATATTTTAAAGGTGCTAGCAAGCACAATTAAAACCAAACAAATAATTAAACCAAATGTTTTTACAAATTAAACTATGAAATTCACTGATATTGCAGTTTACACAATATGACGTTAAGTCTTCTGAAATTGCTAAAGAACCACACGTTCCATCTTCACGTGTGGCCGAGGTCGCTAGGACACGGACGCGTGAACAGGAGGTCTACGGTTTGAATTTCTCAAGGACTAGGTTCAAGTTTTTCCTCAATGTTCATCATTGGAAAATTCCGAGGAAGTACCCTAAACTTAGGGCTTTAATGCTTTTTTCACAAACTTCTTTCCCCAATTTGTTATTTCATCTAATGTGTCTTTAGTATCATTTACATGTAGTAAAAGTGCCCATTAAGACTGTGAACATTTACCAATTAATGAAGAGGAAACCCTTTCACAATATTAAAAAAAACTGTATATATTTTTGTATCAACATAGGCAGTCTTCCATTTTAATAATTAACAGCTAATGTTGTTGAAAGTTATTGCAGTTTCATATTGTTGCAAAGTTGTGTGTTTGGGATTTTAATCAAAAGAAAAGAAAATAATAAAAGCGGCCGAAATGGCATTTTTGACATGTGTGGTTGGTTGTACTCCCTTAGACAAAAAGGAAAAGGAAGATATTAAAAATGAATTAGATATTTTTAAATTTATCAATAAAATAGAATGACGTAGAAATAACTGGAGAGAACGCGTCCAAAGGATGAAAGAAGAGCACATACCAAAGATTATATTGGATTATTATGCGAAAGGTGAAAGAAATGTAAGTAGACAAAAAAAGCAATGGACTGAAAATTTGTGAGACCGGATCAAGCCTTAAACGTTTATTTAACTCATGAGTTTTAATCATGATGATATTGATAATACTGCAGTACAAGCAATATATAACTATCACTACTACCAATAATAATAATAATAATAATAATAATAATAATAACAATAACAACATAAAACTGAACCACTAAAACAAGTATATCACAGTCATTGCCAACTATGCCTAAGTCTTGCTCAAAGAATGTAGTACGCGCAGCAGTATTCTAATTGTTTCTGTAAAACAATACAAGGATCATTTAAATACAAACTGAACTTTTTAAAAATAGAATTATTCTTATCATATACAATTACAAAACAAATTATATTAATTTTATACATAGTTTCCTTAAACAGAAATGTATTTTCTCCACCGGATGGGCAGTTTCTTTATTCCTTTATCAAAGAAAGATGGCCAAACTGCGCTTAAAGTTCTCAATCACTTAATCATCGCTGAATCTTCCCCCCCCCTAACGCCTTCTTCAGTGGCCGGAACATGTAATGATCAATTCGGGACTGTAAGGAGCATGTTCTAGAAGTGTTCATTGAATTTTTCTTCATTAATCCCGGCTTAAGGCTGCTGTATGTGGCATCGCATTTTCACGCCATCAGGACATCTTTTGTTGCAGTAGGCGGCTCTCAGGTCATCCAATAGCGTGTAAGAATACGTGGCATGCAGGGTCCTTCAATGAGGAACACACCTTTGGAGCCCCAAAATTATTGCGCTTGACATGCGAATTTTGAGCTTGACCGGAGCACAATCCTTTCCCTTCATCCATTCCCCACACTCATTATCTTGTTTTCGGGGATGTGGCAGTGTACCCACGTCTCATTGCAGTTCACTATTCGGTTGAAGAACTACTCACTTCTTCCTGAAAGCGATTTAGAAGTCTCTGACGGATTGTCCTTTCAAACCCTTTTCCGTACAGTGAGGAGACACTTTCGGAATCGTGGTTCTTCAGAAAGAATAGTGTGTGCGCTTCCACAACTTATGCCCATTTCTGAAGCGATTTCGAGCACACTTAGACCACTTTCCACAAGGTCACAAACGGCCTGAGTGACTCTCATCCGTGGCTTTAGTTTTCCACTGCATCACGACAGCTGGAAAACTTCTTGTGTTAGACAATCACTTGGGTTCGTGAAAGCGTAGCTTCTGCATACTGTGACAAAATTTCGTTTACTCTAAATTCTTCTTTGGTTAGAAAATAGATGATGGTCATCTGCGCAACGGACAGTGCAACCTCTTGCTCAGAAATAGCGCTACAGGCAATTGAACACCCAATGCCAAATTATCCGTGGATCGCTCCCCTCCATATATCTCATCTAATTATCTCTATGGCTGCGGCCCTTTTGCCACATTTTATAGCCCTGAGAACAAAAGTTCGGCTTAAATTTGAATTGCCCTTGTAAATAAAATATCTCAACAAATATCTTAATAAGTATCATATGATATTCTGCGTTAGCGAATGACAAAGTAAGGACAGATGCCATCTTCGGTAAGACTTGACTGCAATAACAAAACAGATAACAGGTTACTACTTTGGATAACTTGTTTATTAAAGTGCTTAGGCAGGTATTGTTACATAATTTACAAAATTATTTAAGATTGTTGGCTGAATACGCAGAAAATTTGTTTGAATAAATACACATTAAGTTAGTTAAATATACAACTATTGAAAATATCAAATTTGAATAAAGAGGCTGCAATTTCATTGGATAAAAAGGACATTTGGGAGTTAGTAGATAAGGACGAGGAAGCAGAATTCCGCACTTTATTTAGTATTTAATATTGCGTGTTGAAGGTATTTGATAAAACTTTACGATAATTTCACTGTGATGGGCTATGATTGATAAAAATTCAAAATTTAGTTTCATTTCATCGGTCGATTTTATGATGACGTCACATAATTGAAATTATTGTAAAAATAAACGAAATAACAACAATATTAATAATGGTAGTTTCCTTGTCTCTCGAAAGAAAAGAGAGAAAAGAAGGATAATGAGAGATAAATTTTCCACGTTTTTCCTCTCGTTTTTCCTTTTCAGTTCCTTTTCGTTTTCTCTTTCTTTCTTAAAGAAGAAATATGTTGAGAAAGAGAAGAGAATAGAAGAGGAGAAGTTATTTGTGCACATATCATCATCGACTGCAGGAGTTAGAAAGTTTTTTCCCAAATAAACTGCACACTAGTTGGTCTCCATGAGGTGTGGTCAGCATTATCCATGGCCCCTCTTAATACGCATTACAAATGCTTTGAACTTCACCCACGACGAAAGCGGTACACGAATCGAGACTAACCCGTACATATCGAGGCTCTTGAGCTGGAGTAACTCCTTTCACGAACGCAACGGAAAAAACCGAGCTTAATTCAAGGTAGTGTGAATTTAACATATGTAGGAGGATAATTTCGACGATGTATATGTTGATCTAATAATTCAGTTGGTTAGAAGAGCATTGAACTAGAAGCATAGAGGTAGTAAGCAGCGGTTAGATGCCCCAAATGCAAGGCCTTCACCTCCTTTCTTTCTTAATCTTCACAATTTGTCTTCTCTGTTCTTAATATTATACATTTTACTTTCTAATGGTATTTAAGGGAGGATAACGCAATTTTAATTTTATTTCGTGTACTATATGCTCAAATGAATGAAATTCCGCTGTTGCTTCTTCACTACATAAGCTGCACTTCATTGTTTTCTTCGCACAATAGGTTGCAACTTTAGGTTAGCTTAAGTTAAAAAATAATTACAAAGCTTATACTGTTAAAAGATGTGTATGCCTTTTCCTGTATGCATTATTTAAAACAATGCAAATGTTGCAAATTTAGGCCAGATTCGGTTAGGTTAGGTTATGTTAGGCTAGCTTAAGTTAAAAAAAAGTCCACGACATTATACTGTTAAAAGAAGTATGCATTTTTCCGTATCATTTATTTCCTTTACGTTTTACATTTCTACATTATACTTTGCCATTTAATATTTTGTATATTAAATGTTATTAAGCATTAAAATGCATCCCAGAAAGTAAAGTTTTGCCATACTATTCTTTATTTCCATGCGTTACGACTGTTCTATCCTCATGCATTTGTTGCACACACTCGTACTACTTGGGTTTGCATCTCTCCTTTGCTCAAGATCCTCGGTTTGTACGGTTAAGTCGAACCGAGGATCTTCAGATCTTTGCCGCTACGAGTTTAGTTGGACAGTCTCAGGGCAGAAACTAACCAAACCCAAAACCGAACCCGGAAACGCAGCATGGGCGGTTTGAGGTTATTATTGTTTATTTATTATACATGCTTAGCTCCTGCAAGTGCACTGAATGGATGCAAGACGAAGGAGAGTTATAGAAAAAGCAAATAGTTAAAACAAGGAAGAAGAGGAAGCGTAAAGAAAAGGAAACGAAATAGGAAGAGAAATGTCTTTTTTTCTTTTTATTATTGTTGTCTATATAATTTAATGAATGACATTACAGTGCTTAATAATAGCAGGTGCCGTTTAGGATAGCAATGGCATGAACAGATTGCATGCAAAGTGATTGGACAGTTGCGTGTAGCTAGTACCAGTTTTCTTTCGTAGCATGGAGTGACATTGGCGGCAGCACGTAGCTGGACTTTCGCCAACTCTGAATTATTATACTTAGCAATGGTTGAGGTCAAGCTACAAAATTTCTGGGTCACACAACTTTATTAACAAAAACGTTCTTCAACTTGACAATGGCATTTAAATGCGTCAACATATACCTGCCTTGCGGGGTGGGGCATTTACCGGTGAAAGGGGAGGAGGGGAATGGGGGGAAAAATCGCGGTCAGCAACAGAAGCAACTTTCTCCTGTGGGACACACGCGTTTCATTTCCTGGATGCAAATCGTCATGTGCAAACTTTCACTTGTTGACTTGCTGGCGCTTGGTGGTACCACTGAAGGGTGACCGCCTCAAATGAATCTGAACGCGCTGTTTGAATCACAGAGGCGCATTTTAAAACCTACAATTGCATAAGAATCGAAAATATACTAAAGTCACTTTTATGATATGAAAAGCAAAAAAGAGTTGCTTTGAATGTAGGACCAGCGATCTTCGGTTTATTTTGTCATTGCTCTATCACAGCTGCCATATCCTGCTCCAACACAACTACAAACTTCTCCCATATTAGTCTACACATCGGAAATCTCCAGCATTATTTCAGTAAAAGATTTAGTTCTAGATATAAGCGAATGCTCAATTGGTTCAGACTTCTATTTAAGGGAAGTTTGTACTGAATTTTGAAAATTATTTAGTTCTGAAATAGTTATTTATGAATTAGAGCACGAACAAAATTAAACTACTTATAAGTTAATTATATATTACATTTATTCCAATCATTCCAAAAAACATTCCTTATTTCAATGATATAGTTCGCATATTTCTCACTAGGAGGAACATGGAAGCAAAATTACCTAAATCTCTGAATACTGCTTCCAATGTCACAGCGGTGGTACTTTGTGACTTATACGAGTATTTTTAAGTGTGAAATTTACAAATTAGCTTTTTTATTTATTATTGGTATATTTTCTTTATATCTATTTCTAAATTGCAGTGTAAAAAGGTGACTTTCTCGTACTGAAAGAAGCTATCTGCTATATGCCATTCTTTCTCGTTGGGTGTATACCATTTTGAAACAAAAATATTTCAATAAATGTTCAATATTCTTTGCGATCTTGCTTTGTTCAAATTCAAACAACAATCCAGGTTGCCAGATAACGATAAAACCATAACATATAATCCTCTTTAAAGGTAAAAGTGTCAGTTGAAATTTCAAAGCGGGAGTCAGGGAATGAAACCTAAAATGTAAACAACGGTCGTTTTACACTACTGTTCAATATATGAATTGACATGTTTTTTAATTATATTTATTTTAAATAGTTAGTTATTTAGACAGCAGGTTTTGAAATGAAAATGTGTAGATTTCTAACGTATAAAATTTGACTCGAAGTGCTATGTTTCCGCTTCTGATGTCATTTGCTGATGATGCAAAAAATTAAAGAAAGGGCGTCCCGAGGTTGAAATTCGCCTACAATTAATGGAGAGATAACTTCGTGAAGGGCCTAAAGGTTTTGTTGATCTAGAAATTCTCGTTCCAGTATTTCGCTGCACACAATTTTATTGCAGAAAATTCGCAAAGATCTGCGTGTATTTTTAGCCTGATCTATTTATTTACTGCTGCATAGTGAAGGTCGCAGACAACACATTATCCTTAGCGAAACGGAAAGCTCAGCGTTTGTCGTGAACATTGCGTTTTAAACACATCTCTATGTTCTGAAGCTTTCATTGACATGTTAGCGGCTATTGTGTTTACCTAAATAGCATCTAGAGATTCCGAGATGTACATTTTCCTAATACTCAGTATTTTCTTTACTTTTAAAAACGTATTAATAGTTCCAAGTGCGCCTTTGTTTATGACCGGCATTCCAGGCCAACTGAAATATTTTTCAGACTATATAATTAATTAACGGCGCAAAGAGTGAGGGACAAGCTCCATAAACATCCTACACAGGCAATCTGACTCAAGCAGAGGTTGAATCCGCTCTGCACATCTGTAGCTGTTTAGAACGACCATTTTGACGGAAATTAATGACTTCTAGCCGATAATTATTTTTTTTTTTTTATAGTTTCAGCAGTATGAGGTCTTGCGTTATCTTGTTAAACAACGCTCGTTTTCATTGAACCAAATCGTTTCAGCAGTTCAGAGTAAACCTGTAGAGTGAAATTATTTTAATTTGTAATTATTACTTATTACTAGTACCCGGATGTTAACCATAAACCCATTAGAAATACAGCACATCGATATATGCAAGCATCTACACCTAAAAACGGTGAAAATATATCTAACCATAACATGACCCAAACATTTTTTGTGACACATTTTCAAAATCTTACATTAGTTTAAATTCAAATGTTACTAAAGGCTTTAAAAATATACCACATTAACATTTTAATCCTTATTATTATTATTTTTATATTATTATTATTATTATTATTATTATTATTATATTATTTTTATATTATTATTATTATTATTATTATTATTATTATATTATTTTTATATTGTTATTATTTTGGATTTATTTAACCAATCAAGAAATAACACTCAGTGCAACACACAATGAACGATTTTACAAAATAATGGATGGTTACAGAGAATTACAGTACCAAATAACATACACTTTAAATTTTTTAAATGTAAACGGCCTTCTGTTGCCACTCAGCGTTGACTTGTGTCGAAAAAAACATCGTAGGATTTTATTGCGGCATATTTGAAATAAATCAAATCATTGCTGTGTAATTCAGGTTCACCTGCATTTAATGTTGCCGGCTTACCGTTCAGAATGTCACCAATCTTGTAGAGTGTAGAATCGCAGAAGATACTTTAATGTCAACGTTACCACATTCACCAAACTTAGCATGCGTAGTCTTTGAATGACTTTCCACATATTTCACAATTTGAGCACATCATAGGTTTAACACTTGTTTCTTATAACTATATAATTATTGTTGATATTGTGCTTAAATGTGATCTCATGTAAGGGAGGTCCCTTGTCCATGAAATGGTCAGTAACAATTCAGCGGTGTGTAAAAACCGTCTACGATTGTAAGCAAAGGAATGAAAAGGAAATAATCTATGGTAAACTATAACCAAATTGTGAAAAATGACGGATAAGTGACATAAAAAAACTCATATAATATGACATTACATCACCAATGAAAAGGACATAATTTTAACCACATTAGGTGAAATCGTGCTATTTTTAATGGGAATAACAAAACGGAAAAAAAATATGAGATGTCATAAATACACACGATATTTATGAGATAAAAGGCTTCGTGTGAATAAATTAGAAATAAATGTCGGAGTATTAAGTTTATTCTGATGACTGCAAATTGGACTTTTTCTGAAGATTGCCACAAAATTTAGTTCAAAAGGAGTTGCATTGAAGAAGCTGAAAGCCTCCAGAGTGAGGTTCAAGTACGACATAAATAACTAAATACATAAGCTTCCTATGCCTGTTTGTTTAGCCAAGCATAATTACCTCATTTAGTTCCTTTATGTGACTTTACTCGACAACTTGGGCAGAGATCACAGTTGATGTAAGCATCAATGATAATTGTTGCCGCGCGTTCTCGTTATTTCACTGGCATTTCCCTGCTTGTGTCTTGATGGTTGGTAACGCACAGAAGTGAGAAAACCCCCAGAATGTAATCGTTGAAAGGTTCCTCTCTATCTTCATAACAATTCAATAAATTTATAAAAAGACATTTAGTACGAAAACATTGCAATACTTTAACACAAAATCCTATAAAACTAACCAACACAAAGCTGAAAAAGATTATTTATCCCTAAGGAAATCCATATTTATACAATTTAAAATTTTGCCTGGATACCTGGGTACCCGAGTCATGGAATCAGTAAAAGTTGAGTTGATTGCTGTCCTAAGGTCAATAAGAAGGCATCGCTCACATGAAATATTTAAAAGAATGCGTCACACGAGGACGGCTCGTCCGCTAGTCCAAACCTTTCTCATCTCTCTCTATCTTGTAGTGCTTAACGCCTGTTTTTACTACTGAGGCACCAGGCACCATAGGCGGTTTTTTCTCATCTCTGTCCACCGATCAACTCCTTTAGCTATCCAAGAGCAAATACGCTGTCAAGCAAAGGAACGATGTCATGAACTAGAACAGATTTGTACTCGCGACAATCATGTGGTCAATTCCAGAAAATGAACGTAGCAAATGAAATGGAAGAAAAGGAAAGAGGTTTAAAAAAAATTGATCATGTAATGTAACACGAAACACTTTATCATTTAGTAAGCTTGAAACCTGCTACCACAGGAAAAAGAAAGAAAGAAAGAAAGAAAGAAAGAAAGGAAGGAAAAAAGAAAGAAAGAAAGGAAGGAAGGAAGGAAGGAAGGAAGGAAAAAAGAAAGAAAGGAAGGAAGAAAGAAAGAGAGAAAGAAAGAAAGAAAGAAAGAAAAGAAAAAGAAAAATTTGGGAATGCAATATACGATTTAAATAATATCTCCTCAAAAAAAAAAAATTGTGCCCACAACTAAAATGATGACCTTTCAGAGAAAACAGCCAAAAGAGACAAATATTATTGGAAAATATAAATTGTTGGTACAACCATAGGATTTTCTTTATTTGTTAAAAGCAATTAAACTGAGGGTTTATACGATATTCACAATATGAAAACATGAATATAAAACATATTTATGCTTTTATATTATAGGAGGATTTGGTTGCAAACGAAATAAGGAATGAAAAGATGGGTTATAAAGAAGGTTTTATGAGCTATGTTAATAGAAAAATAAAATAAATAAAATCCCTTAAACAATTATTATATAACGAATTAAATTATGCAATGAAAAATAAAATCAATTGATATGAATTTGCACATAGGATAAAAGAACATATACCATACATTCAATTATAAAATATGAAATCATAAACGCCCTGAAAGATCCACCAACATGTATGTTTATTACTGGAACCGAGGCAGATTTTCAAATGACAAATTTGGATAAAAAAATCAACCTTCGAGCTATTGTTTTATGAAGAAGTTTAAACACAAAATATAACAGATCATCAACAAATTCCTCCGCATTCGGGCGAAGTGCACCGGAGAAATTTGGTATTCCTACTTTTCTGACATTTCTCCCTTCCTTCTTTCGAAACTTTTTTTTTTCAGGTAATCCGCCCACCGCTGTTAAGTTTTGGATGGACTTTGGAGTGTGCTTGTCTTGGTAGTTAAGTGAACAAGTACACTACTACATGTTCTGCGGTTTTCAGTGCTGCCACCCGGATTTGTTTCCCTAGTGAAATCTTGGTTACTCAATGGCTACGGAACGACTTTTCGATGATCTTTTATATAGATTTCTGTATCGCAGTCGCCAGCCTTGAGGTTGTTCACTGGCACTTGCCTCTAAACATCCCCCTCGCCGCTTTTTGCGGTTAAGAGAGTAGATGAATTCCGTGTACTTTATCTCTTGCCGTGACTAGTGTTCGGAAAGGTGAAAGAGAACAGAAATTATGCCTTCAAATATTCACCTTGAACGTCACAGTCTGCAAAGTCCCCTTTCTAGATATCCAGCAGCTATCCTTAATATCGCCCAAATGGTCCAAAATCTCCCTTTCAACGGTAAAAAGTAAAAAGAATTAAATTAAATTTTACACCTATGTGATGCAATGTTTCTCCTTATAAAATCTGAACCAGAAGTGAAGAACAGTCAGTCAAAGACTTCCCCTCCCTGATTTTCCCTCGACTGGTCTTCGAGATATTCGGAACTGATTTTGACATAGGGTGTGTTACAGGTTTAGGAAGTTTTCATTCTAAAATAATTTTTAAACCCGCCTTTATATAAGCTGTGATTTTTCCCAAGCATTGGATGACCAGATGGCACTTAGGCTTCCGCTGTTTCCCATTTCCTAAGATAAAAGCCTGAAGTACACACACACACACATTATATATAATGTAATCTGTTAATTTATCTAAGTGTTTTATCCTTATCTACTTTTATTATTACTGTTAATTTGTTACATTGTTAATTGTGTTTCTTTATTTTTATTTTTCCTATATATATAAAGTTATGCATTATAACTTCCCAACACGTCTTACCGAATACCTCTTGCTTATAATTTTTCTCAGGTAATTTATTTGACCCTTCGAACTCGAGACCGAACATCCAGAAATAATTATAATGACAGCAAATATTCGTTAACCTCAATTAAATTACCGAAAAATTATCAGCACTCGTGGTATTACTGAAGATAATTTTTCGCTGAGTAACCATATACACTCTTAAGTAGTTTTAGAGGATAACTAACATATGACAGCCTAAAATCTTTATAAAAGTGATTTAGAAGAATATTTCTATACCGGTTTCTAAAACTTCCAACATTATTAATACCTATCTGGCTTCCAAAGTCTTATTTCTGCATCTTCTGTAATGTTTGTTAGCTTTTTTGTCTATGAATCTAATTCTTATTATTGCACAAATATTTATGTTGTAGGCATCGGAATTTCAAAGCACTAAAACCAAATTAAATATGTTGCTACTGGACTATAGACAACAGGTGGTAGGTGTAACTCAAGAACTACCAGCCGCCCTTTCCCCTTACGCCTGTCGCCCAGCTCTTGTTTACGGGCAGTGTCTCATAGCTTATGTTTTGCTTTGTTTGAGTGACCAAACTGAAGTTAAATGCTTAAGAATTTCGATGCCTGTTTATATAATATTAAATAACCTTAGCCACTCCTAATCATAAGTAAATGAAAGTGTATATGTTTTATTTCTCTACATATTTGCTATAAGAAAACAATTTTACCAAGAAAAATATGATAAAATGAAATCCTGTAAGTTTAGATAATCACTTTAAATGTTTGGAACCTCTAAAAATTCTGGATTCTTTTTTTCATTTTCATTTTTCTGTAGCTTCATTTTTTCTCGAATTCTTTTTTGTAATAACATTCAAGTACTTCATCAAATATATATCTATACTTTTTTCTTTAGTTGCATTATAGAATTTAACATAAACTTGATATAGGTTTTCTCTCAAAATTTAAAAACTAATTTCTTCATTTATGAGTCTGTTTTCTGTAGCCTGCTTTAGTTTATTTCTGAAATATTAGATTCAGGAATAGGAAAAATATGTAAAAGAATTTGCGAATAGAAAAGGGGAAAAGACAAAGTTTTTGAGGTTTTTTATTTGCTTATTTAAGGACGCTCTTTAACACAGGTCACCAGCGTCCCATTCTATTCAGGGCGTGAAACGACCGAAAAATTTTGCTCAGAGGCCTCTTCTTTCAGGTTTGAGGCTCTTTTTCGTGCCGTAAATGTACGACACGGGACCCGCGGCTTTACTTCTCTTACGAAGAAAGCCATACTTACGATTTTACGCTTGAAAAAATCCATTGATCCTAGCCGGATTTGAATCCGCGACCTTGGGTTTAGGAGGCAAGTATGGTTACCACTACACCACCAGGACCGACTTTTTAGAGTGGGAACGGATGATTTCAGACTCTTCAATATGGAGCTACATGCATAGACACGGATCAGCGTCGCAACTACGTTGCAATGTGACATGTGTTCATAGCCAGTCAAATATTAACCAATGTCATTGGTGGATACGTAGTAATAAGCAGGCTAATCTAAGTTTAACCACAAGCTACGTAATCCTCGTTTAAAAATCCAATAATAAATAACTACCAACTAGAAAAACAAAGACAATAAAATTAAAGCCAATCTTACTTCATAAGAAACTGTTTGAGCAACAGCCCGCAGTCCCCCTTAATGTTTTTATTATATACATTTAAGTAGAAATTAAGTATTAAGTAAAAAATCTTGAATCTTTGTGGAAGGGGTAAAGTGTTTTGGGAGCTGCTGTAGCTAAGTTTTATGAACGATTAAAGTACTTGAACTTCAATGAATTAAATAACGTATCACCATTTACTGAATGGGTTCGTCTGTGGTTTGAGAGGAGTGAATGTTTCAGCATTTCAAACATGAAGAACTGACTGACATTCATCTGGCGATTTGACTATGCGACGTGTGATTCAATGAAATACTGCTTTGTATTTGACAGAGTGAATATTTTTACGTCAAGCTATTGTATTTTCAGTTATCTTTACCATCCATATATATATATATATATATATATATATATATATATATATATACACACACACACGTTTGCAGCTTTGGAGTCAGCACCTACAGCAATACAACAAAGCGTCCGAGACTATTTGTTTCTTTCTATTTTTGAGGTGTGTTTTTTACAGATTTCCTTTCTACTCGTAAATTCTTTATACACATTATTTCGCATCCTGTATATTGAAAAAAAAAATCCCTATCAACGTTTAAGCAGCACAGTTTAGGAGCAGAATAAGCAAACGTGGTTTGAAAATAACACAACTGAGAGAGGAATAACATTTTTAGTAACATTTTCGTTTTCAAAAAAAAAAAAAAAAATGGGAAACTCAAAATAATTTTAAACGAATCTCCACAACCTATATACGAACGGTATAAGTTTTCCCATTCAGGGTACCGCTAACAGCGCTACTTCATTAATTTCAGGTTCGGATTATTTGGAATGTATATATGGAGTCTTTGGTTAATGTGAAAGAATTGCTAAGTACTTAGAAACATGTTTAAAATCACTATGGCGACGTTGTCATCGAAAAACTGTTGTCTGTATCCCTTCCAACTCTACCCAAGGTGATACCAATTGAATTTCCTGATTCTTGCCGCACAAGAACGTGAACAGTGCAGTTAGATGACGCAACCACCATGCTGCATTGCCTTCAACGTCTTCTTGTTCTTCTTTAAGTACATCCTTATCCTTATACCTTTTCACCATTGCTCTTCTCCGTCTTCTTCTGCTCATTATACTCTGTCCTGTAAACGTGGATCATATTCTTAGTGGTTTAAAAATATTAACGTTTGTGATTATAATTTAAGATCTGGTTGAGGTTCTTTTTGTGCCTATATTCGTAAGAGATGAACAAAATAACTTTACTTCATCTTTACTGCCAAATTTGCTCTGGAAACCAGCTAAAGTCAGTGAAAACTTAAATCTAACTAGCATCAGATTTTCTGTTTTTCATTCAGGGTTTTCTGAACGAGATACCAACTTAAGATAAATTTATCTTATGGTGCCTAATTTAGTAGCTAGTTATTATCCTAAAATATAGTTAGCAACCACAGAATTAATTATTAACAAACGATGAACTATATTGTATTCCCTTCTTAAGAAAAATTAATATTCAGAATTCTTCAAGTAAATGCAATTTATGTAATGTAAATGAAATAAAATGCATGATTAATCATTCTATGGTGGGCGTAAAGAGCATGTATTTACGAATAACACGCGTGAAACCGTTCGGACCTACTTCCATTGAACTACTGAACACAGCGCTCAAGCTCGCCAGACTTAAGTAATAGCTGAAACGTACTCCAGTAACATTTAAGCTGCAAAGACCACTGATAACTCCCACAGGCAATGTCTCCAGATCATATAGACTAGTGTATTAGAAAAATTGAAATTATCAAGTTCAAACCTAAGGCGATTGAGCAAAAGTAAGCTTTCAAAGCACTAATGTCGAGACACTTAAAGCGAAGCTAAGTAAAACATTAAAAATGATTTGTGTTTGTCAATGGTTTATATATTGAACATTTTTGTACATAAATGTAGAAAGCTGAAAGTTTGCTCAATGGCATGCGGTGGAAGTGTAGATAGTACAATAGGATATCCATGCGGAACTCAGGAAAAACCACGAACATGTAATTTACACAGGAAACTCATGGCGGGACCGTGTGACGCTATAGCACGCAGTTCCTGCAAGCGGATGAGGCAATACCGTGCCCCATTATAATAAAAAGACCTAGTCCCCTACTACCGACTGCTGAAACTAGGTCACTTGGGTTTTTTGCACTCTGTTTCCGCTATCTACCACTCGGGGTCAAGATAAAGTTCATGATGCTCAGGGCTGCCAACTCTTGATTAAGCAACTTCTGCATGCAAGAAGCAGGTAACTGGCACTCCACTATGAACATCTGTAATGTGTTACAGGAGAAAGGAAAAGTGCAATGCGATTCTTGGAATGAGGCCAGAGTACCTGCAGAATGAGCTTAGCTTGATTCCTGCCAGCAAAAATTAAATTACGGTGCCGTGAACATCAAGGTCTTTCTTACACAGATTTTGGTATTATGACTTAAGGGCATAAATGAAATATTTACAATCAGAATAACTTAAAACACACACACACACACACACACACACACACACACACACACACACACACACACACACACACACACCTGGACAGCAACGCAGCAAAAGGGGGAGAATATAAATGAAAGGATATTCTATTAAATTAGCAAAAGAATGAGTAAAAGAGGAATAAAAGCGGCGGTAAAAAGAAGAATAAAACGAGAACTACAAAAAGGAATTTGGAGGTACAAAGGAGTAGGAGGATAAATTAAAATAAAACACAATGAAAGGAAAGAGAGTAAATGGCAAAAAGGAAGAAATTCGTTATGCAAAGACTACAGATGAAAGATAGTTTGACAGAATGAAGAGAAAGAAAGAATGTGATACATGAACTATGGAATGGCTATAACATAAACAAACAAATAAAGAGAACTAGAAAAAGAACAGATGTCAAAGAATAAAGAGCAGAAGCAGAAGGGGAATGAAGGGAAGCAATTAATATGAAATTACAATAGAAAATAAAGTTATAGAATAAAACAAGATGGACAAGAGTAAAACGGGAGAGTAAAAGGTGTTAGATTTAATAATAAAAATAAATAAATAAAAGTGTGAAGAGAATTTTTATAAAGGGGGGAGCATGAAAAGCAGATGAACTAAAAGGTAACGAGAAAAGGACAAAACCTAGGGAACAAAAACGGAAATGTGAGCTCAAGAAGTTAAGAAAGTGAAGACAAGAAAGTGAAAATAAGAATATAAAATAAAAGTAAAGGGGAAAAGAACAAGAAGAAATGCTACAAAATGAAAAGTCGCGTGTAGTTGGCTCCCTTTGGATAACACTGTTTTGACGAGACGTAGACGAGCTTTCATGTAGTAGTTGACTCCCTTTTGATAACTGTTTGTTTTGATGAGACAGATGAGCTTTCAAATAGTATTTGGTTCCCTTTGAATAACACTGTTTGGATAAGACGTAGACGAGCTTTTTATATAGTATTTGGTTCCCTTTGGATAACTGTTTGTTTTGATGAGACGTAGACGAGCTTTATTCCCTTTGAACATACTGTTTGATGAGACGTAGACGAGTTTTATATAGTATTTGGTTCCCATTTGATCACGCTGTTTTGGCGAGATATCGCTAAAGATGAAAAACAAACCGACAGCGTGCTATTCAGAGCCAGCAAATACTCGTCCATATTTAACATCTTAAGCTGAAATCGTCATTCTTCTTCTTCTTCTTCTTCTTCTTCTTCTTCTTCTTCTTCTTATTATTATTATTTAATGCCCACGCCATTACTGAAAACTATACGTTCATATTTGCCCTTCACATCTGTGTTTTATTTATAGTACGTATATGTCATTCTACTATGTTAGCATTCATTTCATATTTGAAGGTGATTTCAAGAAGTGTTAATGCATGAACTTGCTGTTTGTAGTAGTGACATGAATGAGTAACGGTATGAGGAAGGTTGAAGACCGTTGGTTTATCGCAACCTAATTTTCATGTTATCATGTGAAACTCTCGCGCGCTCTTATCACTTTCATATCGTAGCCAATCCAAAGAGAATTATAAAGCCAGCTTTCTTTCTGTGAAGTATATCATTTTTGAAATGTATGTATCTTACATTACCGTTTTGTAATGGACGAAAAACGTATAACTTTTATCAGTACAAACCAGTTATAAGTTTTTATGTTGAAGTCCCACATAAAATTTATTTGCATAGTCGTTAAGTTTAAGCATTTTTCATACAAACTGCTATAGCACATTTTCTATTTTATTTACAGCGCTTAACTTATTTATTTTAGTGTTCTTTGTTATTTTAATTTTGTTTTACTAGGTAATAAAAAGGGGGGGGGGAGCTACACATAAAAAATAATAACAGAAAATTACAAGAATTGTGGAAGATTGAGGCACTACTACCATGGTTTGTATGCCCAGGAAAAGGAAGCCAATGTTGGATCATTTAATGATTACAATACTTAACTTTAGGTTTATTTTAAAGCAAATCATTATCAGAATTATGCATTGACTAAGAGAAAAAAGTATACTTTTGTTGGAAAACATAAAATAAAATATTGGATATTAGACTTTACAAATTTGATATTATTTACGTGTTAGGCCAAACACGTACAAAAGGTATTTAATAAATAATAAATGCATATTTTCCAATCATTTAGGCAATGTTGCATTTCAGTTTTTAATACATTGTTTTTCAGTTTTTAGATTACACAGTACTATTTTCCACATACATTTCTTGCAAATCTATAACAGTGTGCCCTTATGGTGTTACGTCACAATCATCGTCATACCGGCTTATAGCGTCTCAGCAGTAAAAACGGGCGTTAAACACCATTAAAAAATCTTCGTACTACGGCTGTGATTTCTTTGTCGTTGTCTTGTCGGATCTCTATGCAAGGATTGCATCTTTTAGAAAAATAAAGTAATAGAGTGGTTAGTAAGGGCATCCACCAAAGTTTTGCAAGTTCTGAACAAATTAGGTTCTTGATTGTTTATAGTTAGGCTATGAAAAACCGATGTGGAACAAACTCACTGTGGTAACAAGGCAACAAATACCTGATTATTATGAGCTCTCCGAAATCAAAAACACTGGAAATGCATTTGCACGAACGAAAATATGCGTATAAGGAGGTGACTAGTTTTATGCATGACACCAGAGGTTCTACAGTGTCTTACTTGCTTCCGGTTAAATGAAATCTTTCACTGACATGAGTGGTCATTAAGAATATGACATGAATTTCCGTAATAAAAGAGGAAAGGCTGAAAACGTAATATACTCTTTTAGAACGGAAGAGAACTGTCTCAAAGAGGCTTTGGAGGTAAAGCATGATTTATTGATTAATTTATTTATGGGCGCTCTTTAACATCTCAGGTCATCAGCGTCCCTTTCAATTCAGAGCGTGAAACGGCCGACAAATTTTGCTCAGAGGCCTCTCTTTCAGGTTTGAGGTTCTTTTTCGTGCCATAAATGTGCGACACGGGACCCACGGCTTTACTTCCCTTCAGAAGGAAGTCAAACCTAGGATTTTTACGCCCGAAAAAATCCATCGATCCTGGCCGGGTTTGAACCCGCGATCTCTGGTTTAGAAGGCAAGTGTAAAGCATGGAAAACACGTGCAGATGAAAATAGCTTTATTTGTGTACACGCCTGCTGTAAGAATGAATGAATGAATGAATAGTGTTTAACGCCCGTTTTTGCTACAGAGGCACCACAGCCGATGGACACTGATGATACATGAAATGATATATTGGGAAAGGATTTATTTTTAAGGAAGGAAACGTTTCAGGCCTAAGTTTAGGGTACCTCCCCGGCATTTGCCATTTATGATGACTGAGGAAAACCTAGAAAAAACCTCAGTCAGGGAGGACGATTCTGGCGGGATTCGAATCCCAGACCTCCCGCTCACGAGTCCGCGCCTCAACGGCCTCAGCCACCCGTGGCGGTTCTGCTGTAAGACGAATGGTCGAATGTGATGCAGAAAGAATGGAAACAATAGAGCATAAGCAGTGCACTCGGAGAAGAACCTTTCATTCTACAAGATTCTGGAAGAAGTTGAAGACGCAAGTTCATATTCTTGTAGGAATGAATCGAACTTGAATATGCTCATATATTAAACATTTTACTAACATTGAAAGCAGGAAAGCTTATTGACTTGTGTTTGTGTTTGTATCTTGTTTATGTTGTCAAGATTATTTGAATTATTTTATGTGAGAAAGTTAATATTGTATAAGTTACATATAAAATTACAACACTGATTCTTGAAATGTACACATAACTTATGACTTTATTGCGGTAGTATTTGTAATTTTCCATAAACTACAATAACAAGGTTCTACAGTTTGTTCACAGAAATACTCCGTGATTATAATCTGTTATAATTTTGTAGGCATGTAAATTACGAAATTTATACCCATGCCATTAGGAAGAACTGCTCAAAGAATACCTGCATTTGAATATCGCATAAAGTGTAATAGCCGACGGAAACAACAGATGGCATCATAAGAGAGAATTAAGAATGAAGGGGGAAAGGGGGGGGGGTGTGTTACCGCTCTTTCGCTTGTCATTTGTTGCATTATTGGATTGCAGTAAATTGTGTGAATATTTACATTTCATCAGTTTATGAGTTCTGCAACTATTTAATGACTATTGGCATCCCCAAAGGGAACGTATTTCGAGGTTTTGGTATACAATAGAACACGGAGTGTAGCGAGGACTCAGACAGGAGTTTATTGACAAAAAGATTTGCACGTGGTATGTAGATTTTATGGAGAAACGATACATATGTGATCAAAAGTAAAGCTGTTCAAGGAAACAAGTTGTCAATGCGGAAATTATGGAACGTGTATGGACGACGTTTGAACGCAGTCCTAAGAAGTCTGTGCGTACAGCTAACCTGCAGTTCAACATTCTTAAATCCACCTGCCCAAGATGTTGTGTACACGTTTCACCCTTACAAAATCCAATTAGCGAGCGCATACGTTAAACTTGACTTGTCTTCTGTTGAGTGCACCCCTATTGGAGCGCGTGTGGCTCGAGTGGGAATATCGCCTTGGTGTCTGCAGCAACATTAAGTGCTGAGTTTATTTCTACTGCCATTAGTTTCATGTAAATATAACCACCGTGAGCAACGTATGCATGTTTATAATCGTGGATACTCTGTATTATTTCAATTAAGCTTTATAAATATCTACTATGCCTTTTAATAATTTTAATAGCATTTCATAATAAAATCCTGCGATAAAAGTACCGACTATAAAAATTTTGTATCGGGAAAATAATTAATGTTGTGCAAGTGAAAGTGAAAGTTCATTCAAGTGGTTTTTCTCTTTGTCTTGTTATTGCAAAGAGGCCCTCGTTTGTATTGACGGTAAACATATGAAGTTAACTGCGAGTTGTTTGGTTATCGTATGCCAATCGTCCTGAATAAAAATATCGTATATTCCAGCATTGTAGGTGTCACAGCAGTGTGTGGTCGATTGCAACGTGGCTGATTAGATTACCTCGACCTTCTTCGAATATTTACAGTCGTTTCACCCTTTTAAATGTTTTTGTACACTTACATTTCTTTTTGTTTGCAATGTATTAATTTTCAGCTAACGCAAATTCAATAAACTCTTTATTTATGACGCACATCATTTAGAGATTCCATTTGGAAGCTAACGTTATAACACCCATAATGAAACTATAACTTTCGTTTGAAAAGTTCTGGAAATCTTCCTGAAATGATATGAAAATCAAAGTTGCAGAATTATTGTTAAGCAGGGTCTATGACAAAGTTTCAGCCATAAGCGACCCGTAAATGTTCGACCGCCATTTCAAAGCAGAGTTTGTTAGATCCCCGCGGACTCTGCACTGGGCTCTAAATTAGTATAAACATGTACCGAAAATCAAGCGCGACCAGGGCGCACAGTAGTTAACGTCACGATTGAAAGAATGCCACACTATCGCAATGGAAGACCGCCGAGCGAAAGTGCGGATTGTAGCCATTTCAACTGAATGAGATCTCGAAAAATTTCATACCAAAAACTGTGCGCAGTGTGTGCTGTGATTTTTGAATGTGACCAAATACACACGCGAAGGGATATTTAACCGTATTCACTAAACATTTTAGCGTTGATTTGTGACCGTTAACGGAATTTGGATCCATCATTACGCACCATATTAATTGTCAATGACATCTTTGACTGTTTTGCACAGTTTGGCAAAACACCTTTTTCTGACGGGAAACAAAGATTGAAACAAACAAGAAGAGTGAGTTTAATTATTTTTAACTAAAAGTTACAAAAAACCCTACGCTTGAGGTAGCGGGGGAGGTTAAGGGGGAAAAGTGTTATTTTTCAAATAAAATTTTGCATTATTTCTGGATATAATTAATTTTTTTATTCAAATTTAACTGTAGTTAAATATGTATTCGCAAATGTATGTAATCGCCACGACCGAGGTCGTTAAGGCACGGACTCGTGAGCGGGAGGCCTGGGGTTCTAATCCCGCCAAGACCGTCCTCCCTGACTGGGTTTTTTTTTTTTTTTCCAGGTTTTCCTCAGTCTTCATAACTGGCAAATGCCAGGCAGGTACATAAACTTAGGCCTGGAACGCTTCCTTCCTTAAAAAAATATCCTTTCCCCATATATCATTTCATTTCATGTATCCTCAACTCACTACTCAAAAAAAAAAAAAAAAATAAATGTATGTGATGATAAAATATTGCAGAAACATTAAAACAGTTAAATACGCTAAGGAATTATACATTCGAATGGTTATATAGTTCTTACTGATATTTTAAAAATGAACGGTACAAAAACAATTTTAATTCACTCACCTTTTACACATAGTCTTTAGAAGAAGATTTGTTTATAGCGGCGGGTTTTGTTTCCTTCATTTTAGACATAAAAAATAAAACTTAAAAATCTTTGCGACATTTTATATGGTTAATAAGGGTCCAAATGAACCGAATAAGAAATATTTCCTTTAAAAACAATAAACATTTACAATATCTAAATTTTAGTTTAGAAAATATCTTAAAGTTGCTAAATATATTGAAAAAAGAAACATAATAGCCTAAAACTTATCGCACAGTCTTTAAATATTACAAAAAAAGCATTTTTGATTTTCGTGGAACATTCTATTCTTTTTATTATATACTTTAATTGCCACTCTCACAATGTAAGCTATTGAGGAATTGAGATTTTTGTAAGAATATTTCAAGTGCCTGCTGTAACCATTCACGTGTTTTCGTATCATGTGACGATGAAGCCACCAGTTTTATCTAAGATTTGACCTAGTTTTCATAATAATTCGTCGACCTTGCGAAAGAACCTCTTCACACCCAGTTAAGTTCATTATCAAAGTCTTCAGGAGAGCCACGTGACCGCCATAACAGTCCTTGTGATTACAACTCATCATTGCAAAGAGCTGTCGCTTTCGAAATATAAAGATCTCTACCAGTGGTGAAACATTGGCAACTTTCTTAAATATCCGATAAATATTTAACTTCTTAATGTTCTCCAAAACAGCAACGTTAATGTACAATATAGATTCTTTACTTTTCTAGCAGTCAGCCAACTTTCGTATTGCAGCAGCACGTAAGCGTTTGCGTCGCCACCTAAGCAAAATTAGAATTTCTATAGTCTTCAAAACTCAATCATTAAAAGGCCCAGTTACTCAATGGGAAATTGGAACTGTGTTGAAAAATGAGGAATATTACAACCTGAAATGCAGGATTTTACATAAACATATCACTGTATGTCGGTCCAGGTGGTGTGGTGATAATCATACTTGTCTCCTAAACCCAAGATGACGGATTTAGTTCGATGAATTTTTTCGGGCATAAAAAACCTTCGGAAGCAAAGTAAAGCCGCGGGTCCCGTGTCGTACATTTACGGCACGAAAAAGAACCTCAAGCCTGAAGGAAGAGGCCTCTGAGCAAAATTTGTCGGACGTTTCACGCCTCGAATTGAATGGGACGCTGATGACCTTAGATGTTAAAGAGCGCCCACAAGTAAACCAAATTAATATATATCAGTGTATGAAGTTTTCTCCCATTGCGTTACATTTTTAACAAATTATTTGTGAGCTCTGATTTAGACTTATGTGTAAAAACATTACATTACTGTGCCCCCCTTCCCCCCAAAAAGCAGGGTACTCTTAAAGCGCGATGATTCGAATTCGTCACTTTCAGTATGTAAATGTGATCATATATCCAAATTATTTTCCATTTATGATCTCCATTCTGTAAGCTTTATGTACAGATTGGAAGGTAACTCAGTGCTATGAGATGCTATGCTATGAGATGATTCCATGCTATAAATGAAACAAAAAAGTTTAATAACATTGGCCATTGACGTGTTGTTTGGCCGAAAAAAAATGAATCTGCGTTATCTTTCATATGCTATAATATATTAATAAATAGTAACTTATACATTTCTTATATAGTAATAAATATATAAACGGATATAAAACAAATAATAGTCTTTGCTCTTTTACATAAGTGAAAGTTTTAAAAAACTCACCTCAAATTTTTATGTGAGCACGCTAATTATGTACTTGTTTTCTCAGTAAGATTACGGGAACAAACATACGGAGTATCTGCAATTACTGCACGCTAAAATTCATAAGTTCGCTATACAAAAGTTCGTCATGCGTGAATATTTACACATGCTACTCATTTGTGCAAAAATTACATCAGAATTCAATAGCAGCAACTTGCTTGCTCTAATAGAGATGTCCGGCGAGAAGACCACGAGAGTATCGAAATGTCGCCAAGATCTAGTGACTATGTGAAATATGCGGGAAATGCTATGCCCGTCCATTGCAACGGAGGCAGAAAACGGATACACAACGGAAAATATTAAGTAGAGTTGCTATGTGTTTTAAGATAAACGATTCCTCAAAAATTCTAAGAGATAACGAATATATATATTTAAAAATTTCTGTTCTCTTTATTAAAATGGAAATTCTCAAATTTCTCGGCCTGACCAAGAAAACACAGATTTAAGAAAAATGTGCTTTTTTCTTTTTATTTTTATTTTTCAACATAATCATCTTGTAAATCAATACATTTAGTCCAACAACTTCCAACATTTAATACCCTCAGTAAAATAAGATTTGTCTAACTGTGAAAAATAAGCGTCTGTCTCAGCTTCAATCTCATCATTTGATGTGAATCTTCGTCCATCCATCCATTTCTTCAGGTTTGGAAACAAAAAGTAATTGCTGGGAGTCAAGTCCGGTGAATGTAGAGGTTGTGGAAAAGTTTGGAAACGAAGATCGTGCAGATTTGCAGACAATCCAGACTTAGGTGAAGGCGCATTGTCGTGATGAAAAGGAACATCCCCCCCCCCCCGTAATTTGTGGACGTTTACCTGAATAGAATCCTTCAGTTAGTTTAGTAATGAAGCATAATACTCCCCGGTTATGATTCTGACCTTCCGGAGGTAGTGTACGAGCTCCACACCAATGAGAATCCCAGAAACCGTAGCCATGACATTTCCTGCAGATGGAACCGTTTTCGCTTTCTTTGGTACACTTTCACCTGTTGCCACCCGTTTAGACTGCTCTTTGTCTATACCGTATAGTAATGAATCCATGTTTCATCTACTGTTTTGAAACGTCGGAGAAACTCACTGGAATTTCCTTTAAACAAGTGTAAACATTCTTGCTAAATGATCATTTGAATGCGTGTTTGGTCCATTGTTAACAAACACGGCATCCATCGAACGGAAACATTTTTCTCGAAACTTTGGACACTACCCATCGAGGTCGCCATCATCGGCGATCGTTGAGTACGGCACAATGCATTTTTGTGACAATCTCGTCGATCGTAGCAGTTATGGGACGCCCTGAGCGCTCATCATTTTGAATGGATATATTACCACTTAAACTAGCTGCCCAGGAAACGAAGGGGAAGCATTCTTCAACATGTAATCTAACTGCTTTTGTATTTCTTTTGGGATTAAACCCTTCAAAACAAAATACTTTATCGCAATTCGTATTTCAGTTTTTACCCCTTTTGCAGAAAATGTTAACACTAGTTTGTTTGCACGCTCGTCAGAAACCAGCGGCTCCACTTACGAGGCAAGTAGACCACCATAAGGACCGACTCCTTGCCTCTAAGGAGCTCAGGTGCAAGGGCAAACGTTTTTAAATGCTAAAGTCAGAGCCACACCTCGCCGTAATCAACGGAAATGGGAGAACGGAAAATTGATGGAAAGCAAAGTTACATCCTAAAAGATCAGGGAACTTACGAAAGAAGCCAAGAGGAGAATAGCCGGCCCTAAGAGATTTGAACCGTTCGGTTACGTAATGTCTACTGAGTTTCAAATGAAACTTCTTTATTTACATTATGCCCTGGAAATGTTAATTAAAATACTGAACAAGGAAAATTGTGTGACATCTCTGAATATTCCAGTGTTGGATTGCTTTTATTAGTGTTTGATTGATTGATTGATTTATGGACGCTCTTTAACATCTCAGGTCATCAGCGTCCCATTCAACTCAGGGCGTGAAACGGCCGACAAATTTTGTTCAGAGGCCTCTCTTTCAGGCTTGAGGTTCTTTTTCGTGCCGCAAATGTACGACATGGGACCTACGGCTTTACTTCCCTTCCGAAGGAAGGCACTTTAGGATTTTTACGCCCGAAAAAATCCATTGGTCCTGGCCGGGTTCGAATATTAGTGTTTAACAACAATTTTTAATACTGAGACAGCACAGGCGGTGGACACTGATGAATTGATGATACATAAGATGAAATGATAAGTTGTGAAAATAAATTTTTATTTTGGTAATGGAGCGTTCCAGGCCTAACTTTAACTTCCTGGCAATTGCTATTAACGAGGCTTGAAAAAACCTGGGAAGAAAGAAAAAGAAGGAAAAAAATTCGACCAGGGAAGTCATTCCTGGCCGGAATCGAATCCTCGAACTCGCATTCGGGAGGTTCCGGGTTCAGTTACCGTTGGGCAGGCCATCCTAATCGTGGGATTTTTCGTCGTTTCCCCATGTCACTTATGAAAATGTTGAGATGAATATTTCCATTCCACATATTTTCCGCTCTCCCATTTGCTCTCATAACGTAATTTTATGTGAATTACCACTAGTTTTCAATTGAATTGGAACTTTCATTCAAGAACAATGTTTCTGAGTTCTAAAATAAGTGGTGTAAAATTATTATCAAAAGTATTTTAAAAGTGAAACATGCCTCGAAAGTGTGCACATGATAAAAACATTTTTTGTTGCGTTTGTAGTGAGTTAACTTAGCACAGAGGCTAAGCAAATACCCCTGTAGTTAAAAGAGTGTAGGAATGTTATTTTGGTTACAAAATATATCAAAGCAGAAACTGATCACTTGAAAGTTTTGTGCCTCATGTGTAAGTTTTAAGTGGTTCGCTAAAGGGATCCCGTCAGTGCCTTTTGCAGCTCCAATGATGTGTCGAGAATCTAAGAATCGTTCAACAGACCGTTACTTTTACTTGACAAGTATGTCAGGAATAAGCTCAAAATCCAAGTATGAACTTACATAACCATCTCTGCACGGGAAATTTTGTTCATCAGCACTTGTCAGTTTAAAAAAAAAACAATATTGTTTACATAAACTAGGTTCGATTAAGATTGGGTGAAAGTGGTGAGTTCTAATGAGGCGTATTTCAAAATTTAAAAATTAGTTTCCAAAACTCAGGGATGCCTAAATAAAAGAAAGAATATTCACCGCCCCACAGATCAGGAAATCCCCCTCATATTCTACCGTAAAAGAACGAGTAAAACTTTTTTCGAATGAGTCGAGAAAGCATTGAAGACGAAGAGCGTGCAGGTCAGCCCTTAGAGGTGCTCACTCCTGAAAACATCGCTCTTGTGGAAGGAGAAATTGTGGAAGACCGGCGGCTCAAAGTTACAGAAATAGCATCAAGGTTGGGTCTTTCTAAAACAACATTCCTTCGAATTATTCATGAATATTTAAACGTGAATAAGGTTAGTGCAACACTTTTTTTCTCAGTCCAAAAGCAGCGAGTCATCTGTTGTTAGGCATTTTAGGAGCTCTGTCGTGGCAACGAGAGAGAAGTTCTGCAAACCATTGTTACAGGAGATGAAACTATGGTCCTCTACTATGATCCCTTGTTCAAAAGAGAAGCAATGGAGTGTTGAAGCACCGCCTCTAAAGGCCAAGGTCACCCAGTCAACCAATAAGACCATGGCCACAAACTTTTGGGACTGTGAAGGAATACTATTCATTGACTTCAAGGAGAGGAACAGCACAGTAAATGGGGAATACTATGCTGGCCTACTGTAGAGACTATGTGCTTCCATCAAAGAGAAAAGGGGAGGAAATCTGAGTGGTGGTGTACGCCTTCTTCATGACAACGCGCCTGTGCACACAGCTCATGTTGCAAAGGAAACTGTGAAGAAATGTGACTTCAAGAAGATGGATCATCCACCCTGTAGTCTAGATCTAGGTCCCAGTGACTATTTCCACATCTCAAAACTCAAGAAGTGTCTTTGAGGAAGGGAATTTATATGTGACGAAGAAGTGATGGGTGCTGTTTATGCCCATTTTGCATGCAAGACTTCTGACTATTTGGGGGGGGGTTGAAATGTTAATTAGAAAGGTTTGAGAAGTGTATAGCTATAAAGGGTAACTATATTGAAAAGCGAAATATAGTTTTTGTCTTTATCATGCCTAGAAAATGGTTAGACTGGAAACTTATGGACCTACATGTGGTTTGTAAATGTGAATTCAGCTCAAATGTCACAATGTATCAACAATATAAGTTTGATTCACATTTCATATGGTTACTCAAAAACGTTGAGTGGTATAAAGATTTTGAAAGCAGATTTTAAATCAGCACAAATAAGTCTATAAGGATCATCCATTCTCTCTCATTTAACAGAAAAAAGTTTACATTTGTTGACCATTGTTATAGCTCCTTTGCTTGAGAGACCAGCTGATAGCGGGCTTTTCAATTTTGCGGACAGTGCCAAAGCTACTGGATTCTCTTCCCTCTCGGAAGCGATTACACTTTTCTTCATCAGCCTATATAAATATCAAAGCCTATGTGGTTCTTATATATAAATACATAAAGTATTTTCTGTTTCCAGATTATCACCAGTGAGGATTCCATTTTATACTTTCCGTTTCATTGATTGTTGCAATTTACATTTTTAATGGATTCTTGTATTTATATGTGTCAGGGTAAAGTTTATATATAAAGAAATAAACATGATATAGAGTTTTATTTTATGTTAATTATGTTCAATTTTATGTTTTCTTTGCTTTAAATCGTAATTTATAAATTGTTTATGAAAATCATTTTTTCTGATTTTTCAATGTTTCAGTCCTGGCCCCTGTTTAAAGAAACAACTAGTTTACTAGTTACTAGCCTTATTTCCACCAGTTCTAATAAACTTGTTTCACGAACATTTATTCCACAATGGCAGAGTCATAAAATTTTGTCATTAGTCACTTGTCAAAATTACTAGTGTAGTGACTGTACCCGAACGTCGAGAAGGCTGTTTCGTTGACATTTATTACTCCATGGATTGTTTGTTGATGCGATTTTATTTACGCTGCATGTAGATATTTTAAATCGCATATTTAAGCCAAAAACAGCATTATATGTGCGACACTGAAAAGAATCTCTAGTATTCAGAATAAAGTAGCCGTGCTGGATTTAATTAATGAGCATTAAATTCTATTTTGGCAATTCTCCGACAAATTTACGAAGAAAGACGATACGTGGAAAATAATACGGAAATGGTGAAAGCATTGAGGTTAATTACTTTGGAGAAAGTTTACGCATATGCAAGAGACACATTTTGGCCAAGCATCAGGAAAGCTATAATGGTAAGTGATTTTATTTTACATTCATATTCGCCATTCATTCATATTATAATCTACAAATGGTGTATCTCAGTTTCTATGACTTTTTCAGGTGAAAATAGATCATGCAAGAAGTACGGGAATGGTGGTGGATTTGAGACCACAAATTGCATAAATAACCCTTAATGAGCTTTGTAATTAAAATACGTCCAGCTTAATTGATAAAAGCAATACCTAATCTAAAATATGTACACTAGTATATAAATTCACCATTCGAGATTCACGGGTAGAATTCTACTAGTTAACAATACACAATATTACAAGACCAAATGTTTCGTGAAACAGAACACTGATAAAACAAAATCGCACGCTAATAATATCAGTCTGCCACACTAGTAACTAGTAGTTTAACATCGTAAGTTCTAGAAACACACACTTGTAAAATAAACAAGTAATACTAGAATGGAGACTAGTTTTACTATATCACGAGCTTCGTGAAAAAGGTCACTGGTGTTCCAAGTTCTAGAACATTTGGAGTCATATTCAAAGAGGGTGCAAGTAAAAAACATTTCACCTCGTTTTCCTTAGGAAAACCGCGTCTTGATCGCTATGCAGAAGCAAGAGATCTGGTGCAGTTACAGAAAAGCTACAGGAAGGGAGAGCTGGATGCTGTATAGCTTGTTCTTGTTGAAATACAAGATTTTGATGAGAGCGCACGACACGACACATAACACCATGAGCGCAACGAAACAAATTACAGGAAAGGGCAGACAGGTGAGGTCGTTGACCTGCAGCCTTTGTGAAACTCGTTTTGTTTCAACTTTACGCACAGCAAGAAAAGCATGAACCATTAAATGAAAGCGCTATTGTTATTAATGGCAACAGGTGTAACGGTTTTTAGTTCCCTTGCACCGTCCACATATGTCACTGGTGTGGCTATTGCCTCTGGGCATTTAAAATCATTGCGTCACAAATGTAGCCTATAGAAACTAGCTTACATATACAATTTACGGTATTTTATATCTAAAGTCAACGATTTAGGCTTTAGAAGATAAAAGAATTGAAGATATTCTGAAAGGAAAGAAAAATATTAGGATAGAGCTAGAAGCTACACAATAAATCATACAATATACTCTTCTTTCTTACAATGGAATTTGTAAATTTCTTCTTACTATCTTCTGTAATATGTGAGTTGATATTTGTCAAATTTTTTATTGTTAGCTTTATAAGTGTATATGTATAATATCATATTTCCTTAATATCATATATTTTAACGCATCATTTGAATTTGTTGGCATTACCTATGCAATCAAAAAGAACTTATACTTTATAAATAACTACATGAGTAGAAAATTTTATTTTCACATAGAAATAAACACAATTTCATATCGTGTATGAATTAAAGCGTGTATAACTGCCCCCTAATCTTCGGGGCATAGACCATATATTTCTGCACTTGTATGAACGAGAGGCTAAGATATTTCAGACTTCTTGAATGTGTGCTCATAAGGAATGCATTATCATGCATTGGTCTAACTTCTTGCCATTGAAGAACTCAAGGAGTTCGAAATATTACAATTTCAAGTGTGACTTTATCTAAGTGTTTTATCCTTTTCTACTTTTATTATTACTGTTAATTTGTTACATTATTAATGGTGTTACTTTATTTGTATTTTTCTTTTATATTGTTTGCACCTCTGGTGTTGCTTTTAACTTTGCTTATTTAGTTTAATTTGCTTTTGCGTGTTTTGCTTTTGGCATCTTTACTACTTATCTATTATTCTTTTAATTTTATTTCTTACTTTCTCTGTGTTTTCTAATTGACTTTATTGTTTAATACATCTAATACAATGGCATCTATCCAAGGTAATGTTATGAAATTTTGGTTCAACAAATGTAAGTACCATTCTAAGCAATTAGCTAAATATACAGTGCACGTTGGCTTTCTTTCTTATTGTGCTATTACTGATGTTTGTCCTAACGGAATATTAGTTCAATTGCCATTGTCCGCTATAGCTCCTAGCACTCATAGCCAGTTTCAGTTATTTAGGCACCATATCTCCCTGCAATTTCTACGGACGATCCTCAATAATTGTCAATGTTTGCAGCAGTTTCATTTGTCTAAATTAATTAGTTTTATTAAAATTATTTTGGCATGTTCTGCTAAATATATTACCACAGTTATTAGTATCTTGATGAGTGCCAATAAATTATTATATTCTCTGACTCAGAAACATCTTAAACTATCGCGGTTATATTTACAATATTTGAGAGCAGGTATTCCTATTCAGTTTACAGCATCTTTCTTCCAAAACTTTTCCCCGCCGCTTGTAGCGTCAGCTCCTGACTTGGCTTCTATTTTCAATTTATCTCGTCCATCTAAATTTTACTCCGGTACTGCATACCAGCAGCCCAAGAGCAAATGCACCCCTTGTACTTCTCCTACTAGTAATAGTTCCGTTGTTAATTTATCTTCTATTTCACTTTCTGATGCTGATACATTGGTTTTGCAAAAAGAATTATCTTTTGCCCCAACTCCCAAATTTAATCGCCTTAAGTTTGTTTCCGATGGCGTTAAATTTTGCCATAATTTAAGATGGCGTTACTATTGGCATTCTAAATCTTATCAGCGTACTTCAAATATTACTCCTTGCCTTCTCAAGTTCCGTCCTACCTCCAAACTTGAACCTCCTTCTTTACCTTCTAGCCATCCTTTAGAGATGTTTATTAACCGATTTTTAACTTCGATTAGTGATTCTAAATTTCTAGATAAGATCGCTCCGAAAGATAACTTAACTTTACATGAGAAATCAGCACTTAAAAGGTTATCTAATAATCCTGATGTTATTATTCTTCCAGCCGACAAAGGGTCCTCAGTAGTACTACAGGATATTTCTTCTCAGTGCTGAAGTTTACCGACAGCTTGATGATGTCACTTATTATGAACTATTGTCTTCCGACCCTACAGTCAAGTTTAATGAAGAAATAGCTTCTTTTATTGCTTCTTCTGGTACTGCTGAAGGACTTAGTTCCCAAGATATCACTCTACTTACTCCTAATATCCCTCGTACTCCCACCATATATTTTCTTTCTAAAATTCCTAAAAAGAACTGTCCAGAACTGTCCAGGCCCTCCAATAGTAGCCAGCTTCGATTCCCCCACTGAACGTATTTCTGCTCTAGTAGATTGTTGGTTACAGCCATTTGTTACGTCTAAGCCATCCTACATCAAAGATTCCTTCCATTTTTTGAGTTTACTAAAGAAAGTTGACCCTTTGGCACATTCCAATATATTTCTGGCCACTATCGATGTGACATCACTCTATACTGACATTCCCCATCATGAAGGATTAGCTGCTGTTAGATATTTCTTGGACTCTCAAGCACCTCCTCATACCCCATCCACAGATTTCATTTGTCATCTTGCTTATCTGGTCTTCACTCGCAATGCGTTTGATTTTGATAATAAACATTATCTACAAATTAAAGGTACTGCGATGGGCACCAGAATGGCACCTTCTTATGCCAATCTTTTTATGGCTCGCTTAGAGGAGGAATTTCTTATGTCAGAACCTTTGGCACCAATATTATGGCTGAAATATATTGATGATATATTCGTTCTTTGGACTCATGGCTCAGAATCTCTCCAGCAGTTCCTTACTAATCTTAACTCCAAGTTTTCAGTTAAGTTCACTTCTGTCTCTCCCAATGCCGCTACGTTCCTAGATATTGATATTTCTTTATGCAATAGCTCTTTTCTTACGCCTGTGCACACTAAGCCTACCAATTTACAACAGTATCTTCATTTGATAGCTGTCATCTCTTGCATATCAAAAGATCTATTCCTTTTTCTCTTTCAATCCGTGGTCATCGTCTTTGTAACAACTTTTCATCTCTTGACAAGTATATTAAAAACCTAGCTAAAAAGTTTCAAGACCAAAATTATCCTTCCTCTCTTTTAAAATCCCGTATAATCCCAGCGCACAAAACTTCCAATGCAAACCTAAACTTCTAATAAGAACTTCATTAACCTTGTTACTATTTACGTGCCTGGAATTGAAAGCATCAGACCCATTTTGAAAGAATGTCACGATATTTTGTTAATGCATCCATCTTCAAATGATTTTTATAAATTTGTACCCCGACTTACTTTCAGAACACCCTCTAACCTTAAAAGTTTATTTCACCGAAGCCTATCCCCTCCGAATTCACCACGTCCCTTTGCTGGCTCATGTCCTTGCCAACGTCCTAAATGTAAAATCTGTGCGCTAATTATGCCGTGCAATTCATTCTACAGCCCTAATTTATCCAGAGAATTTAACATTTCTTCATTTGCTACCTGTTCTTCCAAGAACGTCGTATATATGTTATCTTGTAAGCTTTGCAAAGCATTTTATATTGGTTTAACTTCTACTGTTGTTTCGCTACGTATGAACAAAAAACCAAGTCTCCCTTGCCGATTGCCCAACATGCCTGATCTCACTGTAAGGATTTTGATGATGCTTTTAATCTAACACTTATTGATGCGCTACCTATACAATGCTCTAAAAGTTTACTCAGAGATAGAGAAATGGCAGCTATATTTTTACATAAAGTGCATATACTACCTGGTTTAAATCTTACGTATTAAATTCTACCCCCACCCCCACACTCTCATTTCTAGTTTCATCTGTTTCCATGCATAACGTCACCTTCGATGCTCAATATTTACTTTTGTCACCTTCACTTGTCTAGCTTCTTGCCATTGAAGAAATCAACGAGTTCGAAATATAGCAATTTCAAGTGTGACTTTATCTAAGTGTGTTATCCTTTTCTACTTTTATTATTACTGTTAAATTTTTAATAGTGTCTTTATTTTTATTATTCTTTTATATATATATATATATATATATATATATATATATATATGCTATCGTTAAGGCTTGTTGTGCATAGGAAACGATTTTACGAAACTTATTTTTTTTTTGATTGATTTATTTACAGGCGCTCTTTAACAGCTCAGGTCATCAGCGTCCCATTCAACTCAGGGTTGAACTCAAATTTTGCTCAGAGGCCTCTCTTTCAGGCTTTTTCGTGCCGCAAATGTACGACACGGGACCCATGGCTTTACTTCCCTTCCGAAGGAAGCCATACTTAGGATTTTTACGCCCGAAAAAATCCATCGGTCCTGGCCGGGTTCGAACCCGCGTTTTGGTTTAGGAGGCAAATATGGTAACCACTATACCACCAGGACCGACCGAAACTTTTTTGTTATAATATATTACAAAGGTTTATTAAAAAGAAGTGTTTCATGCAGGCAGACGAGCCTGTCTTCTTAACCACTGTACATTTCGCCACAGAGCTAACGGAACACACACACACACACACACACACACACACACACACACACACACTCACTCACTCACTAGTTAGCGTCTTTAGTGCGTCTCTATTACGCAACTGCTGCAGTGCTACCTACGTTTGTTGGATACCTTGTGAACCGCACCCTGTAACGAGTTTTTTTTTTTTTTTTTTTGAGTAGTGTTTAAGGACGATTTTACTACTGAGGGCACCACATGCGGTGGGCACTGATGATACATGAAATGATATTTTGGGAAAGGATTTTTTAAGGAAGGAAACCTTCCAGGTCTAAGTTTAGGGTACTTCTCCGGCATTGGCCATTTATGAGGACTGAGGAAAACCTGGAAAAAACCTCAGTCAGGGAGAACGGTCCTGGCGGGATTCGAACCCCAGACCTCCCGCTCACGAGTTCGCGCCTTAACGATCTCGGCCACCCGTGGTAGTTTTGTAACGAGTAGGACTTGTAAAAATTTGCTTTTTTTTCTTTCGTCGATGCGTGCATCTACAATGTATACATTATTTACATTTCATAATTCTCCTGTTACTTCTGTTGACACACTTTATTCCTAATTGTAAAAACGGAAACGCAGGAGGAATGTTGGATTATAAGTTCCCCTTTTAAATTTTAAAATCACTATAAATTTAGCACATTGCTAAAATATAAAATGTAATTTGTATTTTGGTTTTAAATTCTACAATAGTTATTTTTTATAAATGTCAAGAGATTTCAAATATGTTTTTTTAACTTAAGAAACCTTATCTTCCTATAAACAAAGAAATACAGTTCATAGGTATAGCGCACTCTTTTTCTAAGGCATTGCCAATGCTAGGCACTAAGGTAGGTACGTATTGCTGAACTTTAGTGGATGTCTGGAGGGAATGTCCGCAAGCAACTTCTTGCACATTTACTCCAGTAAATTGATTTGATATATCATCCGTAGGCGATGTTTTTCATGGTTTTCACTTCTACGCCTTTCTTGCTTTGTATTATGCTTACATTTTAAAACAAACTCATTTGCTTTAATCGTGCTTTTAGCATTCCATCTGCTGATTTGCTACGTAAGCAGTAAATTTCCTTTTTCCCTTGTTCTTTTAGCAAAAAAAAAAAAAAATCAATTTAATCCATAAAAGAATGTAATTTTGCTTCTCACTATGTGTATTCTAGAAAATACTTGAATAAAAAAGGAGACAATGAAGTGATGGTCAGTTATTTTAATATAAATTGCTATCAAAGCACAGATCAAAATATGTGTGGAGGTGAAATCAATCGTACCATTAAAAATGGCTAACCTATGCAACTCAATGAAGTGATTACGCAGCGAGAATGAGTTCGGGCCGGCAGAGCTTGGGAAAAGTCAGTCATTAAAGGTCATAATTCATCTGCATATAGCAGCTTGTAGTTAGTGTGAGGGAGACTTTGTTGTGCAATCATGTAGTTTTCGGTGCTTGTCATTGTGTAAACTGTGTGGTAATTTTCTTCGTTACTTGAAGAACGGGTTTTCATGTACGATACATATGGGAAGGTGATTTTCAGGAAAATATTTTGACATTCGTGTTCCAGTTAGAGAAACTGTACGCCTGAAAAACTATGTGAGACACGGTCTCTCAGTGTCAAGAAACCTGTCCTTAAGGAGATAACACAAGTTAGTGTCCACTATTATCACTTTTAAATACACGATTTCAATTAAAATATACATTCTAAAATAAAAGAACTAACTTCACGCGCAGCGACTCTACCTCATTTTTCCCAGTTGCAGGTGCTGCATTTTCCCAGTAATCAGCCGTGCTCATGTGGTCGTAATAAAATAACCTAATTGTATTAATACTGCAGAAATTGCAATTACTTTTAGTAATTCCTGGAGTAAAAATTCAATTAAAGACTGATTATAAATGAGAGCATTTTCATCAATACATAACTAATTTATTAGAGAAAAGACAACTATTTTATTCATTTATAAACACAGAACAGTTATATGCCACTTTTAACACTTGCATCATATGTAACTATTTCAAGCAGTGTACAAAGGACATTTTCTTATGCCAATCGTTTGTGTGTGTGTGTGTGTGTGTGTAATTTTCTCATTTTTGGCGTTGATTTCAATTAGTATCATCTATAGCAAAGAGGAAAACTTACTTTTTCTTTATATTCCAAAAATTATCTCAACGTGATAATGCACTGAGCACTAATATTGTAATAAATCATAGGAACGATATCTACTTGTAAAAGTTAAACTCGTTTCACAAGAATTTTATTGCCCAAATAAAAGTTTAGAACTGTACTTGTTTCGCTCCTGTCAATGTGTTCTATTTGAGAGTTGTGGTAGAGTCTAATTATTCCTGCGGCTTGATTTGAAGAAAATATTTCCAAATATTATTGATTAGTTTCAAAAAGTTGAAAGCGTAGCCATTGGCGGGCTGTGAAATTTGAGCGGCAAGCATTTCCATACCGAGTAATTGCCTTGAAGGATGTGCTGGCAGAGTCAGACGAGGTACGAAGCAAGGCAATCGGGCCGCGGTTAAGAGAAAGTGCAATCATTTACTGCTCTTACGTAATTCACGTGCTGTCTGGTTGTAACCAGTGCATAACTGCACTCTCAAGGGAAAGTTACTCGTTTATCGAGTCAATAAAACATCCCAAATGGACACAAATTCCTTGCGGAATTTCTAGAGTAAATCTGTCTACCGTATTTGGATCAGGGACGCAATTGAGGTACATTCCAAACATGCACGCATATGGTTCGTCCATAAGTAGCAATGAAAATCGTCGAAACAACTTAAAGGTTTTGTTCACTGTTGATCTTATGTAACAAAATACTTATTCAAGGGAAGTAATCGTAGAGAGTCTAGTTCCTTGCAAGATATGCTTTGGAAACAATATTAATTAAAAATAAATGCAATAATTTAACATTTGATACTGTTATTTAATAATGATAAAATATGTTGCATTCATTATCACAGGTATGATATTAATACAACTTGACAAGCTATTTTATACTATTGATGGCGTCCTACTTTTTACAGAAGAGCAAAATTTGTTAACTACTCAACTGTAACAACACACCAGAAATAATAGTATGTACGGTTTTTTAGTTGCTGTAGTCACCATACCTAACAATGTCTGATATAGTAATACTTATAACGTCATTACAATGTCGCGACTTCTTTTAAAACAAAACTTGTTTATTTTGAGGACTATCAAACAAACTATGGCCAGGAAATGTATTCATTCGTTTCTCAATTATTAACATTATTTGTGTATTCAAATCCCTATATCCAGAATTGCTCAGTAGCCTGAAATATGAGGCCAGCGACACAAATCTGTCTCATAGATAATACAATTGGACATTACAACAAAATAAACAAATTTAAAATGATGTGTGGTACGATTAGAACAACGAGGAATCACACCAGTAGGATTGATTTATTTATTTATGGACGCTCTTTAACATCTCAGGTCATCAGCGTCCCATTCAACTCAGGGCGTGAAACGGCCGACAAATTTTGCTCAGAGGCCTCTCTTTCAGGCTTGAGGTTCTTTTTCGTGCCGTAAATGTACGACACGGGACCCACGGCTTTACTTCCCTTCCGAAGGAAGCCATACTTAGGATTTTTACGCCCGAAAAAATCCATCGGCCCTACCCGGGTTCGAACCCGCGATCTTGGGTATAGGAGGCAAGTATTGTAACCACTACACCACCAGGACCGACACACCAGTAGGAAAACTCAGCTAAAGGTTTATAGGAGATTGACGGCTCCAGTTCTAACCTATGGCTAATGAGAACTGGATATTAAACAGAAGTGACAAAAGAAACAATCGGCGAAGGTGAGGTTTTAAGAACCGTGACTGAGTTCACTCTGTCAGATAGGCAACGAAGTAACAATATCAGAGAAATGCTAAATACTTATAATTTAAATCATATGTTAGAAGATAGGAAAATAAATTGGTACGTTAGACCTGACCAAGAAATCACAAGATTTAAGAGGTTTTTTCTTTTCAAAATAGTTTCCTTGTAAATAAATACTTTGGTCCAAGGACTTTTCAACTTTTTAATTCCCTCAGTAAAATATAAGTTGACCGGCTGTGAAAAATAAACGTCTGTCTGAGCTTCAACCTCATCATTTGATGAGAATATTAGTCCACCCAGCCAATTCTCCAGGCTTGGGAACAAAAAGTAATAGCTGGGAAACAAATCCGGCGAATATGACGAATGTAGCACTTGGAAGTGAAGTCAGCAACAATCCAGACTTGTGAAGGCGCATTATCGTGATGAAAGAAATTTCTTTTTCGCAGGGTTTGGACGTATAGCCTGAATAGCACCCTTCAGTTTGTTCAGTTTCACTCCCTGGTGAAGTCCTCTCCTTCTGGAGATAGTCTACGAGCACCACATCATGAGAATCCCAGCAAACAGTAGTCACGAGTTTTCCTGCAGATGGAATCGTTTTTGCTTTCTTTGGTGCACTTTCACCTGTTGCTACCCACCATTTGGACTGCTCCTTGTCTCTGGCACATGAGGTAATGAGTCCGTGTTTCGTCTCTTGTTATGAAATATCGGATCAACTCAATGGAATGCGTTTAAACAAGTGTAAACACACTTGCGAAATGTTCATTGCAATAGTTTTTGGTCCATTGTTAATTAACGCGGCACTCATCTAGCGGAAAGCTTTCTTATGCCAAAAACCTCCTATAAAATGTGGTGGAGACGGCCTAGAGGTCTTTGTAATATCAGCTTACTTGCGTGTCTTCATTCGGTGATTACTGAGACAGCATTGTGAACTTTTGTTACAATCTCGTCCGTCGTAACAATTTTGGATAGCCCTGAGCGCTCATCATTTTGAAAGGATATACCACTGCACTTAAATTCAGCAGTCCATTTTTAACCATATAAAACGAATGGAGAAAACCCTTTAATGGGTAATATAACTCCTTTTATATTTATGTTGGAATTAAATCCTTCAAAACGAAGTACTTTATCACTGCTCGTATTAAAAATTTTATCAATTTTGTATAGAAAGTTAAAACACTAGTTTGTTTATACGACCGTTACATACAAGTGACTACAATTACGCGTCTGAAACTTTAAAGCGCACAATCTAAAGGATGATACTTAACTATCACAAGTAATATCACGAGAGGGTCTGAGGTTACCCATAAATTCACTCACTACGTTCATGAATTTATCTGGAAAGCTCAGACCCTCGAGTGATGTTTATTAGGACTATTTCACGAATAAAATAAGAATTTAAATATAATTCCTCTAAACTTATCTTACAAAATTGTAATCATTGTGTCGATTATCAGTAATGCCAATAGAGAAGAGAGAAATGCGTATTTAGGCTATTTCATGAATAGAATAAGAATAAAAGTTATATATATTTGAATTTCGCGCACAGAATATTAACACTGTATAAAATATTATACTTATGAATACATATTCTATTCAGAAACCGTGAGACTTAAATGGACAAAGGTGGACTATTACAATCCCTACCATTCTATTTTCTAATACCAAATGAGAAAAACAAAGCAAAAAGATAATATATACAGTGTGTTTATTTTTCTTTGTATTCTGTGATTTGGAATCCCTAATTGACAAGATCAATTTGCACATTTGACTCATCACCAAAACACTTTATTAACCCTCCATTTTGCATTATGATTGTCGATTGTTCAATCTTTTGCTGCTGTCAATAGCTCCCCACCACCTGTAGCAAAAGTGGTCAGTGATGCGTATCGGGAATTATACAGTGGAGATATAGACTTAGCTACACTGACCACAAGACAAATGCACGTCGCGTGATAAACGATTTGATAATTTTTCCTCGATAATTTCACTCCGTAATCCGACTGTTATTGGTCAAAATTCGAAATTTTGTTTCGTTTCATTGTTCGATTTTAAGATGATGTTACATGAGTGAAATAGTCATAGTAATTTGGCCATCTTCACGATATCTCTGAATCAGAGAGAATTTTGTTTTTGAATAGTGTTTAACGCCCGTTTCAACTACTGAGGAACCACAGGCAGTGGATACTGATGATACATGAAACGAAATATTGGGAAAGGAGTATTTTTTTTTTTTTTTTTAAGGAAGAGTCCATTCCAGGCTTAAGTTTAAGGTACCTCGACTGATGAAAATCTGGAACAGGGAGGACGTTCTGGTGGGAATCGAACCCAGACCTCCCGCTCACCAGTCCGCGCCTTAACGACCTCGGACATCCATGCCGGTAGAGAACTTTGAGAACACAATCACATCTAAAAATGGATTAAAACAGACTTCCTAAACTATTTTTAAATATCAAGCAAAGAGAAAGAAAACTCAGGACAAACCCAGAACGAGATGAGTAGTATAAAATAGGTCATAAGGTATAAGCCGGGATAATTTAAGATAATATAATTAACACAAGCCATGTGTATTAAGGATTAATAAATACAAGCTTCGAGATTTAATAACATCGGTCAGCAACCTGCTGCAAAATCAGAGTACATATTCAAATCATGCTTAAGTAAAACTGTGTGAGATAGATCTTTTCTTGAATTTTACTCGTCAGGTAAATTAGACACTGTCTGGCTCCGGACTCGTTGCGTTATGAGTAGAGCCCTGCCTCTGGACACCTGCAAGCAATACTCGACAGGGTAACTGTGCATGGAGTATTGCTTGGCAGCAGCCTACCCCTGTAGGTAGTAGAGGGGAAAGCGCTTGCACTTTACCGTGAACTGCTTTGACTAACCATGCTCTCCATTCAAAGCGAGTGTTTTACGATTAACGTACTCTTAACATGTGTTCAAAGTGAACAAAGGCAGGACTTATTATTAACTAATGCGTGTTATACATAGTCTCAAAGACCTTTATAGTTGGCTTGAGTTACAAAAAATAAATAAAGATGCATACCACAAGTGTATTCCTCTTGATCGAGAACCTATATGAGAGTGGTCCATATATACGACAGTGTAGTAGCGCAGATAGACGTAAAACCTCCAAGGGTGCATTTGAATGAACATGGATATTGTAAAAATGTATAAATGTGTTGCAGAGCTCATTGACATGGAAAAAAACTAGCTTTAATAAAGAGACAGGAAAAGAAGAGATATAAAATAACAAATAATCTAACTAAGGTATTCTGCAATATATACAAACATTTTGTTCCTAAAGGACACCCGAGGAGAGGGAACAAAATCAGAAACATGCAAGAGAAAAAACGCCCGAGACATGTAGTAAAAAATGCACCTCAACCACTACAGTACTTTCATAACGAAAATATGGAAAATAATTTATATTTCTTTTATGAATTAACACACTGTACACCTTTTAGATAAATTAATACCTAAGGTTAATCAGTGTAAATATAGGTACCTAAAACAGTCGCCAAGCCAGGTAGCTCAGGTAATAACACAAGGGAATTCAGGAAGTCCCGTGTTTAAATCTCTTGGAGTCGGCCATTGTGACCTTGGAATTTTTCGTGTTTTCTCTGAATGCTGGGATGGTTCTTTACTTTCCAGAATATTATGTTCCCCATTTCATTTCACATCAATTCGTTCTGTTTATTCTGTTACAGGGTTAAAAGTACCAGGGCGAGATGGGTTGGTCGGTGTGACTGTGGCTTGCGCTTGGGAAAGGATTGTATCCGCTGTCTGATATGGAAGCTATCCTTCTGAGGGACCCGAACCCCCTTTCTCCTCTCTGGAGACGTAGGTACAAACTGCCAGCCGTTGAGCAATGCTGTAGTACCAAAATATCCTCCTACGTCCCTACCAATCCAATGCGGTCTTATGGTAGTACGAATATAGATAGCTTTGAGTCCATTTCCATTTTAGTAAAGGGGTTTGTATTCTTAAATATATATATGAAAATCAGAAGCGTATTTGTAATTATTTAACAGAGGCATATGTAGAAGGGTAATATTATGTTGGAATTGATTTGCCTCATCATTTTCAAACATTACTTCACTCCGAATATCCTTGCAAGTAGGATGCTCCATCAATCCATAAGAATGTAAATGCGACTGAATTATAAGATATTTCCGTACTTCAGCTTTGCTAAAGGGCTAGCAGTTTGTGCCTACGCGCTCAGTGGGAGCACATCCAGGAGGAAGGGATGAGGTAAGGTAGACCCCGGGCGGCCAGGATCCATAGACCTAGATGAGGACCCAAACATTGTTTCTATATAGAACACCTGAGCCGGGGGAGTCCCCCCTCCTTCTCCAAGGAGTTCAAGCCTCTCAGACGCCAGTGCAGAAACTTTCTAAACCGCAAGCCAGTTTCGCACCGTAGTAACCCACCGCGCCCTTGCACTTTCGACCCTTAACAGAACCAATGGAATGAAATGTTATGAGATGTGAGAGCCCAAAATTCGCGGAAAGGAAAGATCCATCCCAGCATTCGCCTATGTGACCAGGGAAAATCACAAAAAACGCAAGGTCAGGAAGACCAGTCCCAAGGGATTTGAACCCGGGACCTTCCGAATGCCAATCTCAAGTGTTGTCGCCTGAACCACCTCTCTCGGTATGTAAATGTGACATTTCATTCAAGAATTTGGCCTCTTTGAGAGAGCAATATTTGAAATTTTTGTACATTAATGGCACTCTAACACAGTTTCCCCTTTTCTTTTTTGCAGGTAAGTAAAGCCCTAGGTGTCCTTGGACAGCTGAAGTTGCTGTCTGCAGATGGCATTCGTAATCTGAAATGGCGGTAAGTGCAGCAAGTCAATCAATGACTGTGTAACTTATAAAATGCGCTACTTGCAGCGACGTGCCTTCCTTGCATTAGTGTTCTCGTCTTGTGGTGCTATAATTTATTTATTGTCCAAATGAGTCCACGGAAATGAAACTTTTGTAGTCATACTCCCGAACACAAAAGCTACGGATATCCAATGGCTGCTGAACCGGTTACAGTCACAGAGGGCGCCACTGGAGATCACGTGATCGATGCAATTACTCTGTTCCATAAGTGTTGAGAGTGCATATAAATAACAGCACAGCATGACCTTTACTTGATCGCTCTCGTCTGCTAGCCGCTAGCTGCTAGCCGAGTAATAGCAGACATATTGCTGCATTTTCAATCAGATCAACAGCACTGCAGGTTGCTAAGGATGAGCTCTTGTTAACAGGCTATAACAAGTAATCCGCATTAATTTGCGCTAAGCTTTGAATGGCTATGTCACTGATGCTTTTTAAATTTCTGAATCACGTCGGTTTTTTTTCTTTTTCTTTTCTTTTTTTTTCTTTTTTTTTCTTTTTTTTTTCTTCCCCCCCCCCCCCCGTTACAGCCAGTGTTTACTTCCGCTATCAACATCTCAGAAAACGTTAATTCAAGTTTCTGGAACGAGTTGTCTTCATAAGGCTCGGCAAACACTTTACAAAAAAGTTAAGCACGATTTGGAACCAAGAATCTCCAGATCATTAGAACAACTTTCATAGCATTAGATTATGAAGTTCTGCGTACTCATTCTTAAATAGCCCTTATACAGTGTATCACAGATTTCTCTAGTAGTTAGAGATTCAAATCAAAAGAAACGACACGTGACATTTTTGAAAATGAAGAGAATCAAACTTCATACAATAATTTAACATTTTCGAAAAATAAAGAGTATATTTGATGGCCAGAATAAAAAAACATTCATGAAAGGCATTGGTTATTCACTTTTCACACTGCTGAAATAGTATTGCAAGTAGTTGACGCTGCGATCTTATTTAGGTAGATTTTGTCTCAGCTTTGCTTATAACTAAGTTCAATTATTGGCACATAAATCATTTAAGTTAGCAAAATGGTGTACCTTTTTCATAAGCTAAAATTGTCTCAGTTTTACTACCTGCGTAAAGCCAAAGATGCTATAGAAGAAGTCTTTATTGGATTAATAGCAACTTTACCTTCACCGGTAGTAAGTAGAGCGCAGCTTTGGACACCGAGAAACTACAAGCATCCCTCAAGGGAGTAATTGCTCTGCGGCAACCGATCTTACACAGCTCTTGCAAGTAGCAGAAGGGATGCACCTTCACTATAGCTTGGAATGCTTTGACTCACCGTGCTCTCCGTTCAAGGTGAAGGTTTTATGATTGACGAACATTAAGTGTACCCACATTAGGATATAGAGTTTGGAATTCCTTTTGCAGTGTACATGTATACAGTATATTTGCCCTTTGAAATAACACACTTAATAGGATATGAAGACTGCTTTTATATCTATTTGCTTATTTTGCAATGTAATCTTCAACTCAGTGAGTTAGCGGACAGAAACGAGTGGTAAGAGTGAAAGAGTTATTCAATTTTACTTGTATGAATTATAACATCTAAAATTATAATATATGACGTTAAAAGAAAGATTCACTATATATGGAAATAGATGACTTCCTTTATTATAATTAGTAATGGAGCATTTGCTACCATGGAACAGTTGGTGTTGTGCTCTTTCATCAAACTAGAAACTACATTTTTTAACACTCAGTGCTATAAAAGTCCATTAATTCCAACTTTGGTTATTGACCTGTGGTGATTATCAATCCATTTAAGTGGATACACACATAGTTTCAAAACGTTTATATTCCTTACATAAGTAACCATGTTGGCAACCCGAGAACTATGTCATACTGGGAGAAAATTAGCAATAACTGATCCCATAATTGCGCACACCTAAATGCGAAACGAGGCGGGAGGCCGAGTTGGGCACTATTGAGAGTGTAAAAACTTTGTCACGGAATATCATATTCCATTAAAAGTTTATGTACTTGATTTAAATCGTTTCTGAAACAAATGAATCGCAACCGAAAATTCTGTTAACCGCCGCTGATTTGTTGACATTGTTGGCAACGTTACTGCATCATTCAAAATCTGCAATACGTGCCAAGTTAAGAGTAGAACGCACGCTCACTGCTTGTCAGACAGTTGCGTCATTTATTTACTTGCACTTGCAAATGCACAGAAATGACACCTGTCTGTTCACGATGTCTGAAGCTACTAAGTGTGTGTTTGTTACCTCATTTCTTTGGAATAATGTAAGCAAAAAGTTTATGTATATGGAGGTTAAAAACAAATTAACATCACGTTTGTGTAGGCATATGCGTCGTTCCGTTTTGTCTTCCAAATAGACGATTGCAGGCATGTTAAAGAAACAAGGCAATAAGAGAGCGCACTCGCCAGTGTCTCCGCGTGCCAAATTCCATTCACTTTTGTCTTTGGACTGAAATAAAAAATATTTTCAGCCTTTATTTAAAAATACGATCCATCGGTACATTTACCTCAACAATGTGATTGTAAGATTATCTACTAAGGCCTTTTTATCTCAAAACGAGATACCTTAAAGACACTGTATTTATTTGTTTAATGGCAAAATGCTTGTGTAGGTTAATAAGAAAATATTTAGGAATTTCTGTGGATTTAACCTAAAAGTGCATGTAATAGATAAGGAAAGATGATATTTTTAAAGAGGAGGACATTTTAATTAAACCCTATCAATGAAATTTGATATCTCACAGAAAGTATATTTCTACTTGATAAATGCAATGCAGGAGAATTATAACCTCGTCCCATCCTACCGAGTTCCGAATGAATAAAATGACTCTCGCTTCCGCAATTGTATCTGTTAGCACTAAGCAGCACTGAGAAAAATTCCAGAGACCTAACAACCTTGTTTTTCACAGATAACTCTGATACACTGCATTCCTCGCGCGTATCATATAAACAGTTGGATGATCGTAATCTCAGTTTCTGGGAGAAGGCCATCAAATTTCTACAGTGTATACACAGAATAAACAACGCACCATCTCTATAATCCCTATAGAATGTTCATCTTCTTACAAGGTACTAACGCAAGGAACTCAACCGACCTCGATATTTGAAATAAATCCAAGTACAAATCTCAACAAAATTATCTACTTGCGGTATATCATTCCCTAATCCAGCAGTTATTTTAATTTTATATTTAATTAGTATAATAATATATTAGTGTAATATATTAGCATATCTCGCGATATACTCACGGTAAAACATGAGCTGTACAAATGCTTCATATAAAGTGCTATTGCATTTGTTTTGTCTTTTATTTCTACTTTCACTGAAAACGCATCAGCGCACTGATAGTCTAGAGGCTTTTCTTTTTTCGTTCGTTCGTTCGTTCGTTCGTTCTTTCTTTCTTTCTTTCTTTCTTTCTTTCTTTCTTTCTTTCTTTCTTTCTTTCTTTCTTTCTTTCTTTCTTTCTTTCTTTCGTTCTTTCGTTCTTTCTTTCTTTCTTTCTTTCTTTCTTTCTTCTCATTTGGCACTACAGGTGAGCCTCGGCCTGCCGCGGCGACCTCTTCTTGCTTCCAGGGAAGTTTTTGACCTGGCAAGGCCTGAGATGGTTACTTTTCCGTTTTTGACAGCGGTTGCGTGCAGGATTAAGATATAAATAACACCAAGTAATAGTACTACAAACAACTGATGCAACATATTTAATTGCTAGCTTTGGTTGCTATTCACAAACGTTATTAATGACAATGTTGTACGTTAACTTTGTTGTCAATTTTTAACGCATTTCCTTGATGGAGTTTTACAATACTAGCAGGATCTGTACCCCATGATTATGTTTGCGTTAGTATAGAAGTAATAGCGAAGAGATAGCCACATAAGCTGTCCTCTGCTGTAAGGTGACATATAGGTAACTTTTTGCCCGCTAACGTTTAAACACATTGATAAGGAGTACGTTGAGTGTTTTCATGTCAAATGATGAATTAGCAAGGAATAACGGAACAGCATGACATAAATAAGAACTTCAATATACATTCCAAGAAAATAAATAACACAACAAACCATTTTATTACTTGTAATCATCAATTTGAAGTCAAAGTAAATGTTCTGCAAGCAGGATGAAGTGCACATGATCACAATTGCTTTGACATACCGTTCATATTAATTATCTTTATCTACATAGGATTTGTAAAACAAAGAGCCAAACCCCCCCTTTTTTTCCCCTTTTTTATTTTTCATTTGAAAAGTTTAATTAATTATTTAAGTGTATACATAACAAAACATTAAAATAAGAGAGTTCCAACCCCGAAAGATTGATAGAGTAGTGTTTAACGCCCGTTTTTACTACTGAGGCACCAACAGGCGGTAACCCCGAAAGAGCACGTGCTCGGGTGCAAATTCAGTTCTTTATATACTTATACATTGAGGTTTTGTACATGTAAATTAAGAATGTAAATACAGAAGTATCTTAAAACAAATATATAAAATGTACGTGTTCAAAACAATGTTTGCCCCCAGGGGTGGCCGAGGTCGTTAAGACGTGAGCGGGAGGTCTGGGGTTCGAATGCCACCAGAACCGTCCTTCCTGACAGGTTTTTCCAGGTTTTCCTCAGTCCTCGTAAATGGCAAATGCCAGGGAGGTACCCTAAACTTAGGCCTGGAACGTTTCCTTCCCTAAAAAAATCCTTTCCCAATATATAATTTCATTTGATGTATCATCAGTGTTCACCGTCTATGGTGCTTCAATAGCAAACACGGGCGTTAAGTACAGTTCATATATTAAAAAAAAAAAAACAATAAGTTATGTATCATGTAATAAAGATATACATTAAAAAACTGGAGTAAAATTTAAGCATACAAATCAGATTAGCAAAATGGCCATTTCTAGTTTACGATATTTAATACCTATACGGTTAAAGAGACATCTACAAGAATATATATGTAAGTGATTCGATTGCGATCCTGAGATTTCCGTAGAGATTTTACTACTGGAACAGAATATTGCATTATACCGACATGTTTAAATATCTCCATATAAGGGTCATTTTAAGAAACTACCAAACATGCACGTACAATTATGTATAAAATAAAAGGATTGCACTTACACCTTATTATATAGTTTATTTAATATATTTTATTGTGGAACTATATCTCTGCAAAGTACAAAGGCTGAGTAAAGTTTATTGCAAAGCATTTTTTAAATATTGTAAATTACTTTTTTGAAAATGCACGCATTGTCACGAATGTAGTATGTCTTTACTATCCCTATTTTTACAGGATCCACGAATTAGTTTCTCTGTTGTTATTCGAAAAACAAGGAGTTCATTTTTACGAACAGAAAGTTCCTGTTCTAAACACTTTTCCTGTTTTAACTGAGCATTATCTGCTTTGAGCACATGTTCGTGCTTACAACATTAGAAAAAATGCGCGCTTTATTACTAAATTTATTTAATTACATTGAAAATATCCTGCTGCAATATATTAGAAAAAAGATCCTTCCTGTTCCATTCTTGCTCCTGGTTTACTGTTTCCCTCACAACTAACCTCTCACTGCATGTGGCTCTACATTAGCTTTTAACGTGAACTTTGATTTTAGACCAAGGAATTCAGCTTTAAAATATAAACATGGTATCAAAATTATCTCTCATACTTAATGCGTTTGCTCTCTTGAATCTATCGCGATCGATTTTTTCATATGAAATCTATGATACATTACAGTTTTATTGCTGTGCGTCTTACTCCTATATCTATCTATACCTATCAGCACATGTTGAAGGTATTTTAATGCACGAACTATATAAACAAACAACACTATTCACTGCACAGTCACTTGGGAAACCGCTCTTGCCGGCAAGTGGCGTCAGCTTTATTCTAGTTATCTGCGTAAACCGCATGGTAAAAATAGTACAAACTCTTGTGCTAGTCACAGTTGAGCGTTTCCATAAAAACGACATATTAAGGGATAAAATATTACTTTGGTATTTCATTCTTTAATTAAAGAAACAATATTCCTTATAGCGTAAGAAGATTTCTTATTCATTAAGAAAACGCTAAAAAATTCCTTGCTATAGATCAAGCATATTCAAAAAATAGCAAAAATATAGAATAACTCCATTTTGCATGTAAACGTCATGAAGATATAACTTTAAAAAAAAAAAAAAAAAAAGCTCAGCGATTCGGACATTGTGTATATATGGGGGGAAAGAAAAAAAAAGAGTTTAATATCGAAAGCATGCAAAGAAAACGGCCTTGACGACTGACTTCTCTCAGTACACGGCTGCGTTATGCCTGTCCTTAAATCAAATAACCTCATTGTATATCTCCATAACTATAAAGATCAACATCCTACATCAGTTTTCTTCTGCTTTTCCTATTCTTCATTGTACATACTTTCAAACTTCTTTATTCTAGACCTTAATCTCTTCCCATTCAGTACACATTCTAATGTCTTTCTCTGATGCAACATGTATCTAATTCTCCCATGTTTCTCTTCGTTTACCGATACTAACTGCAAAGGGCAATTCCAATACAGTAGAGGAATTTATCTCCCGTTTTCTGCTGAAGCAAGAATGACTTAATACGTCTAAAAAATATGCATTCAAAACCATTTGTCCACTTCTCGTCAATAATATGGTGCAATAAATCAACTAAATGCGGTTGACCAGAATACGACATTAATTAATCTGAATGACATGTTTCGCGAAAAGATTATAAAATATTGGTGGACCTCTCTTGATTTTTGAAACTTGTAGCGTTCAAGTTGTTCTTAAGAGTGCGGTAGAAAAAGACAGAAAAAAACATAAATATTTTCTTACGCTAGAGCTGCATTACATTCTTTTAATGGGGAGGATGAGTTAAATGAATGTATTGTGATCCCATTCTTTTCCCATTTAAAAAAAATGAATATAATAATTAGATTTTACAGAAAAAATATCTTTCACTATACGGAATATAAATTAATGCATTATTGATTTAATGTTTAAATTATATGATCTTATGCTTCCCTACCCCTAGAAAGAAGTGCTGGAGCACCCTTTAGCACTCTCCAAGCAATATATCTGGAGAGTTCGTTTTATGCGAGTTCTACAAGTCTTGTACTTCACATTCGGCCTTGTCGGTCCTGGTGGTGTAGTGGTAACCATACTTGCCTCGTAAACCCAAGGTCGCGGGTTCGATCCCGACCAGGATCGATGGCTTTTTTCAGGCGTAAAAATCCTAAGTATGGTTTACTTCGGAAGGAAACTAAAGCAGTGGGTCCCTTTTCGTACATTTGCGGCACGAAAAAGAACCTCAAGCCTAAAAGAAGAGGCCTTTGAGCAAAATTTGGCGGCCGTTTCACGACCTGAATTGAATTGAATTTAATGGTACGTCGATGACTTGAAATGTTAAAGATCGTCATAAATAAACCAAACAAACAATCAACATTGGCATTAATGCGCTCGACTTACCCCATTGCTCCGTTACTACTCGGTTGTCTCGGCGCTTTCAGAACGTTTGTTCCTAGCTTTAACTTACCGCTGTTAGTAAGGTAAACTAATATGAGCAGGTAAAGCCTATTCTTCTACCCTTTGCACTCTTGCGGCTCTCCAGCAGTGAACTAAGAATGTTTTTCTGCCCATATGCTCAATGTGCTCCTGGCATATAATTATAAAATGATTGTATTGACTCTGAACCGGTACAGCCACATGCATCCCTCCTTGACTTGCCTCAGGGAAATCTGTTCTGAAAGACCGATACGTAAAACACAATGAGCATAATATTAATTAGGGAAAGTATTATAGCTTAGTTAGGCAGTTCTATTATTTGACGGCATTATCTTTTAAGCCAATCCTGTTAATTAGTACCTCTGCCCCAAAACAATCGCAATTCTTCAACGGCCTGTTTGCTATAGAAACGAAATGAACAGGTACGCACAGATTGAACTGAAGACGTCACGGAGACAATAAAACATACTAAAGTGTTCAGGGTTATTGTCTATTTTGGTTGTTCAATTCAGAACATGCAGTGGTTGTTTCATAAATCTGAATATTTTTTTGACATTCGGAATACTATTGTGCAGTTTATGTGACCAGAGGAGTGCGATATTCAAAAAATGGAAGGGATCATCAGCGGCGGGATATTTCTGATCACTAACCTACTTCATGTCAGCAAAAATGTTTTCTTGCAACGATAGTTCTGATAAAAGAAAGTGCGGAAAATCTGTCATACAGTCAATAGGGAGGCCTTCGAAGATCTATGTCTTGCAAACTTTGCAACACTTCATGACTGAATGAATGAGGTCAATGGGAAGAATGCTGCAAACTATCTCGCAGGAAAGCGAGTTTACAACGACAGATGTGTTTACCTTTATAGTTTCCGACGCCCGTACTGCTGTACGCCATGTTGAGCACTATTTGTCTGAGAATACTGCTAATTAATACCATCGACTAATTATTTTGATCAGTAGTCTGTAAATAAGTATCTGTATTCATTCATGTCAATAAACATCTCTGTAATGAAATGTGACTATTATTTGAGGACAGAGGAAATATTTATTCCTTCATTTGAAAGTAAGCAAACTCATTTTTGTAGCAAGTAATTATCATTTTAACGGCGTTTATTAATAAACCAAATTTTCAAGATTTAAAGCTAATGATTGGTTCTTTCAAGTTGTTGGAGTCAAAGTTCAAATGGGTCTGCCACAGTGGAGTTAAGCCGGCTTACTCCTGAAGAACATACTTTCTACCCTTATCGCTTGAACAAGAAAAATTATTTCTGACTGGCTGCCATTGGTGACATCTGTTTTCTCCTACTCACCATCACGCCTTACACAAGTTCAGAACATACTCAAGAGATCATCCACCTCATGTGGGTAGGGAAATTCTGGAAATTGTCGTAGCAAAGGGATTTAGTGGGTCCCGGAATCTGCATCCTGAGCGGGAAAACTTATAATTAATTACAGTTCCATAGCAGATTAATTTTGATTTAAATAGGTTTACCGCATGCAGTACGCTGTACGTTTTTAGTCTGAATTGAAAACTAGTTTATTCTTATCAACTAAAAATCGTATCTATAATGTAAAATATAGTGGATGATCAAATTTATTCATACTTTACCAAAAGAAATATCAAATGAATGGCGACACTATTCCGGAGCGAGTTTCTGTCACATATAGTTGATCTAGCACTGAAAATTCTCTGTGAAGGGTGAGAGTACGCCTCGGAGAAGGAAAGAGAAAGAAAGATACAAAAGACGCAGATATCGCAGTTTGTTTATTATTACGATTATGTTACTTTTTTAAACCGCCCTCTAGTTGCACAGTATCGTACTCTCGAAGCCGATACCCTTCAAGAATACAAATTGCGACTCGTAATTACGCCATCCATTCAAATTTATTCGCGATAAAGTCCGAATAAGTTTGAACACCCAGTATATTTTGAATATAAAAAAAACTTTGCTAGGAATTGGTTTAGAAGCTTAAATTTATATTCCTCTTTTCCAGCAATATTTTAGCTATTTTTATGCAATATATGACTCCAGGAATTTCTATTTACTCTTATCCTGTGCTTGTAAAACCTTGTTCCTTTTACATAACGCAAATATCTATTATATGCAGTGACAAGATTTTCAATCTCTCAACATGTTGAAATTCTGGTGATTTTCACTTAGGACATTATTCTCATCTTTTTCCAATTCTATTTTAAATCCCTTACTTCAAGAGTGTAGAGTGATGTTTTCTTTTTCTTTTTTTTTTTCTTTTCTTTTTTTTTTTTTTTTAATAAACTAAAGATCTTTCCCACACAATTTAATATACAGCTACAATACAAGCTCGCTAAGTTCATCGTCGATCCCGGTGGTTTGTTGGTAATTATATTTGCTTCATACATTCAAGATCGCGGATCGCGGATTGCCGGGTTTGATTGGTTTTTTTAAGGCGTAAAAATCCTAAGTGTGACTTCCATTGCAAAGGAAGTAAAGCTGCGAGTCCCGCATCGTAGTTAATTTATCAGCAGTTTCACACCCTAAATGAATGGGATGCGAATGATCTGAGATGTTAAAGAGCGTCTGTAAATAAACCAAATAAACCAAATAAAATAAATTCATTGATATAGCAATTTGATATGATATGTAAAAAATGGAGTTAGATTTTATTTCTTCTTTCAGTTCCAGGTTTTACATACTTTTAAAATTACAATTTACAATTTTTTCCCCACTTTTTAGCAATGCAACTCTAATAATTTTATAAATATAGTAATTATATTTCTCTTCAATTCTGGAGTAAATATTGGTCGTATGGTTTCGCATACAGTAGCTATAAAATACACACAATTTAGCTTGAAGTATCTTTAAACATGGCGATGATTAAGTAAAATTTATACAAAACTTTTATCATATATTGTAACACAAATTGAGTTGGTAGAGACACAGAAGGAATTTTTGGTATTTCAGCAGTGCTGAAGGGCATTTGTATCTACGTTCCTATTAGAGCACCTCCGGCAGGAGTGGAGACACTATGTGAGGGTAGGTCCATAAGTTTCCAGCCTTGTCGATAAGGATTATCGCCTTCACAAAAGCCTTGTCTAGTGTCATATCTTATCTGTTAAGTAATTAATTGCAGCTCTAGCGTCCGCTCCGCCGTGTTCAGTTGTTCTGATATAGTTGCATAAAGAAGGCTATGTGCAGAAGATTGTGAAATGTTCAAAATGGAGTTTCGAGTTGTTATTAAGTTCTTCACAAAAGAAGGACTTACTCTAAATGAATTTAAACAGCGATTAGACGGTATATGTGGGGAAACATCCCCCTCATATTCTACCGTAAAAGAATGGGTCGGGAAAGCTTTGAAGATGAAAGAGCGTGCTGGTCGGCCCTTGGAGGTGCTCACTCCTGAAAACATCGATCTTATGGAAGGAGAAATTATGGAAGACCGGCGGCTCAAAGTTACAGAAATAACAGCAAGGTTAGGCATTTCTAAAACAACAGTCCTTCGAATTATTCATGAACACTTAAATATGAATTAGGTTAATGCAAGATGGATGTCTAGACTTCTTTCCTCAGTCCAAAAACAGCAGCGAGTGATCTGTTGTCAGGCATTTTTGGAGCTCTTCCGTGGCAACGAGAGAGAAGTTCTGCAAACCATTGTTACAGAAGATGAAACTATGGTTCTCTACTATGATCCCTTGTCCAAAAAAGAATCAATGGAGTGGCGTAAACCTGGCGAAACGCAGCCTCTAAAGGCCAAGGTCACTCAGTCAACCAAGAAGATCATGGCCACAATTTTTTCGGACTGTGAAGGAATACTCTTCATTGACTTCAAGGACAGGAACACCACAGTAAATGGGGAGTACTATGCTGGCCTACTGCACAAACTACGATCTTCCATCAAAGAGAAAAGGCGAGGAAAGCTGAGTGGTGGTGTACGCCTTCATCACGACAACGCTCTTGTGCACACATCTCTTGTTGCAAAGGAAGCTGTAAAGAAATGTGGCATCAAGGAGATGGATCATTCAACCTACAGCCCAGATCTAGCTCCCACTGACCATTTCCTCTTCTCAAAATTAAAAAGTACTCTCGAGAAAGGGGGTCCTGTTTATGCCCATTTTGCAGACAAGACTTCTGACCGGTTTTTTGGGGGGGGGGGTTGAAATGTTAATTCCAAGATGTGAAAAGTGTATGGCAATAAAGGGTGACTATATTGAAAAGTGAAATATAGTTTTTGTCTTTATCATACCTAGAAAACGGTTAGGCCGAAACTTACGGACCTACCCTCGTATGGTGAGACATAGATATAGCCGGTTTGCAATATTGTTTCCATACATGGCTGAACCCTTCCTCCAAAAACTTCTAGCCCTCAGAATAGCTGCTTTCACATCAAACACCGAGGCAAATATCCTAAGTGCGAGCCCCGCCACACTGCACATATCACCAGTCCACCTCGCCTGACATTTTCTGATCCAACAACATATCCAACGGAATGAAGTGAGGTGAGATGGGACAGCAGAAAATCCCTGAAAAGGAAAGATCATCCCAGCATCCGCTTAAGCGACCATGAAAAAAACCAAGATCAGGATGGCCCGCACTCATGCATTGGCCTGGGTCTTTCCGAATGCGATCCCAAGCGCCCGGGTCATCTCTCTCAGTTTGAAACATGGATTTTATTTTTTGTTGAAAAATGAACAACTATAAATACGAATGAGCATTGCATCAGCAGCGGGCCAACTTTGCTAAATACACAAGTTTACAAAGGACAACGTGGATTTCTCTTGTGCATAATCCTAATAAATGTGAATCTATAATATGTGGTATCGTTTGAAGAAGTTCTCTATTCAAAACCTACGATCGCAAACCCTAAAACGTAGCTGTTTCATATGATATCCCAAATTATTCTAACAAACATTTAAAATGACTTTTTGTAATTTGAACAACTTTATATGATGTGCCATTCGCGGACTTTTCAAGCTGAGGATCTATAAGCAAATGTTTTGCGCTAGCAAAGGGAGGAAAAAGGTTTGTAAAGAAATTCAGATCTATCTAATATTATCCACACACACACACACACACACACACACACACACACACACACACACACACAAATAAGCGAATCTCGCTCGTCTTTCAGTAAGATTGTACGACCTATTGTACTTTTCTAGACATATTTTCCATAGTAATTTTGTTTGGTCTGCTGCATTTGCCAGTTCTAACCCATTCCTGATTTCCGTATGAACTTTTAAGAACACTGCCATAACTTGGAGGCAAAATTGTTCAACCTTTAGAAAAAATCACCTTGAAGATGAAATGAGTTATCTGATGCAAATGTTCTGCTTAAAGAAGTCTATCATCTTTCACATTGCGTATATATACATGAATGTTAAAATAAGTAAATAAAGCCCACCAGCAAAAATTACAGAATTTTTATTTTACCTATTTTTAACCAAAGAGAAAACTATGTAAATAGAAAATAGAAAGTAGTGGCGTGAACATTATGAAGAGTTCCATTTATAAGTGCGGTGAGGGAGGTTCGGTGAAGTGCAGATAATCCCCGTTTGTAATTGGAGAGGCTGAAATTTGAATTGTCGTCATAATATGTTATTTTGTCTATAACGTGTACTTTTTAATTTCGGGTTTAATTTTTTCTCACGAAATGAGCTGCATCAAGAGAATATTCATATCGTTTTGGCCCAGGTAAAGCAGCCCAATTTGATGGGCAGCACTTGTCAATGAAGAACCGCACGCGCTCTCCTGGAGTTCGTTGACCGCGTGACGTCACCACAGAGTAGCGAGGTGACCTTGCCCTTGACTTTGCCGATAAAGGGGAGGGAGTCTGTGACGGCATGCTGGGCGGGGCCCCTGGTTCGTCCCGGCCCCGGGCTCATGAGGGTGAATCAATACGAGCAGAACATGAGGACACTCACTTCCATGCAGCAAGCATGCAATGCATTGCAGGCATTCTGACAAAGCTGGAGCAGCTCTATGGGCAGAACTCGCCGTGAAAGGCTTAAAGAATTGAACAATACATTAGCAGATTGAAATAATAATTACAACAATTGGGGCAATAATAGCAACTGTTTACCAAATTTAAAGTCCCACAGGCTGTGCCTGAAAATACTATTAACTTTCAAAAATAATTTGTAATTACATACTTAGACAGAGAAGAGAGCTCTCTTTAAATCTTTCTCGTCCCCATCATTTTACAAATAGTAGGTAATCCACAGGTAGGAGGAACTCTCAACATTGCCATAAACTGGTCATCTATAAAAAGAAGTTAAGTAAATTATTTACTCCAAGAAATATAACTAAGTAGTCAAATGATTATATTGGGAGCAGTTAAAACCAATAAACATGGTAGATAAAAATAAGTGCAACAAATTTAAATGGGAGTCAGTAATCATAAAGCCGTTTTATTTGCGCATTAATTTTTTCTCTGTTGTTGGTTTATTCCTAATACATATTATAAGTGAAAGTGCAGAAAATATGATCTGCATAAAAACATAAAGTTAAAAAAAAAATATTATTTAAAAATGTACTCATTGGAATTGGGGATATATAAATAAAATATTTTAAAATTGAACTAAAATATGTTGTGCTATATCGAGAAACATTTTTCAAACTATTTTTGAGAACATTAGCTTGATTCTTCTATGTGTCATTGTGGTTCGAGTGGCCTCCGTGACACTTTTCTATAGTCCTTGAAGGGAGTAGTTTGTTATATTTCTTAAAAACTTAATATAATCAAATCTAGTATGTGTGTAACTGCGTACTAAGTTGAAGAGAAACAGAAATACTGGACTCAGCTCAAACCCCTTTCTTCTTCCCTTCAGGTGTCGGTCATGGTGATAGCCAAACTTGCCTCTTAGATCCAAGATCGCGGGTTCAATCCCGGCCAGGATCAATGACTTTTTTCCGTACATAAAAATCCTAAATTTGTCTTCCTTCGGAAGGGAAGTAAAACCATGAGTCCGTATCGTAGATTTTCACGGTACGGAAAAAGAACTTCAAGCCTGAAAGAAGAGGTTCTGAGCAAAATTTATCGGCAATTTCTGAAATGAATGGGACACTGGTGTTAAAGAGCGTCCTTAAATAAAACAAATCAACCAATTCCCTTTGGGTTGTTTCCGATTTCAACAAACCTGCGTAACTGAGCATTCTGTGAATAACAAAGTAACCCCAATGCGAGGTCGCTTCGACAGGAAGCGAAAACTTGACAATTCATAATGGGACTAGGGATTACAGCTATTTCTAACGTTTCTCCTCATGTCTTCAATTCTTTAGCACGTATCAGTCACGAGTTTGCAAAGCGCATTGAACAAAAATGTATTAGAGCTGACTTGCTCTGCATTATTATGATTCAATCACTTATACATATAACTTGTATATCAAATTGTAAATTAATTAATTGTACTTATTGCTACTGTGTACCAATATATCAATTGTAGATTTAATTATAAGCTATTGTTAAAATAGCCGTAATGCTGGATTCCAGTATCGATTTAGTTCTTTGAATTTTAGTTTTGTTTACTTGTAGTATTATTACTGTAAAATCTGAAGAATTTAAATTGTAATTTAAATAGTATTGATAATTATATTGATAAATGTAAGAGTAATAATTAAAAATTAATCTGGAATATTATGTCCTGATATGGAATCAAGCGATCAGGATATAAGCATTGCAGAATAAAATTAAATGAAAAAAAAAATTGTCACTTAGTGACTATATTTTGAAGACAGTAGTAATAGTTTTTAATAATAATAATAATAATAATAATAATAATAATAATAACACTAATAATAATAATAATAAACGTATGGTTGGCCTCGACACATTCTTAGGAAAAACTTGAACCCTGACCGAAAAACCGTTAAGAACAATCAAAGATTTCGGTGTGTTATTAACCTTAAAATGGTGATGTTTATTTTGTAAACAAGTTCAAACTTGTGATATGTCCCTAATTACTTATAATTTTTTTCAAATGAAATAAATTCTAAAATTACAAAAATATGCATTTTAACCTTTGCTCCTATTAGGCGATTTAGGATAAAATATTTTTGTACAAACTATATTTTAATTTAGCATTTCGTAAGGTACAAACTTTTATTTTTATTTTATTGATAGATGAAAGAAACTAATATTTGAATTACTAGTTAATTAATGTGGTGGTTTACATAGAATGTATGACGAATAAATTACATTGTCAGCACTAGTAATAGCAAAGACGGAAAAATTAATAATAATAATAATAATAATAATAATAATAATAATAATAATAATAATAATAATAAACATCTACTCAGACCGCCATGGGGGTCGTTAAGGCCGAACTTGTGAGCGTAAGGTCTGGGGTTCGAATCCCGCCAGGACCGTCCTCCTTCCCTGAGGTTGTTTCAGGTTTTCCTCAGTTCTCATAAACGGCAAATGCCGGGGAGGTACCCTAAACTTAGGCCTGGAACGTTTCCTTCCTTAAAAAAAATCCTTTCTCAGTTTATCATTTCATCTCATGTATTCATATCTTCATATCTTCATTTCATATCTTTCAGTGTTCACCTGTGGTGCCTCAGCAGTAAAACTGAGCGATGAACGCCATTCAAAAAATCCGCTCAGGTTTAACCTCTTTCCCACAGGAGTAAGATTACTTATTTAAAACGATAAGCAGCAAAAAAATATGCGGAAAACATAACCAAGAAGATAAAACTACATCAAGAAGTAATCAAAATACTGGACGTAAGTAGCACACGATTAGATACACTGAGACATCGAGACATAAAAGACATAAAGATAACAACCAGACAATACTGGTAGATAAAACAGAGCACACAAACGTGCTAAATCGCTTAACGGGAGCACTTAAAGGAAGATAGCATGGCAGGTAAACAAAAGCAATGGCCTATTAAATGAATAAACACTGCCATGATGCTCCAACATGTGCAGATTACAGGCAGCGGAAGTTGTACCATTGTCTATTTCAGCCAGATGTGTTAAAAGCATTGGGTCTAATTGATAAAAATTTACCGAAAATAACCAAGCTAAACTCCAACAATCATTACTATTCAGAGCTTAGCAAAAACAAATGGAACGTTGTCTCGTCAGCAAAAATCTAACTTAGAAATATGTTGATCTGTTGGAAAATATAGGGTCTGTGTATCAGGGTTATCGGAAGTTACTCTGCCGGCAGCATTCAATAGTCACGTATTTGTGTGATGTTCACAACCAGAACAGAAAATAAAAGTTGGAAATTGTTCTCGTCACATTAGCCGTGTATAGTATCTAGGTTGGAATTGAAGAATCAAACTTGAAAGATTCGGGTTACTGCCGGGATTCGAACCACGGATCTTCAGCCTTCCGGGCTGACGCTCTATCATGTCCTCCTGCAAGCAAGAACCACAAACTTCTGCCATCTGCTTCTATAATAAAAGTTGCTACATTTCAATATCATCTTTATGCCTGAATCCATTAGCATGGGGGGCTACGGTTTCGAGTTTTACCTCTGGCGTGGGTTATGGGTGATTTAGGGCGAAATGGGATGGAAAATTAGAAAATTATCTCACGTTTTAAAAATGTAACATGGTTTTATACTGCTACAACATATATATATATATATATATATATATATATATAACATTCCTAGATCTATATATTTTATACAATTGGCCAGAGTTACTGTATTTTATTAATATTTTTATAGACATAACTGTCGAACAACTTAATTGTAAAACATAGCCAATAACTAACAAAATTAGAAGAAACCCCATTTTATGCCTATTTCAATGATTTTCCCACAAATACAACGAAAAATAATATGGAGAAACTGAAAATTATTAAGACCAATAAATATAGTTTCAGATTTATAATCCGAGGTAAACGAGTATAAATAAAAAATGTATATCTAGAAGTGAGATCCTTTCATAGCAATAAAGTTACCGACTTATCACGCAGATTTTACTTCTCGATCGGTACCAAGACCAGAGTATACAGGATGTTCCGTTTAGAAGTATAAAGTTAATAAAAGCACCGTTCAAATAGAGGAATATATAGCTATGATTTGCATCTTACACGGTAAAAAAACGCTGCAAGTTTGTATTAAAACAATGGTGCGAAGGAGTGTGCAGTGGTGCTCATATGTATATGCGCCAATGTTTAATGTGAAGACAAGCTTGGCGCTACATATTAGTGGAACAGTACTCATTACGATATATCGAACATGTAAAAAGTTCAATACGTGCTGTGGCTAGTAGAAGAGAAACGCGCGTACAACGAGGTGTTCGCCACGAACGGAATGAGTGGAGTCCGGATGTCTGCAGGACAACTGGAAGCATGCATATCGAACTGCATTGTTCGCTCTAAATTTGGAGACTTTTTACATCCAATTATGTAAAAACACACGTTAATAAACTATTATTTGAACTTCAAATAATCACTTATTTCTCGATACCTCTAAGCGGAGCATCCTGTATAATATAACGCAATTGTTTTAATGGAAGTTCTTGATGAGATATCAAAATAATAATATTTATTCTCTCTGTCTATTTTTCTCAGAGAGAGAGACGGAGGGGGGGGATAAATGATATTTTCATTCTTATTGTTTTTCATGGGAAGTTCTTCTTCTTCTTTTTTGATTGATTTATTTATGGACGTTCTTTAACATTTCAGGTCATCAGCATCCCATTCAACTCAAGGCGTGAAACGGCCGACAAATTTTGCTCAGAGGCCTCTCTTTCAGGCTTGAGGTTCTTTTTCGTGCCGTAAATGTACGACACGGAACCCACGGCTTTACTTCGCTTCCGAAGGAAGCCATACTTAGCATTTTTACACCCGAAAAAATCCACCGTTCCTGGCCGGGTTCGAACCCGCGATCTTGGGTTTAGGAGCAAGTATGGTAACCACTACACCACCGACGGGAAGTTCTTCAAAGGGAATTAATTTATGTTTCTGTTGACGCTTTATATATTAAATATGATATATATTTATAGAACGTGTGCTATCAGCCATAATATTTGCATAATATGCATTTTTTAAAAATGTTCAGCATTAGTCATTTCGGGCTTGTGTCCTTTGAAATTATTGAAGTTCACAAATATGAGATGAATATGTAGCAACAAAACAGGAAAACCAACGGATCTAAATTCTATCCGAAGGAATGTACTTATTAAAGTTATATCCATAAAAAGGTTTTTGAAAAAAATACTTTAAAGCTCCATCGATACTACTTACTAGGCAGTAACAATAATGAGAAGACACACACACACACACACACACACACACACACACACACATGCTCGTATGTGTCTATTAACGCCCTAACAGCCGTAATTTTTTGTTTTTTTTCTCATCGAAACTCTGCATTAACGATCAATTAATAAACGATTCATCGAATTGGACCACAAGAGTGAGAGTTAACCTAAAGCAAAAATTTAAAAATCGTTCTAGCGGCTGAAAATTTTGTTCTTTCTCAACAAAGCTCGGTATATGTCATTGGAAAAAAAAAAAGTTTCTGAAAATCAGAGAAATCAGACTATTAGGAATGGGGGTTTACCTGAAACCCAAAATTTAAAACTCGTTCTAGCGGCACTGTTTTTTTTTTTTTCGCAACGAAACTCGGTAAGTACAATTTAAATAAAATACGAATAATATATTCTGAAAAATAGGAAAATCAGACCATTTTGGATGGAGGTATGCCTGAAACCCGAAATTTAAAAAGGAGCTCTAACCGCACCAATTAATAATTATTTCCTAGTAGTAGACACACGAATCACTGCTTCATCTCAATTTCTGTATGCAACTTCTCTGCTCTAGCGCACTGTGATAACTTCACAAATTTGATTTGATGAGGAACTCATTATGTTACGCAACTCCTGCGTGAAAGACTTTCTGTTTATCCTCATCACTTCGAATAATGGAATGCTCATAGCACCAGAATAGCACTTAAAGAATGCAGATTGTCTCACAATCAGATTATGCGTATTTATTATTATATAAAATTCAATTCATATGCAGGGGCCTCTTCCTGTACCTATTTTTCATTAGCTTATGTAAAATATGTTCTTTATTATAAGTGGAGGGGGGCTTTCTTATTCTGTTCGGTAATCTTTGTTTTCCAGCTAAGACGTATTCTGAAGACTTCCTTTAAATTCTAAATGCTTCTAAATTTATGTTCAAAATATGTTACTAATTATTTTCTTTCTACGAACTGTGAAGTCTAATTTTTACGTCTGATCCTGTTTTCTGTATAATATAAACGGCCAATCTTTATAAAATGAATGTATGTCAAATACCAAGTTGACTTCAATGTAATCTTTATTTGTTATGTTTGGGTGCAGGATCGATAAGGTTCTTACTTGTATATCAGCATTCGCTAATAAATGTATCAGAAAACGACATTCAGGGACACCACAAACGGAATTTAAGCACCGATACCGCTGAAACGTTAAATCCTACATGAGTGAACTAAACTAAAGTATTATATTTATTTATATAGATAACTTTTGTTTCCATTAGCATAAAGCTCCAACAATTCTTGTTATTTTCTTTTACGTGTATTTTATGAAAACTTGTAATGAATAGGATTTTGTGAGGCACATTTGGATGAATTATGCAAATGAATAATATAAACATTGCAAAATTACGACAAATGAAATGGGAAGGGGAAGGAATATTTACACTAGGCAAAACTGCTAATCACTGAAGCTAGTTCAAAGTAACAATAAATAAAAAGTTGAAATCACTATTAAACACACTTGGATTTAAATATGGTGTATTTACGACTTCAAAGCAACGCTGCTTGTACTATTCGAACGTCTTAAAACAGCACGACATTACCAGCATACCAGAGCAGGGAATCGCTTATCGTTCAATCTACTCCTGAAAATAGAAAGAAACTGAAAGTTGTTCTTATATTTTTGTGCAGTCCACGTCGTTACATGTGTAATAGGTTTATCTTCGTGGTAAATATTGATCACAATAAAATAAAATAAGAAAACTGCCATAAATCATGATGAAACAATTGGAACTAAGTTTAAAAAATGTCAAATGTGCATATTGCTTACAGACGCTTTGTTACTTAAATATGATATAAAAACTAAAAAGAAAGTATATCTTAACATATAGATTTCCTGTATGCTGTAATCGGAGGTTAAATTATACCTTTCGTTTAAAATACTTGAGCCTGAAACTCTAAATAACGAATTCGGTTTTTAATTAGTGAATTCTGAATAATCAATAAAAGTGTAACATGTTTCAATTGCAGGAAGCCAAAGAAATTATTGAACGATTATAACATCAGAAACAAATTAAAGCAAAACAAAATATCATATTTTTCAATAAATTAATTTACTTGCTTTGGTAATGCCCTATGATCAGCCATACTCTGCAGTAAACGGTTAAATATTTTTATTCTTTTATCTGAATATCTCGCGCGTATTACGTAAAGCTACCTATGAAGAATAAAAAGAGGTTTTAATGACAACCAACACATACATGGTATCACGGAAATAACCAAGTCTCATTAAGTTTATGCTCTCCGGTGTTAATTTGTGAACTGTTAGAATATAAAAAGTAATGGATATTATTGAATTATGGGCACTCCTGTTTCTCGTAATTTTTAGTAACACCAACGCAGTTGAGATTCGGCCTTGAAGTTAAGTGATCGTTAGTGAGCAGTTTATGAACCCTGTGTTATGTTTCATTTAAATTGTAAAGATTTGTCGTCTTTTAGTTGCCTGACCTCGAATATGTTGCGATAGGAAGTCTTTCTTTCAGTGGCGTACACTAAAATGAAAGTTCAAATTGCTAACCCTCTTCCACGACCGGCGTCCAACTTGTCTTCCAGATGTTACCACGTCATAGATGTAAGAAAACGTCTTTAAGTTTTAATGAGCTCTTTCTCAGTCTATTTTTTAAAAATGAAAATGCTAATAATTATTCTGCATAAATCTGAGCGCTCTAAGCTTGTCGTCCATCTAGATCTCTAGAGGCATGCAAATTGACCATACTATTAAGATGCAAATAAACTGATAACAAATATGATAACTTTTAATTGTATTTTAACTTTCTCTACAATGTAATTATATTCATTAGTTCAAATTACTTATGCTTTGCTTCTGTTTTCTGCGCCTTCTTCTTCATTTGCTACATTTCTAACTTAATACCAGGAGGAATAAAATTAATATTACATGGGCGAAGGGAGTTTACAAAGAGGAGTTAATGCATCTCTTGTCAGGAGACAGTGTAATAATTATAGAGTGATAAGGCAACTAAATATAAGTTATAAGGTATATGTCAAACAGTAAATCACCGATAGGTTCAGTATTCAAATACTATATTATTATTAGTGGAAGAACAACATGATTGCAGACATGGAAGATCGACATTTGATGACATTTTTAGTTTAAAACATATGTTTGAGAATATAGCATTCATTGATCTGGAAAAGGTCTTTGATAAATACATATATTTAACATAAATGATGGGGCATGTTAAGAGACAAAGACCGCTAGTGGTCAGCGTTACTGGCTGCTGTTCGTGGAGTTCCAGTTTATCTTCGGAACCTAATAAATTTTTTCTACTTTAGGGAGAACGGGATACACTCAGTGTCTTGAGTATAGTTGGGAGGCTGCCTCATAGAGAGGTAGTGTCCTTTAATATGGCAACCGGCGGGATGTCGGTATGCTAATTATATCCCTTTCCTTCGATATTATTCCTGACAATTATGTCGCAAGACGGATGAAGAGGACACAGCGGTCGCTGCGTCGATCAAGGCCCGTGACAAAGGACAGAGGAAAAAGAATACCCGTAACATTTAGTAAATGATATAGAAAATATAATGGAACAAAAATAAATACAGATACATTTGAAGAAGAAAATTACGTCAAGACTTAGAAGGGGATGTAGGTTATCGCTTACGCTCTTAAATATTTATATAGACCACTTTTTGAAATAATGGATAAATTAATTGAAAATGATTTTTTTAAATATTTTAATATACTCAAAAGACCAAGAGATCATTCAAGATAAAAATCAATTTTTAAATTACAACAGACTTATAAGAAATATAATTTTCAATTTTCATTTAATAAAATAACATTAGTTTTACAGAATCGGTGTTAGAGCAAGATTCGCATTTTAAATGCTTTGGCTATGAAATAACTTAGATCAGGACAACGTTAAATAGAGATGGTTAGCATTTGTCACCTGATTATGGTTGTTCTTACGGGAACACCAACTGACATTGGTTGTTTTTACAGAATAATTAACTTTTCACACACGTGTAACTCAATGATTATGAACGATTTTGCAGAATTGAAATTTATGAAATGGAGCACGTTATTCCAGTTTCGCGCAATCTCTCTCTCTTTTTAAACATTGCCTCAGATTTCCAGACTCTTTAGTTGTACTGTATGCCACGTTTCCCTCCATGCACTAATGCACTTTGGCCCAAAGATTGAAGGCATGATTATTCAAAGCAGAATTTAACCTAATAGCCAGTGTTGGTGAAAAATGTTCTAACAAATAGAGGACTAGACAGTGGTTTCCCCAGAGCTACATGAAAAAATAGTTTAATCACAATCCATTACCAGCATTGAAACACTTCGTCCTCACAAACAAGAAGCCATGACGAACTGCAGGCTTGCATTCTGCTCAAATTTGGTCATTTTGATCATTTGCCATAACTCGAAGCGCTTACATTTTTGTACGGACATATCTTAGAAATAAATGAATCGGAGTAGATGTCTATGTGAACTTTTTGCATTTTTTGTCCCTTTTATCCATCATTTTTGTACATTAAAAAGGATTGGTAAAAGTTGCATGTTTCTGTCTCACCTTAATTAACTGTAAGTAATTAATTGTTTACTGTTTTGATACAGTCTCTTTAAAACGTTTATTATGTAATCCGGGTATTCTACTTGAAAAAATAGAGTAGGTGATTAAAAGTCTGATAGCTAAGTAAAGATTGAATTAAATGGACCTAGGCAAATCATACTTGAAGCATGTCTTCTAAAAACATTATTATTAAAAATATCCGTCATGAATTTTATAGCAGGATAAAGTTAATCTTGGTGCTAGTTGAACAAAAGGAAATGTCAAATCAAGGAGATGTGGCATTATGTATTTATTACACACTAGAGATAGCGTCTTTCCTCAGACTTTAATTTGCATAGCTGTGGCCTGGGAGCATGTTGTTTCAACAGTTCAGTTTATTTATGAAAGGCACAACACGTGGATCCCTGCAGATCGATGGCGGTGGTAGTTCTTCATGCCTCATGGCCGACTTGATCTAAGCCCCTTTCACTTTTCTATGGAAACGCTAAGAGTTTGAGGGGAAATGAGGAAGGGGGTTGAACCGTCGCCACGAGCGAAATAGTGTGTGCAATGCCTTAGGGATAGCCGTCATACAGCTTTACATTCTTTGCGACTGACTGTAGTAGCTGCTTAAGCAAATGTTCGCTGTTCTCTTTAATCACAGTTCTTATTTGCCTGCACAGCTTGGCAGTAGGATTTAAGTATTTCTCGTGCACGGTAAGTTTGCACTTGGGGTTCGTTATTTTGGGAAAGAAAAAGCTGGTCAGTGAGAGAAAACATTCTGCGCCTGCGCACAATGCATAGTAGCTATCTTTTCTAAGAAAACGGTTTCCATGGCAATAAGTGAAAGTGTCTCAATGCCATCTTTAGTTTATGTAATTAGCTGTTTTTGAGATAGTAGCATCAAAATATCATTAGAGTGCAATATGAAGTTTGTGTTCTGCGGGCTGTTCGAAATGTGTCTTCATAGCAGATAGTAGAGAAACCGACTCCTGGCTGTGTCACGTATGTTGGATGCAAAGATATCGTGCATTACCTTTGCTTGCAAAAGTGCGCTCTCTGCTCTGAAATATTTCCTCGTTTTTTTCTGTGAAAAGTTGTATGTAAATTATAAAGTAAAAGAGAAGGAAGAAGAAAACAAAAATATTTCGGTCTTTTGAACATTACGCAGAAGTACAAGGGAATTTTACAAAAGTAGCAAGTAATTTCAATTTCAATTAAACGAGAAGAACTTTTTCACAGAAAACACTTTGATACAGTCTTATATTTGGATTTTTTTATGAAAGTAGAACATTTTTAATATATTTGTGAAGCAATGTGATCGTTAACCTTCGGCAGAGAACAGAGAACATTAGTAGAGTTCAGAAAAATACGCGCACGGAATATCGGCGGACCACATTGCGCCAAATGATCAAGATGAGAATGATGTGATGATGGAGCAATGACACAATAAATCGGTAATGGAAAATCGGAGGACCCAGAGAAAACTTATACAAACGCTGCTTCCTGTGGATACATTACAAATACTACTTGCGGCCGCTGAGATTGAACTTCAGTCGCCTAGGGAAGATATACCTCCCCCTTCAACATTTGACATTTGAAATGTTTCAGAATAACAGTTATTATTAGCTTCTACACAAACACAACAACTAACAGGTCATCGGCAAGTTTCTCCGCACTTAAGTGATGTGCAAAGCACAGGGAAAATGGTACTCCTATATTTCCGACACTCTTTCCTTCCTTCGAAACTATTTTTAGCAGCTGATTTGCTCACCGTTCCTAAAGTTTGGACTTGCCTTGGTGGTTAAGCAAACATAAGCTACCACCCGAATTCGCTTCCCTATGAAATCTAGGCTACACAGTGACTGCGGAATGGCTTCTCGGTGACTATTTCAGCGAATAAACTAGTTACAATTTAGTCATATATATATATATATATATATATATATATATCCAAGTATTTTATCGTAGTATATAATATGTACTATAGTATATATACTGTAATAAAATGCAGATAGATAAATTTTGGGGGTGAGGTGATAACACCAAAATTAAGGGGGAAAAAGTCAAATTAATATACGTCGTAAATGCATGATTATTGAAAGACAAAATTGAATGCGTTTCGAGGAACAGTGCAGCAACTTGTTTTTTAAAATAATAATTAACTTTTTAGGCAATGGAGTAACGTTATCTATGCTGATGTACATTGTGAAGTATGGACACTTGTTTGCCCACATTCGTGGTTAGTTTCTTATGTTTGACTTGTGTTGCTCTATAGTGATATTAAGCAGCTAACCATGAGCAGACAGACATGATTTTTATACCACCGGGCGAATGGTAATAGATGCAAGGCTGCGAGGCTGTACGTCGTATCAGTTGGATGGCAACCGAGTCATAAAGCTGTTCTTCCAGTATATGCTCGAATTGCTGATACATGATCCATAGCACCACAAACTGCAGATCTAGGAAGAGTTGCTTCTATGACTGGCCAGAGTGTAGCAGGTATCAGCATAGACTGTAGCATCTGGTATCTAATATGACCGCAAGGAAAATACTCAAGTGTTCAGGATCCTGTGCCTGCCTATCATCCACTACAGGGATGGCTCATTGCGCCAATAGCCAATCTTGTTTATATGGAGCAACATTTGGAACGGACGTTATCACAACTTTTCACAACCAACATTTGCGGGCTGAAGCAAATTCTCGCGACACAATTCAGGCTAGACACCAGCAAAAATTGCCGGAAAACTTGGCTGCCTTCGGTCTAGAAACGCCATCTCATACAATCATCCAGACTTGCGTCCATATCATTCGCCCGATCGTACATCAAAATCATATATTTCTTCTCGAATATCTTCTCTAGAAACGTGTTTGTATGACTTTTTTAAAAGCGAATTCCGAAGGAAGCTATTGTAGTTGGTCTGGTGAAAATCTACTCTTCTCTTTTCTTTTCCTCCTCCTCCTCCCTCCCTCCTTTTTTTTTTTTTTTTTTTTTTTTTTTTTTTTTTTTGCCAACTCCGAAGGAATGTAGGCTATTGCGTTTGTACCAATGGAAAGATTTTCTATTCAAATCTGTATCGATCATACCTACTAGGCACCTACAATTAACATATATACATACATACATACATACATACATACATACATACATACATACATACATACATACATATGTCGTATGTGTTTGTGTGTGTGTGGTATCCGTTAAAGCTCTAGCGGTCGCAATTTTTCCAAGTAATAAACGATTCATTCAGTTCTTTAACCAGCAAATGTGGTTCAATGGGGGTGGGGGTAACCTAAAGCGAAAATATTTTTAAAATTTTGAAAAATCGCTATAGCGACGGCATTTTTTTCTTTTGCTTAACGAAGCTCGGCAAATTTCTTTAAAATAACTTGATAAAAGCAATTTCCAAAAATCAGGGCAATATGGGTATTAGAATTTGAGGTATACCTGAGAAACGAGTGGGGGTTAAAGTGAAATTTTAAAATCAGTCTAGCCGCTGCAATTTTAAATGTTTTTAAAGAAAACTCGGTGTATGCCATTGGAATAAAATAGGAAAAATAGTATTTTAAAAAAATCAGCGAAATCGGCCATTAGCAGGGGAGGAGGGTTTGCCTGCACCCCAAAATTTAAAACTGTCTCTAGTGGCATTAATATTTGTTTTTTTCGCAATGAAACTCAGTATATAGCGTCTAAATAATATAAAAAACACTATTTATTAAAATTAGGAAAATTGGGACTTTATGAGTGGGGGTTAAACAGAAACTCAACATTTAAAAATCGCCCTAGCAGCACTAATATTTTTCACAACTATATCATTTAAATTAAATAAGAAAAATAATTTATGAAAATCAGTGAAATCAGAATTAGGAGTGGAGAGTTGCCTGAAAAACGAGTGGGGATTAAAGACAAAGTTGAAAATCTCTCTAGCGTCCGCATTTTAAAAAAAATTAAAGTAAACTCGGTATATGTCATTTAAATGAAAGAAGAAAAATTGTTTCCAAAAATCAGTAAAGTCGAATTATTAAGAGAGGGGGTAACCTGAAAACCAAAATTTAAAATAGCTCTAACGACATTAATATATTTTTTATTTCGCAACTTTGTATATACCATTTAAATAAAATAAAAACAAGTTTCTGAAAATCAAAGAAATCGGGCTATTAGAAATGGGGATTTACCTGAAACCCAAAATTTAAAAATCGCTCTTGTGGTACTATTATGTAATTCTTCGCAACTAAATTCGACATATACCGTTTAAATAAAATTAAAAAAATAGTTTTTGAAAATTAGGAGAATTCGACCATTAGGAGAACGGATATACTTGAAAACCTAAAAAAACTCCATATTGTTTTAAAATAAAAGGAGAAATTAATTCAGCATGTAAACTGTATTTATAACGTTGCATGTTTTATACTTAACAAAACTACCGAGAAAATAGCAAATATGAAACATTAATCTAGTATGTGTTTGAAAAGTATATTTGCATGTAAGAGCGTTTTTAATAACATCCAGAAAAAGTTTGCTTTACATGTTTTTATTACCATAATATTTAAATTAAATTTCAAAACCAATGATAATCGATGGATCTTTGGATTGTTTATTATTGATTATGCATATTTGCCTAGTATATAGTAATTGTTTTTAAATAGTAACATGTTTTTGTTTTATTGAAAATTGTTAACATGATCTTCTAAAATAAACAATGTAACTCGAAAATTTTTGTTATTTTTCTCTGTTTTAGTGAATATAAAGATGATATCAAGGGTTCAGTTCATAAACATGATTATATTTAAAAATACCCACACAGTATAGCTTTGTCTATCAGTAGTCATATATTTCATTTAATTAATAGTATACCGTTAATTTTTGGTTTAATCTCAATAATAATAATAATAATAATAATAATAATACTTCTAAAATGTGGTTTCTCTTTTGTTATACTTACAGATTGCAATAATTGTAATTTTGTTGCCTTAACGCATTAATGTCATAACTTTTTCATTTCAGTAATTAATAATGACATAATTTGGATTTTTTATTCACTTTTAAAGTTACTATACTAGGTGAGGAGTTCTCTTAGTTTACGCAGCCCCTGCATGATGACTTTTTTCATTTATATTATATATATATTTGCGAGTCTCAGAGTATTCTTCATTTTGCTCTACCACAGTTGTCTAGGGCTCAGTAAGTCTTGCATTCCTTTGAAACCCTTCCATGTCGATGTATCTGATTATTGAGGTCGCCTCATTATACATATTTACTTAGTAGTCAAAGGAGTTGTGTTATTTTAATATTGGTAACAAGTCATAACTGACAGAACTGCAAGACACAAACTTCACGTAAAGCCTTACTATTTTCATGTAGGTATTTTCCTTGAAAAAATTTTCGGATATATGAATAGTTACCTCGCAAAACCCGATCTGAGTTATTTTCTTCTTCCACTTCAAAGCTGTGTCTTCTAGGACTGTGTCAACTTTGTTTCTGAATTTAATGTCAACACTCTAAATAGAAATTGACTCATAAGTGATGCGAAAGCAAAAAGTTTCATTCTACTGGCCGCGAGTGCAGAATATTTAAACGGGTCTCATAGAACATGCTGGTTAAGCATACCAACGTCGCATGACCGTCAGAATTAGCGTCATTGCAACGGTTACAAAATTGCTTGTAGAGCGGTGGGATACATTTTAAATTACCCGATATTATTTTAGGTTTTCAATTTTAACATTTTTGTTAAAAAAAACTAGAAAAATTAGTTTTTTGGAAATTAAAAATTTAAAAATATATTATTTAAATTTGATTTCCCCTCTCGAGATCTCCTTAGTTATACATTTAATAAATATTTGTTATCAAGTAGAGTTGCATGTTGGATTTTAAATTGGGCATTAATATTTTTCGTAATTGGAAATAAATTCTGGGAAGTTTAAATTACCACTCTTTTATAATTTTCAATACAATTCCTAACTTAATATGCAATTTGTCAGACATAATTTATTAATGGGAAATGTACAAAGTGAAAAGAAAAAAAAAATCATGCTTTTTTTTTCTTTTCTTTTCTTTGGAGTACTAGTAAACATATCTGATGTATTACAATTTTTAACATTTGAATTATACTTTTAATTAACAATTAACGCTGTTACTAACGCAAGTGTTTCAAGACTATCTCAAAAGATGAATTAACTTTCATATTAGACAGATACCTGTAAGAGCACGGCATTGAAATAACCAGCGTAGCAAACCTCAGGAAAATGAAAAAGAACGATCATAAAGAATTACAACATAGCAATTACTGTGTTTGCTTACAAAATTTAATGCTGTACTTTTTTCCCTCTCAAGTTGTGTACTCTTATTTCCGCTTCCGTTTCATTTGAAGGTAGCTCAAAGCGAGGGTAGAAAGAACATTATTTTTATTTCTTTCCCTAGCTCCGGCGCGTGTGTTGAAGGGTGGATATGCTTCCCACGGGATACTCCATGCGCTTCCGGGTTCTCACACCACCAACCCCTTTACGGTCAGGGGTTGTCGACCTCAGCGCACCCGCGTAACCCTTCACAACGGGGTCACTCATGCTCTTGTCAATGGGTTGAGAAACGCGTCATCAATTCGCTCTTCAGTACACAACATTTTATTTACAAGAAGTCATATTGCAATTTTAAATAACAATAATCAGATTATAAAGTAATATTTCCTGGCATAACATTAATAATGTAACATTTGGAAGAGTATATAAAAGTTGATAGTATTTTGGTATGCACTAATTTTAATGTAAAAAAAAAAAAAAAGATTTCAATGTTTTATTTCAGCTGGTTCAGGGAAATAATTAAGTACAAAACGACGATGATGAATCATTGAATTATTTAAAGAGCTCTCAAAAGTATAGATTATTTAATAAGAATCTCTGTCTATCATATCGCATACTTTTATACACATTACTTATCTGGAATTCGTTTCTATAAAATGTGTGCTATTTAATGGAAATATAATTTTTATAAAACTATAATTTTCTTTTGAAGTTGTTTTCCTTCAGATGGATTCGCAAAGAGGACAATCATTTATTTCGAATTTAATCACTTAACACATTTTGTCGCAAATTTTTTTTTTCTGCCACAGTAAGCTATTTTGTTGTCATTAGTTTTGTGCTTTCATCCGTCATGGCTTTTTTTAATGAAACTGGTTAAAAATAAACCTATGTGTTATCTTTTCGGTTTGAGTGTAAGCTAATCTTGCGGTGCGAATGTTAGCTTCAATTGTAATTATAGGAAATAATAAACATATTGTACGTTGCTGCGACATTTCCTCAAACATAATGATCGTTACAAACAGGTGGCGTGATGTAATCAGCTGTAATACTGTTTTATTTATTGTCGCTTTGACTGCATTGGTCTCATGTAACACCTATTAACTGGGAACGTATATACTGTAGGTGTAGGCCTGTAGTCTGTAGGGATGAATGAAATGAACCCGGGATTTTTGGCGCCTTAAAGTTATCTAGCATTCATTTTCTCAGGTACAGAAAACCTCCCAGAAAACCTTACGCAGACAGTTTAATCTTACTGGAATTTGAACCCAGCATCTGTAGCAAACGCTACCTCGAAGGCAGTCAGAAAGGAAATTGACTTGAAAGAGTAGATGGTGTTTTATATTTATTGCTGATACTGGGGATTTGATTCATCTTTGCAAATAAAGAATAAGTGGTTATGTTGGCTTAAGAAACGAGTGTGAATATTACGTGTATGCACTGTGATAATAATGCCCATGTTCTTTAATAAGTAATGTCTCATCAGAAACTTGACTACTTTATGCTAAGCATCACAAATAGTGGCCGTTTTTGCAAATGCTTATATCGCTCGGGGCATTACGTAGATTAAAATTTAGTTACAATGTTTAAAATATAAAATGCAAGTATAAGAATTTTTAGTTTTTAAAAGTAAAAAATATATTACTACTGCACTTTAAAGTCAACACGGGAAGGAAATACCCTTTCAGTTAAAAGGAAGTGTTAAATGTAATTATACCATAATTTATTTTGAAAAAAATTGAGTATGAAAATCACTCTAAATTCGTTTTTCTGTAATTTTTGTATTAATATCGCATCGTTCGCTCTATCTTGCCAAAGAAATAATTCTGCGGCAAACTACAATTTATAATGCTGATATTTCAACAAGCAGTATAATAAATGCTGCAGAATGCGATGTATATAAATATATAATGCAAATAAAAAAATAAAGCAAATCTTAGTACAATGTAGCTAAAACAACAAGAAAATTGTGCTATAAGTATTTTATACAAATATATATAGTAAATTTATTCATAATGTTTAATATATACGTAGTTAAATAGTTTTAAACACATGTTCTCACTCAATAATATTAATAATGTAATAGAGTATGGCTTTCAATTAAATTTAAATGGTAATAATGGCATAGAATTACGGCATTATTATTGTTTGAACACTTTTTTTCAATCAATATGGAAAACAAATTAATTCAATGTGCAGTATTGGTAGTATGTAGAATTTATGTCGAGATAAAGACACACATGTTAGAAAGGCATAAATCGCCCGCAGTTACAGAATGCATTAGAGAGCCATGTGGCAAGGAAGGTCGGTCACCCCGACGCACCCGGGCCAGGCGGGTGGCTGCTACAATTCGGCACAAGCGTACCCGTGACGTCACTAGCTCCACTTCCGCTGGGAACGCTGACTCTTCCTATGTTTACATCGCAGGCCGTCGACCCCCACCAGGCGCCCTCCTCAGTTGCCATGACAACCGCGCCACGCCACGCCTCCCAGCCTCCTGAGGTTTGTCACCTTCGGGATCAGATATCCCTGGCTCTGCCTGTTGCAGTCATAAACCTAGGGTGAGCAAGTGAGCAGTTATTCCCTTAAGTGGAACCTTGTTGGATTGCTTTGGTAATAAAAATAAAATATATCTTTTCTCTCTGTTCTTAATTCCCACGATGTGTGAAGCATAAAGTCAAAGTTAAACATCTTATACAATGAAATACTTCCCCCTCCAATTCTTTAATTTCATTTTATTAGCACATAACCTAAAACGTTTATCTTTTTCAAATAAGTTTTATAGGTACGATTATTAATTTTCAGAATATTGCAATTTTTCTTTGTGATGTTTATCGGTCGTACTTTAACCATTATTTTTCAACCTTACACCTCTGAAACGCCCACTTATTTTTTCATAGGTCTTCCAGCTTACGCATTCTTAGCAGTTATTGGTTTATTACTTCTTTTCAACACTTTGTTCTTCTGATAGCTTATAAAATGTCCAGGCTTGGTGAGATGGTAGCACTTTTGAGTCCATTCTGTGATAAAGATAGACATCGTGCTGCTAGAAATCTCTGTTTGTAAGTACAGATCGTTACCTGTAAATAAGAGGAAGAATGTTATAAAAAGCTACAGTGTTAGAGCCAAGGCAGTTATTCTGCAAAAATCTTCTGTTCTGTGCTGTGAATGCAATTCTTAGTGGTAGCGCTGGAGTTCCATGAGTTTATGGAAGAGATCACATTAATCAAGCTCGAGGACCGTCTATTACAAATATCATAGTTTTTCTTCGTTAACTTCTGTCTGTCTTTTAGACCGAGCAGTCTGTCTTTTAGACCGGGCCCATATTCGGAAGGTCCCAGGTTCAAATTCTGCGACGAACTAAGCTGACTGAATTTTCATGAATTTTTATTAGTCCATTTTCAGTAAGGGCAAATGTCGAATTACCATTTACCTTACGCGGATTCACCTTCAATTTTCTCGTTTATTTTTATTCCATCTTTATGTTTGTGCGTCCTTATGTGTCTTCGAGGCGATCCTGACATTTGACTGACTACCTATACAGAATGTTCCTCAATCCAGAGGTAATTGACTCCCCTACAGGCATTGGCTTGTAGGTCCCAGGGGGTGTAAGAAGAAGAAATTTGGTTATTGCAAAGTTGTCATTTTCTTTTTAGTTCATTGCTGATTTTAATTTACTGCTAATATTTTAAAAATACATTGTAACTATAGAGAACGGAGGAAAATAATTGCCTCTTTTTTACTTAATAAGAGGTAAAACAAAATGAAATAAACAATAATTAATACAGCATTTAAATTAAGCTTTTACCCGCATTTACTATAATTATATTTTGGTTTATTTTTCACAGCTGTTAAACAATACACACAATTTTCAAACTAAGTTTTATACCAACATTTTTTTTACTTTTTCTGAAAGATATGTCAAATATAATTTCTCCGTTAACTCCTTTCACGTGGCTTTTTCTTCTTCTTCTTTTTTCTATTCACAGAACCAATTACATTTCTTTTTATATACGAAGCAGATTTCTTCGGAACTAGAGAAGAAACAGCAACTTTAACATCACTTAAAACATCGCCCGATATAGATATATAATTTTGTTTGGACATTCTCATTCGGAGGTTCATGCATTCACAAAATATTTCAGAACATTTCAGGTTATATTTCCATAACCATCAAGATTATTGCAATCGACAATAATCGGTTCTGATTTAGGCAATGGAAAATGCATATAAATTTACTACAAATTTATTATTACTTTTCCGATCTAAACAATGGAAAATACATATAATATTTACTTGAAATTAAATATTACTTTTGTGCTAGCAGTGAAAAAAAGATTGCACGTATTTTAGGAGACCACAGATAACATACCACACACATATACATAGAAGAATTTTGATCATAAGGAGAAAAATATATTTGTCTGAATGTTGAATCTATCAACCAACTGCTTGAAGTTCTTCACCGTATTCGCGTAAAATGCATTGAAACTTATAAGTGTGTAAAATAGTTAAAAAGTGTATGCGTTTATGCAGCTTGGTTTGTATGGTTACAGTATATAACTGCAATATCACTAAATTAAGTTAGTGGTAACTCTAAATACAACATCTAGATTAAAGTTTTATTTTTAGAATGCACAGTATACTTTAAACCTAACCTAGAGTTTAATCACACTTAAACCCACTAGCTGGAGACCATGGTCATTTTGAAGATTTATCTCCAATGCAGAAAAATCGCCATAAATCAGGAACATATATGCTGTGTGTGTGTGTGTGTGTGTGTGTGTGTGTGAGTAAAATGGATTTCCTGTATAATGAAAATTACGACAAGGAACTTGCATTTATCAGAAAGAAACGCAAAAATGAAGGAAGATTATGAAAACGATCAAAATAGAAGGTTCAAAATAAAAACTGATACAACCACAAATAAAATATTAAGTTCGCAGTCAAAATTAAACAAAATAGTGCCAAGGAACGAGTTTTTCCTCTTTTTTTTTATCAATATCTACTTAAACCCTTATGAATGCAGTATGTTTTCATTGACACTATTATTTAAACTTTCTTCCGCAAACTGAATTTAAACAAATAAAAGTCGGTGCGGTTACCATTAGCTGGAATAACTTTCGTTTAAGTAGTTACATACAAATTTCATTCAAGGGTATTATGTAAACGTTCGAACTTAAGAACATTCCACAGATATTTCTAAATATATAAATATTTACTACATTAGTAGATTAAAATATATTAAATAGCGTTACTTTGGACACTTCTAGCTATGGAATGAGCCAAATAATGAGTTATTCCGCAAGAAAGGAAACAAACCTTCTGTCTATCCAAACTAAGCAGCAACAACAGAACGCGAAAAGGGTACAGACATAAAAATAAAGGCTGTGAGATCCGAGTCAACAGCAGTCGGTTACCGTTCCTAGTTCATGGCTAGAACTGAATTGATTGATTCTTTTTCCTAGCTCATTTCACTTATGTACTCGTATTTAGTAACACTGAATCTTTGGGCTAAAACTTTACATCAAATGCAGTAACTTTGTGATGTTTATTGCCATGTTGCACATTCTTTTGCGGATTCTTTGAAAATATGGGCTAGTTAGAGTTGTTGAACTGAATGCCCTTTTGCGGATATCCGAGCTTAACGCGGCTTTTGTATAGGCCGCAAGTGGACAGCGGAAAATTAACGCTAGTTACTAATGTTTAAGTGGAAATTTCCTTTGTTTTATATATTCACAGAAAAACGAGTTTGCGAAAGCATTTTTGGCAAAGTACGCTCGAGGATGCTAAAGCCTTGGTAATCACCGGACATTTATTTTGAGGGCAAGCGTAGGATCAGCTGAGTCTTTCAACATGTTTTCTGCTTTTTAGCCAACTTTTGCCAATTAGGAATCAAATCTTAAATTGACGCCGGAGAACGAAAATAGAGGCTACAGAACTAACTACAGTTTATATAACAGCTGTTAATTATGTTCTTATATGTACGTCGTAATTATGCGCCCTTAATTTACTTTCATTAATACTAGTACTTCATTTTCACAAAAATTCTTACAAAACAAAAGAAGAAGACAGAAAGAAAACTAGTAAAAGAGAAAACTATTTTTCGCTCTTTGCATTTGATTATCAATATTTTATGCGTTTTATACACTAGACTTTTTGGACTACCTGCCTGAGGCTGATGTAGCAATGATAACCATATCACAAATACAGAGATCTCTGCATGTATGAAAAAACTAAATGACAGCTGTAGCATCTAAACCGGGCTGTCAAAGGAAAGGTTCAACAATAAACAGCTAGTAATCCGTCTCAATTTAGAAGTCTGTAATTCTGAAAATATGAATGTTGGAAACTTGTTCTTAGTACAAAACGTAGTTTCTTGCATTAAAATGTAATTGTAAAACTGATTTCTAATGACTCAATGGAATATGGCCGTTTTTAGAACCCTCTTGTGGGACACTCTTGTAGAATTAAATAAAAAAGCCTTTTCAAGGAACAAGCAGCACAATGCAAATTATTAATCTGAACTTTATTTTTAAAAATCACATTTTTTAGGTGGGCTTCATGACGTACCCATTCGTGTAATCAGCTCTGAAAGTACACCAACTCGCTGCAATAAAATATGATCAATTTCCCCAATTTCACGGGACATGTTTTCTTTTAACTGCATGATGGTCCATGGCATGTCGCAGTACACTTTTACTTTTCAAGGAGTTCGCGCTGACCAGTCAACATTAACTCGAGATATTATGCGTTCAAGAAACAGGATTCTCATTATTTCATGAACTGTAACGCCATCCTGCTGGAACCAAAACTCAGTTTTATTTTTATCATCCATCTTAAAGTCCAGTGCTGCCAACATTTCGATATATCGCTCTACGTTGACAATCATAGTACGGTTTACTTCTTCAAAACTTTTTTTACTGATGATTCCAACGGCAGAAACGCGGTTACTTTCTGTGAGTGCAATGGTTGTCCATACACTTCCATGGGTTATTCGTCACTCCAATAACACAAGTTCTGTTTATTTAAATGCAGGTAGATGGAAATGGGCCTCGGCTGACATAATCAATTTGTTCAGGATATCTGAATCGCCATTCTAACATTGCAAGTAACTGCCCACAGTCGAGTAGCTTGTTCGCGACAATTCAAAGCAATTGAATGACGCCTAGCAGAGCAAGCTATACTTCTAACCACTGCTTCTCTTACTCTTACATTTTCAGGCGTACGTACACTGCGCGCACTACCAACGCTGCGCGTGACATTGAATTTACTCATCCTATGATGTGGCACATTAAACTCTACCCTAAATCTTCTGTGAACCTAGGAAATTGACTTATATACAATAAATTCTTGTAACAGCGAATAACGTTTTTCAACTGTCCAATTATCCACACTGTTATTTATTAAACAGACAGAATAATGTTTGGCATGTTTGGAAGGTTGCATAGCAACCACCATTATAACTGTAACGCAAAATCGCTAGAAACGGCAGCGTTCTGAAAACCGTCATATTCCATTGGGTCACTTGTAATTTTTAAAAAATAAATTCATATTAATAAATTGCATTGTGTCAATTTTTCCTTGACGAAGTATTTTTATTTAATTCTACACGAGTGTCCCATAAGAAGGTTTTGAAAACTGTAATTTTTCATTGGATCACTCTGTATATAGGATTTTTTAACATGATCAGTGTAATATATTGCTATATGACCCATATGTTATTTCAGGTCATAAAGACAATTTTAACATAAATCTGTTTTACAGAATGTAATTTTCATAGCAGCTGTGCAATGATAGAAGTGCTATATCATCAGGAAAATAGAAATGTCGAGCAAAGAGTTGAGATTAACTATCTGAAAATGCTTGAAATGTCTCGTGAAACGTCAGCAATTTTGGGGGTATGTGTTGTATCGCGAGAACATCCAGTGCAAATGATCATGGCACTGATTCTTGGAAAATTGTCACAACAGAAGAAAACACAATTAAAATGTATTATTTAGTGTTTCAACATCACGAATTAGAGAAACAGGCATCCCATACCTTAGTGTATATGACATTTTAACAAAGATGAAAAAAAAAAAAACCGAGAAATTGGTAGGCATTACAAAGTTGGCACTTAATCAAAAACTGTCTAAGTCAACATTTAAGATATTTTCAAGCCCTCAAACAGAAATTTCTTGACAGATTTGTGACTATGGATAAATCATGAATCCGTCACCATGATCCTGAAACGAAAATTCAAAATAAGGAATAGCATCAGGCAAGATCATGCTATCTCTGTTTTGGAATCCACAATGTATTAATCTGATTTATTATTTGCATAGGAGAACCACAATACCAGATCATTATTATGGAAATTTAATTATTTTTAATAGTGTTTTACACCCTTTTTCACTACAGGTGGTGAACGCTGATAATACATTAAAGAAATTTATATATATTATATATATTATATATATATATTTAGTAAGTATATGACATATAGAATGCAACAATAGATAGGTGTCAAGGTATATTCTTCTCATATAGATAATGAAAATGGGCCGGGAAACGCTGTATGCCTTGTGGCTGCTCTTTTTCTACGTCTCTTACATTGTAGAATGACATCATAGCCATGATGTAACAACTCCGGACCAGAACTGTCGGATTATATATAGATGTTCTTCTTTACATCTGGTTAGAATGTCAAATGGGGGGGGGGGGGGTTGAGGTGGGGTGATATAACAACTCATAGTTCTTACTCACTATGAGAGCCATCTTATAATGTGACCCACTTTATTAACTGTAAACTGTTTTGTGTTCATCACGGACTTGATTTCAGATACAGTACAATGCATGAATATTCAAATGTAGAATTGGCAAATGTTAAATGTAATGGAAAGTATGCGCTAATAGCACTCTTAGCGTTTTACTGGAGGAGATTTCCGGACAGATCGTTTCAAGCAAATGCTAGTCATCTCATGGAATAGGGAACGTTCAAGCCTATCACTCACGCTTATCCTTACCAGTAGCGAAATTCTGGAGCGGCGAGAGCTGTAGTCCCCAGGCGAACTCAGTCCCGAACCGGAAATAACCAGAATAGGTATTTTTCTCTGTTGGCCTGGCCGCTTGTAACACTGTAAATGTTGCATGTATTAATTTTTTTGTTAAAGTTAATGCAACCCTATTATTCCGTAACTTTCTGACAGCAGTTGTTTCTTATTACAAAACTAAGTTATTCGGTTTTAACCACGCGTTGTCTTATTGAAATTCGCAATTAGTTCACACACACACACACACACACACACACACACACACACACACACACACACACACACCTTAACGCTAAACTCGGGTAAATCCTAGAAACCGGTGTATCCGGTGTACTCGGTTGATGCGGCTCGCTACGTCCTGATAGCCTACACTCGTCTCCTTTTCATAAATATAAATTGATTGGGGCAGGTGAATCACTAATGGCACATCTCCTTAGATTTCAGCAGGAAAAAAAATTGATATCAATTTACAGCGCATTGTGTGCGTGGTACTACGTTAACGAGTAAATTATTGTAATAGTGGCAAATCTTCTTTAACTCCAGGAAAAAGAAAAAAGAAAAAAAAACAGTATGTGAGCATTCGAGAGCACTGCCTTCTCAACTAAATCATGATGTTCTAACCGTCTGAGCTATCATGCGTTTGTACTTGAGAGCCTTACTATCTAACTATATCTGTGGAAGTTTACCACCTTCGGCTTTCTCCGCTATCGCTCGGAACTGCAGCTCTAGCTGCTCCAGAATTTCGCTAAGGGAAAAAGTGGGTTCTGGTGGTGTAGTGGTAACCATACTTGCCTCCTAAACCCAAGATCGCGGGTTCAAACCCGGCCAGGATCGATGGATTTTTTTCGGGCGTGAAAATCCTAAGTATGGCTTTCTTCAGAAGGGAAGTAAAACCGAGGGTCCCGTGTCGTACACCACCACGGGTGGACGAGGTCGTTAAGTCACGGACTCGTGAGCGGGAGGTTTGGGTTCGAATACCGCCAGGACCGTCCTCCCTGACTGAGGGTTTTTCCAGGTTTTCCTCAGTCCTCATAAATGGTAAATGCGAGGAGGTACTCTAAACTTAGGCCTGGAACGATTCCTTCCTTAAACATATCCTTTCCCAATATATCATTTCATCTCATGTATCGTCATGTCCATCGCCTGTGGTGCCTCTGTAGCAAAAACGGGCGTTAAACACCATTCATTCATTCATTCATTCATTCATTCATTCATTCATTCCGTGTCGTACATTTACGGCCGGTCGTTTCACGCCCTGTCAGAATGGACGCTGATGACCTGAGATGTAAAAGAGCGTTCGTAAATAAATCAAATCAGTCAAAGCTACGGGTAAGATTAGGCGTCATTCACGACCAGAGGAGGCCCAGAAGGACGAGGCCGTTACAACTGGAGCGGGCATGCTGTTGAAGACAACGCTAATGTTAGCACAAGACGCGTAACTGTGTAGAGAGTGTTGCATGAGAACCTGTTGTATCCGTACCATTTACACCGCATACAGGCAGTTACCAACTGATTTTCACGTTAACCGAAACCTTTTTCAGGACTTTCTACTTTCATAAGACAAAGATTTGGTTTCCGTGTGGTGTGTCATTTTTATTTCATAAGTAATCAACTGTGGGGAAAAAGCTGTAACAAGGGAATAAAGCATTTCCGGCCCCATGCTCATATAACGTATTTTCATCTTCTATATGAGGCGAACACGCTTCTAACGTTTTTTTAGAATGTCCCATTTATCTTGCTCACCCAAAATAACTTTTTTCTAATGCGTTAAATGGAAAATTGTTTCAAACATTAGCTTTAACGTCATAAGGTAGCAAGATAAATGGGACACCAGGTATATATAAACAAGGCTTTCCAGGCCTAAATTTTAGGCACCTCCCCAACATTTTCCATTTATTTGAATTGAAGAAAAATTAGGAAAGAAGATCTTGGCGGGAATGGAACTGCAGACCGCTCGTTTACGACTCTATGCCTTAATGACTTCAGCCACCGTTGTCATTTTCAAAATTGCAATATGGTTTCAAGGAGAAAGGTCGCGCAAAGTTGGCGCGTGCTCTTTCTTTAGAATAATGTTTCAAGTTACAAGTCTTGCTGTATGATAAAGGAGGGTTTGAACTGCTGGAACTTACTAGGTATCTATCCATTCGTTTTTAGAATGAGTTCTTATGTAAACAAAACAAATTGCGTCCACCCGCCAAAAACAGATGAATTCTAAACGGTATTATTTATTAATGACGATGATAATGATAATTTAATAATTGAAGAGGTTACCTTATGAAAATTATAATAATTTTCATTCATCACTCTCTCTGCTACTTGAAGATGTCGATTCACCTGATGTGTTTACTAGTCGATCGGTAGAAGTGTCGCCAAGGCCGTCCATTTCCCAAAATTTATTTTCTTCTACTGTCACAACATGCTCAATGTACTATTTATTACGAGTGTTGAATACTTTTCGGAAAAGTTGTTAAAATATTTATAACTATTCTTTTCTCACCACTACTCCTTTGTGTTCAATAACGTTTGGAATTACCACCATGATGTGCCATTTTGTTTTATATAACTGAACAACTTTGTTTTTATTCTGATATGAATTAAAATATCTGTTAGTAGACCATGACTTGTTATGAATATAAGGCATTAAACTATTATATGTATAATTACAATTTGTTTTCCATTTTTACATGTGTGTGTAGTATGCACTACTTTTGTGGGAACAGAATGCCATGCGGTCAGTGTCACGTGGTTATGTTTACGAATGAACGGAGTATAGCTCCCCCCGACCCTAAGTTGCTCTGAAAGAAAATTCAAGGAAGGAATTTTTCATCGGATTATGAAGTGATGGAAACTGTAGAGATTGAACAAACCTCATTTTAAAAAGCTGCAGTAGTGTTCGAGCATTGCACCGGTCTTTAAGAAGGGTTGAAAGGTAAAATAAAATAGAAATGAATGAGAGGTAAAGCATAGGGACTTTTTGTCTATAGTACATCTGGTTCTGCCGTTCGGTAGTCAAGTTCTCATACTAAAGTCGTCCATGCCGGTTGTTCGGTTTTCAATTGGCTCTAAGAAGGTCATGCTTTAGATCTGCGTCTTTAAGTGTTTGCTACTTTTCAAAATATGCAGTAAGTACGTGTTTATCAAAATGAAAGTTTATTTTGACCTCTCTGTATGTTATATTACGCTTGTTTCAAACTCACACTAAGTATTCTGAAATATGTTTATTATACGGTTTGTCCTAAGATTCGTGTTATTAACAGTCAGCGATATAGACCTCTACACTGAGTTTTTCTTTGTTTATTTTTAACACCCAGTATGTAATAAGCTGCTTTTTATAATCATAGTCTTGTAATAAGAAAAAGTAAAATTTCGTCATTTATTTTAAGGTTTATTGCTTTTTATCCACAACAGAAAATTAGAAAGTGTGGGAAAATATTTAAAAAGTGATTTGATCTAATAAGATACAGTGAATTAGGCAAATCTTTTGTACAAGAAGAACATTTTTGAAATAGATTTCAATAACCAACCTTTGTTTTATTACATTTCATATAAAATATCTTAATTAAGTTACGAAATACAAATCATATGCGCTGGAAAATGTTTCTTTCATGCCAAAGCTTACATATTCAATCCCAAATAACACTTTTTCTTTTTAAAGTAAGAATCTCTCAATGTTAGAGAGGTAATAGTAAATAAGTAACATTTAAAATTGTTGTAGCTTAAATACTGCTAAAAAGCTATAGTATGAACATATTTTGCCTAATACATTGAATAATTGCCTAATTTTGCATAAAATACTTTGCAGTGTCGTTGTGGATGAATTCACTATTCCTTGACACAAGACGCGCGATACTAGCGCACCTAGCGAACGGGAGGAAGAGTAAACATGAGTCAATTGCGTTAATGGTAGTTCTTTTGAAGGAACTGAATTGGTATTTTTTTAATGTTGCGTTTCGTTTAATTTTATGGGGATATCTTCTTCCTTCGCAATGTACATTTAGGCTTTAATCTTTTTTAAAAAAAGCTGCTGAGGCACCGGAGGGATTCGAACCCTCGATCTCCTGTTTACTAGACAGGCGCTTTAACCAACTAAGCCACGGCGCCGGCTGGCAATGGATTGCTCCTCTAAAAGTTTGAACACGAACCTACTCTCCCAATATGAAAATCCGGACGGCTGAACTTTTCTTATACTCCTTTTATATGTGAATACTTTTATTTTATTTTATTTTATTTATTTATTTATTTTTTTTTAATGATTTGAGGTAGAAGGCACTTAAATCTTTAATCAGCTACTTATACAGGCATTTGAATCACCTAAGCTACATGTCTCGTTGCTGCTGTTCCTTTTTAATGTTACAGTGTTTACAAATGTATTCTATCCATAATACAAGTACATGATTACGCATTGAAGCTAACATTTTGTTTCACCATATCTACACATTAGTGTGACCAGATAGCAAATTCTGTGCCCCATTTTCTCGAACTCCATCGGAGGTTCAAGTTATGGTGCAGCTGCTACAGAAACAGGTATTTTATAAATATAACTGTGATTGCAGGTCGGCTAGGTTCACAAGAGCTCTGCATATACTCAAGCACAAATGCCAGCTCGAGTGTTAGTATTACGTCTGTACCTAGAGCCTCTTATCGGCAGCCTTTGCCATAAAATTGCGAGGAATTTTAAAGGGGTGCACTTCAGAAGTTTACTCCACCTTTATCAGTGGCCCTTGATATGCTACTTAAAGCAACAAAAAGGAAATAAACACAAAACTTTTGAAATAAATACCAAAACCAAATGGTTCCATTTAAAACAAAGCGTTAATAAATTACATGAGGATAATATAAAGTAAGATTAAACTATATCATAATTATTTCAAATGTATGGGTTATATTATCAGGTAAACTTGTGTTTCCATTTAGTAATGTAATGTAGTGTTATGATTTATTAAGTTCTAATTAGATTACAAAACTATGAATGCCTGCAGTTTTGATCCTGGTCATTGTCTTAGCACATCCCTTCAAATCAACAACAATAACAACAACAACAATAATAATAATTATAATAATAGAACAGAACTAAAACCTTATTATTAATATAACAAAAGCATGTTTTATAATTTTTATGCTACTTCTTTTCTTTTCTCCATTTATTAGTTCCTGTACTTTCAAACAAATATATGGATTGCTTCTTCCATTCCCGTATTCATGGCCTGTTTACAGTTATTTCTAAATTCTCTGAAGTCCCAACATCCTAATGAATCAGGCAATTCCCTCTCTCCCTCCTTTGTTGCACTTTTCAATATATCTTTCTGTTCCAAAATTTATCTTCATTTCCTTATAGAAAATGAGTGAGAGTTTCTCCTTTATTACACCTGTATAATCAGTCTATCTATATAGCTTAATGTGATTTGCTTCCAAAATATTTTCGTAAGTCATTCTCTCTCTATCCATAGATCAGTCATCCTTATTTTCCAAATCATTCTTTATCTTATTAACCCAGCTGCTAATACACCTATTCTTTTCCGATGACACACATTACTTTAAAATATGTTCGCCATTCAACTGATGTACCGTAAATCAATATTTTAATACTCGCTTCTACACTAAACCTCTCCCATTTTAAGTAATGCTCCCAAGTTTGCAGAATTTTGTGCGACATTTAAAAGTATCTGCATCCATTTTCTCCCAGTCATCCTCTGTACCATTACTTCATCTGGATTCAACTAACGCTGCATTAACTCTCTCCATCCGCATAATACTAACCGTTGGTGCAATATATAGATATCTCCTTGTCAGTTTCAAAGCTAACTTACTATTTGCTTCTTATTTTCCTAATGTGCTTGACTACTTATATTTAGGTATACCAAACCCTTATCTATCTGAAAGTTCTCATGCTTTGTAGTCCATTTTTCCTTCTTATTTATTTATCACCCTTCTTGAAAACTATTATTTTGTTTTTAATGATATTTACTTTTAATTCCCATTTATCACAAAATGTTACAATTGATAGCATTTTTTAAACCAATAATTGAAAAGGAACTAACAATAAAATTATTTGCATAAAGTAATCCTGGAATTTCCACATTATTTATTACAGGCATATGTTTATTCACTTCCTTTATATAAATCATTACGTCACCCATAAACAAATTGAATAGAGTAGGGCTCAGTTTATATCCACGTTGCTGAGTTACTTCTGAGGTTATATCACAACTTCCCCATTTTACACAAAATATATTATCTTCATATAATGCTTTCAATAATTACTAAAATCCATTTTTGACATTTTGTAAAGTGCTTCTCGTGTTATACTATTGTAGGTCTTTTCTATTTCTATAAATACTGTATTTGTTCGCCAAATATTTATCTATTATCGTTTTTAAAATTAGCACTTATCCACAGTTCTATTATCCTCTCTGAACTCTAATTGATAGTGAGATTAATTGTTCCATTTACTAACAAAAGTAAACTTTTTAAAATTATGTAAAATGGTTTTTTGTAGTAACTTCTGTAAGGAAAATATCATTAGCGTAAATCACGACACTCCTATTTTCGTAATTATATTGCAAAAATATAAAATAATCCATAGAGAGAAAACGGTGCTTATATACAGTACTGTAAAAAGATATTTTGAATAACCTGGGAAAAAAATATTAAGAGACGCGAATTCATTGTAGTAGGTATTTTTCTGTAATTTCAAGCATATACAATTATTGATTCGATAATCAATAAATAATTTTGGACACATTTATAGACCAGTATAATTAAATCCTAAAATGTACTTAACATTGCAGAAGCAAGAAAAGACGAGCTAGAACGCAACTTTTGAGAATTGTGCATGTTCATTGGTATCTTCGTTAACCGAAAACCGATTTAGACTCAACTTCGAGTGGAAGATGGATGCCTATTTGCAGAGTTAAAAGGTAAAAAAATGGCTAATTCGGTATACGAAAAATTACCTATAGTAAAATAATAGGATGAAGAGTAAGAATAATACAGCTATACGAGGGGGAAAGGGGGGGGGGCAGTTTCGAAAATTTTCTTTACTTTCTTCAAAAGTTTTTCAGAAAGCAATGTCTTTTCATTTTTTTTATCAGTAGCACAGAACTTATTTCAAGTTGTTCAAACTTAATGTAATGTAATATAAACAGAGGTTTTACTGTAAATGGAAAATCTACATACACAATATTTTGCGCTCAGGAAGAAGAAGACGAAGAAGAAGAAGAAGAAGAAGAAGAAATTTGGATGAAATGAAACGTAGTGGGCTCAATAAATTATGTAATATTGATTTTTTGTCCAAGGTGTTTATAAATTTAAAGCTTTGGGATAAATTAGAGATCATCAAATGTAAACAATATTAAATTGTCATAGGAGACAAAACCATTCTGGCTAGAACGAAGAATTATATGTCACAGATGCGTTGAAATGCCCACGCAAGTTTGTTTGTGTGCGTGTGCAAAAGTTGCACGTGATTTGAGTTCAATGAACGCTTGCCGCACTCTCTCTGTCCCACGCCGTTGGTTCGATCCGGTCGACAAAAGCTCGAACGAAATTCCCGGCCAATGGGGAAGGAAGGAACGTGATGACTAGCGGGAAAGGGAGCAAAGTGTCACCCGATATGGGGGTTGCAGAAAAAAGCAGGAGGTGTCAGAAAGCTTTGAGTGAGCCGGTGTAGCAACACCCGACCGGCTGCGTTCTCTGCAAGTAGCGCGAACGTGACGTTTTCCTACTAGCAACACGGTTTGTAAACATATGCGGATTAATGGAAGCCAATATTTTATTTAAAATTTAATATAATGATTATACTCCTTTAGCATTGGAAATTGTCGTATAGAAATGCTTGGCCCAGGAATAAGGCCTTGGTTCGTAATCAGAGTATCCGAAGTTGCATTACCGACCGACCCGAAAAAGATTATTTCGCCCGGCTTTCTTTTCTCATGAATGTAAATGTAAATAGTAGTCTTTCTTTCCACGAAAACAAATAACCTTTACAATATGGATGAAATGGAAGATATTGAAAGTGGAAAATGAAACTAATATCAACTATCAGCAAAATTACGAAATCACGCGTTTCTTCTTTTTCCCTCAGTACATAATTTCAATTTTTACACTTTTAAATTGTTTTCATTCGTTCCAAGTATCTATCGTTAATTTAATTAAATTCTTTGAAGTTTTATAGGAGGGCGAGTCAAAAAGTAAGTTTCCCTATAAATTGTGTCAATCTCTGTTTCTCCTTACCTTATACGGATTGTAAACAAAATCGTTATTCCTTCCGTATTCCCTTGCCCTTATTGGCTAAAGATATTCGCGCCATAGGCGTAGCTTGACGAGTACGATCCATCGTACTTAATGAGCCAATGAAAACGAAAATTTCTTGAGCTTCTTTAAATATAAAGAACGTAGTAGAATTATTATACTTTTTGTTTACAGCACCTTTATCATCTTCATACTTTTGATGCTCTTTCTCAAAATAGTCTCTGTTGGATGCAATGTGCCTTCTTACCTTTCTTTCTTCAAACACACGGTGGATATTGTTTTGACAGGTCCTTCAGAAACGCCTCCACAATCTTCACCACTGCTTCTGAGGACGGAAAACGCCTCTCACAGAAGCGTTTCTTCAGTTTGAGGAAAAGAAAAAGGTCATATGGGGCTAAATCTGAACTATAGGTGAGTGAGGTGAGATATTCAGCAACAACATTTGCGACGAGGAGCCGTGCATTATCGTGGTGCAACATCTAACTTGTTTCTCGGTTGCAAATGTGTGATACGACCTTGCAGAGTTTTCAGGACATCTCTGTAGAATTTCCAAGTTACAGTTTTGTGCGGGTACGGCATGCTGGTAAAACATTCCTTGAATATCGAAAAAAAGATATGATCTTAACTTTGTCAGTAGAAACAAGCAATTTTTCATTTTTTGTGCAGGTAATGATGGAAATTTCCAAATTGCTGTTTGCTCTCAGTATCGGAATGATGTAGCCAAGTTTCATCAGCAGTAATAATACAGAAACTCCGCATCTTCCTGTAACATCGATCTTCAACTGCATGCAAACTTGCACGCGATTGTCCTTTTGTTCGAGAATCAGGAACCCACCGTGCACAAGCACATCTCATGTGCAACTTTTCAGTTATCAATGCATGAGTGGTAACCAGTGAAATTTAAGAACAGCACCTCGCGCGTCATTTTCATTTTGATGTGGGCGGAACTAAACGTGCTTTAACTTGCACGCCTCTTGCAGGTGGGAACCTGAAATGACAACAACGAAACAATAACCACGAGTACATTACGCATTAAGCTAACAAAATATTCTACATTTAATTTTTAGCGCAAGAAATTATGCCCGTGATGACTTAAACAGCCCTCGTCTAACGATAAAGTTTTACTTTAAGCAACGAAGTAATTTGTATCGCCAACAGCGGTTCTGTGTCCAGTAGTCAATGAAGTGTAGCAAAGAGCACCTGCTTATGTTGACACCCGAAGTAAGATTGAAACACAATATAGTGTGTAGTCCCACAATCACAACATTGGCCTGTGCTACGGAACATAGAAGCAGCAAGTTACGAAATGACAAGGGCACTGAATGAGTGTCAAGGAAAAAAGTGTGCGCAGCTATTGGAGTTCTGTAGTAGAGAAAATAAGGAGCCTGTAAACATCACCGATAGATTGTATGTATCAATGAAACGTAAGTGATATCCATCCAATGGTGCCGTGAGTTTGCAGAACAGTAACAAATGGGTCTTTTAGACAGCTGGGTTGGCAAAACGTTCTAAATACACCATCGGTTTTCATCTTTTTGGGAAACTAAATAAAAATAAAAATGTTTTAAGGATAGACGTTTTTGGCTCTGTCAAAATGAAGTTTTAAAAACCCTCAAGGAGTTAGACGCCATTTATATCGTATGTGTATGCAAAAGCTCATTTTAGACTATGATTTTTTTTTTTGATTGATTTATTTACGAATGCTCTTTAACACCTCAGGTCATCAGCGTCCCATTCAACTCAGGGCGTGAAAAGGCCGACAAATTTTCCTCAGAGGCCTCTCTTTCAGGCTTGATGTTCTTTTTCGTGCCGTAAATGTACGACACGGGACCCACGGCTTTACTTCCCTTCCGAAGGAAGCCATACTTAGGATTTTACGCCCGAAAAAATCCATCGATCCTGGCCGGGATCGAAACCCGCGATCTTGGATTTAGGAGGCAAGTATGGTAACCACTACACCACCAGGACCGACCTTAGACTATGATGACAAATGCTTTAATTACTTTGGTGATTTATGTTAAAATGAAGTGGTGTTGCTCATCTGATCTACTTTATCCATTCACCCACAAAGTTGGTCCTGGTGATCTAGAGGTACTTGAATATGGCTTCCTTTGGAAGGGAAGTAAACACGGATCCCGTGTTGTAGATTACGGCAGGTAAAAGAACTTCAAGCCTGAAAGAAGAGGCCTCTGAGCAAAATTTATCGGTAGTTTCACGACCTGAATTGAATGGGACGCTGATTTCCCGAGGTTTTAAACAGCGTCCGTAAATAAACCAAATAAATAAAACCAACAAATAAATTACCCACAAAACATTAGGGAAATTTACTTTTGATTTACCGCCATACTTTTTAATAACCGTGTGGGGAATACATTTCTCTGTCTAATAATTTTTTTTGTTCTCTGTACATAACATGCATGCTCCCACCGCATATAGTAACACTATAAATAATCTTTCATTTTTGTTTGTTTCTGTTCCCGAATACTCAGTTTAATGTCCAGCTTCCTTAACTTATTTCTTTGTAACAAATGAAATATTATTCATATATTTATTTTGTAAAACAAATTTAATTTGGTATTTAGACTTCATAAATTTATCCTTAATTGTGCACTATGAAATATAAGTTTTACATTTTCTTTTATATTTTTACACCATGTGATAAATATATACAGTATTTTACATTATCACTCGATTGTCTTCAAAATGTAACTGTTGTATATAACATTATTAATCATTTAGGAGCTCTTGTTTTAATAGTATGGCTGTGGTGGTAGTAAAAGCTGATTTTTCCTTCGCGGGACCGCTTCAAGTGTAACGTTCAGTCGGTCGATCGGTTCAAGCTGGTACAGCAGTGAACGGGAATTAGAAAGTCCGCAGCTGTGATATTGTCGCATATGTTATCACTCAGTCTTTAACACTTATCATTATCAAGCAAGAAGATGCTGGAACTGCCTTTCTGTCTTTTCCATACATTTTTGCATCGGCCCGTGAAAATAACCGTTACATTCTGACAAATAGAAGAAATTTCTTCATGAAGTTAGTTTACAGTTTATCTAATGTGTGTGGATTTGTCTTGTAGACTTATTTTTAATGCCTCTAGATATAAAAACCGCAAGCCATTAAATCGGGGAAAACGAGGGGGTCACATGTTTTTAGTGATGAGTCTATTGTCGAATATTTCATGAATTGCATATAAGGAGGAACGGGCACAGATGTGTGACGTTTGGAAAGTCGCGAATCAACGTTCCCTTATTCGCGAAAGTTAATTCGCGAAAAAAAAAAAAAAAAATGCGAAATATTCTGCATATACCTATAAGCATTGTTTCTTAAGAAAAAGGCCTATTATTCTCTCGTCGCTAATGCCTCCTACCTTTTGATCCTTCAAGGGTTTCTCGTGAAGCAGGTTAGGTTTTTCTGAACTCCAGTATCGATTGTTTTGTAAATTAACATACCCTGGAACCAAGATTCCCCTAAAGAAAAGAAGGTCAGGGGCAATTTTTCTGTCCTGCACACTATTCAAAATATATTCACAAAATCTACACCTGGATGCAGTGCCACCCGGTTTAAGTTGTTGCACTACAGTAATTTTATAGGGCTTTAACTTAGGTAAGCCGTTGGAACAGAGAAATAGGAAATTCCCATTTGTTGAGGTAGACGTCGAAGTGATTTTTAGGGGAACATTTCAGAGCATGTCCAATGTTCTGTGATTACTGTACAAGGCTGTGTACTCTTTCTATTAAGAATACTTCCCGTTTCACGAAATGTCATTCTATGAATCGAACTCCACTCTGAAGAGAATAAATTCTCTTTGGGAATAGAATACCCGAATTGGGTCGTATAAACGTAATTAAGGCACTGTATTGCGCCGCTTAGTGAATACTTAATACACTGTCAATCAGCTGACAAGAACACGTCCGTACGTTCCTAGTGTTAAACTCTTACTGACCCCCCCCCCCCCCCCATCGTTTCCGTGCAGAGCCCGGTCAACTGCGGCCAACTGCACGTGGAGCGGTCCCGCAAAAGAAAAATTGTGCAGTTGTAGTAGTAGTAGTAGTAGTAATAGTAATAATAATAATAATAATAATAATAATAATAATAAATCTTGGAAACTAATGAACAAAGATATAAGAAAATGTACATCTTCGTAGTTTTTAATAGCAACTGCAGCTTATTTCGAAAAAACAGAACATTAGCCTTAAACAGGCGATCTGGACTGTTTCTGCGTTTTAAAATAAATGCCTTTGAAATGCGAAAGTGCTGATTATAATAAACAAAACATAATTACAACACTACTTTTCACTGTATTAAATACTAAACACATTTTAACTCTCAGCTTCCTGGGTGATTGAAATAATTTAGCAAAGCTGGCGTATAGGTATAATTAGCCTAAATTTTGAGAAGTTGGGTGGCTCAGGCGGTAACGCTACAGACTCGCATTCCGGAGTTTCGGAGATCATATTTTTGGTTTTTGCTTAGGCGTAAGCTGGGATGTATCTTTACTTCTACGAATTTTCTGCTTTCCCAATTCATGTCATTTTATTCTATATGTTCTCTTACAGTTAAAAGTACCAGGGAGAGGTGGCTAGTGCACTGTGACGGAGGCTTGCGATTTATAAAAGTTTCTGCCCCGGCGTTTTACATGTAAGCGGACCTTCTAAGAGGCTCAAATTCCTTGGGGAGGCGCTTCACTAGCATAGGGGTGCTCTATCATTTTCCGTTGTACGTCCGTGCAGTCACTGCCTGTGGATCCTGGCCGCCCGGTGTTTCCCTGTGCTCATCCCCTCTTCCCGGAGGTGCACACAAACAGTCAACCTTGAGTAAGGATGAAATACGGAAATATTCTCCTCTGCCCCAAACCGTCTAATTCAATCAATTCATTTTGAGTGCATACAGGATGTCCCGAAGTATCTATGTGGAACAATTAGTGGAATATATGCTGCTTACAGACCCCAAGAAACAAATTCCATCCTAAATCTCTACTAACGTGCATATGAATACCGCTCTCTGAAAAATGGTTAACCATTTTAATTTAGAAAAGTGCCACTACCCATATCATGGTGACATTCAGCGCAGAATATGTAGTGCAGACTGAAACGAGCCGTAGTTTCAACAAGAACTTTTTCATTATAATGACATGATATTATTTTGAAGTATCCACGGTCGCTTGCTTTTCCCCAGTGAAGGCTGTACGCCACATATCCTAAGCCTCGCAGCATTTTTTTAAAGAAGAATTGACTGTTTTTCTCCATTGTTTGTCCTCGGCAATCTCGTATACCAGAGTTTATTGTGCATGGTTAAACTTGACACTAAACTTGTGAACTGTTGTTGATTCATTTTATTTATGGACTCCGTTTAACATCACAGATCATCAGCGTTCCATTCAATTCAGAGCGTGAAATGGCCAACACATTTGCTCAGAGACCTCTTCTTCCAGGCTTGAGGTTCTTTTACGTGCCGTAAATGTACGACACGGGACCCACGGCTTTAATTCTATTCCGAAGGAAGCCGCACTTACGATTTTTACGCCCGAAAAAAAAAAAACCATCGACCCTGGCCGGGATTGAACCGCGATCTTCGGTTTACGAGGCAAGTATGGTTACTACTACACCACCAGGACCAACCTCATAAACTGAAAAATACGTTTTTCATGCTTGCACATCCAACTTAGCACAGATGTATCATTTCAAACTTACCAGTTTGAATAACTGTTCAATATAAGTTTAATTTAAACAAGAACACATCAAATTAGATATTGAGGGGAGAGTTTTAATTCCATTTTAGGTTTCACCCCTTCACTCCACCCAACATCACTTTGAAATTTCAAACGGCACATTTAACTATTACTATTTTCATTTAAAGAGTATGCAACTGCTATTACTTCTATCGTTCCATGGCAACTTGGACTGTTGTTACTGTTGTTTGAGTTAGGACAGAAAAAGAAATTAAGTCTGTTAGTTGTAGGATGAAATACGATTTATTTTAGGCAAAATTACAATTATTAATATTGCAGTAATACAGCATATTTCAGAATTACTGATTAATATGCATAAATTTTGCTTTTTATTGTAGGGTATACATTATTTTGAAACAATTTATTATCAAAACTCAACTATAGCATTAAATGCTTAATATTATACTATCTAAACTCAAATAACAATAGGTTGCCAGGCAACGGTAAATAAACAAAAGATGTGATTACAATTGCATTTACTTTATCAAAAGCGAGGGATGCAATTTGAAATTCCAAAGTGGGGGTGGTAGGGACTAGGCGATGGAACCTAAGATTTAATGAACCTTGGTTTTATTCTGCTCGTTCAATATCTAAATTGATTTGTCTTTTATTTAAGTTAATGTTAAGTAGATAATTATAGAATAGATAGGTTAGAATCGAAAGCCGCCTGTATTTTTTCTGTAACATAAATTTCATATGTTTACAATTCGAATGATTTTTTAATGTTAGTTTTACATTTTCTGTTGCAAAAAAATGAATTTAGTTAAAATTTAATTTATTAAATAAAAAACTTATTCCCTTGCAAAACAAGACTTTGTTAAATATTTTATCATTTCTAGATTTCAAAATAGTCTCTTAGTTGATTCATTTATAGAGAAGTTTACAATGTGACTTATGTACGAGTTATAGTATTTAACATTTTCAACCGCCTGTGGTGCCTCAGTAGTAAAAACGGGCGTTAAACACTACTCAAAAAAAAAAAAAAAAAACATTTTCAACCCCAAAGGTAGAAGGCCATATAAAGAAGTTATAGTAATTTAGGTATATATAGATCTGTAGATATGCGACAAATAACATGATCTGAGAAAAAACAGGACTCTTTAAATTATGTCAATATTCTTGAAAATATTAATAAACAAGACAACTTTCTGCGGTATCTGGTACTTACATGATCCTCTAATCGAACATAGCACACACGAAGAAACTGGCCACCTTCCCGCCATCTGTTAGCTGGGCTGCCAAATGGAACGTCCTGACTCTAGCGGACACCACGGGAACACAGGATTTCTGTACATATTTACTTTTTGAAGTAGTTTATGGATAAAATTCATTGTTACCTGCAACAGCTGATATACAGCGAGCGACACGTGTGTTTGAGGAAATCCTTGGCAGTTATGCAGCTCCGCAGTACATATCTGCTTTGCGGTGCTCTCTGCTCCCGTGAAATTCAGCTTAGCCTAGATAGGATTTCAAATTGGGAGTAAAATATTCAAACACAATTTGAACTT